>JAJPUD010000958.1:416726-526441 GCA_023553655.1 Myrmecobius fasciatus
TTTCTTCTTGAAGCTCTTTTACTTCCTCCTCTAGGAAATTGGATGTTATATCACTTGGTGCATGTATGTTTAGTATTGATATTACTTCATTATCTTTGGTACCCTTTAGCAAGATATAGTTTCCTTCCTTCTCTCTTTTAATTAGATCTATTTTTGCTTTTGCTTTATCTGAAATCAGGATCATTACCCCTGTTTTTTTTTTTTTACTTCAACTGAAGTATATATAGTAGATTCTGTTCCAACCTTTTACCTTTACTCTGTATTTATCACTCTGCTTTAAAAGTGTTTCTTGTAAACAACATATTATAGTATCCTGGCTTTTAATCCAGTCTGCTATCCACTTCCGTTTTACAGGAGAGTTTATCTCATTCATATTCACAGTTAAAATGACTAATTTTGCATTCTCATTTTTCCCAAGTTATACTTTCTCTTTCCTTTCCCTCTTCATGAGTATTTTGCTTTTGACCACTGCCTCCCTCTATCTGCTTTCTCCTTTTACAGCCCTTCTACCCTTTCTTATGCCTTTCCCCTTCTACTTCTGTTCTCTCTTCTATTACCTCCTCCTTTTCTTTTACCTTTCTCCTCCTACTTCTCTATAGGATGAGACAAATTCCTATATTAAATTAAATATGTCTGATATTCTCTTTTTGAGCCAAATATGATGAGATTAAGGTTTACACATGGCTCATTCCTTTCCCTTCTTTTCCTATACCCTCTAAATATATCACTAGTAAATATATATTTCTCAAGAGTTAAACATGTCATCTTCCCACATAGGCATGTAAACATTTTAACCTTTTAAAACATAGTTTTTTCTTCCCTTTTTACTTCTTTATGCTTCTCTTGAGTTCTGTATTTGAAAATCAAATTTACTGTTCAGCTCAAACATAAATGAAAATCCTCTATTTCCATCTTTCCCCCTTAGTTTTGCTTAGTTTTGATGGATAGTTGATTCTTCGCTACACTTGAAGTTCCTTTGTCCTCTGGAATATCATATTCCAGGCCCTTTAATCCTTTAAAAGGGAAGCTGCTAGATCCTAGATAATCCTGATTGTGGCTCCTTGATATTGGAGTTGTTTCTTTCTGGCTGCTTGTACTTTTTTCCTTGATCTGATAATTCTGCATTTTAGCTACAATATTCTTTGGAGTTTTCATTTTGGGGTCTTTTTCAGGAGGTGATCTGTGAATTCTTTCAATGGCTATTTGATCCTCTGGTTCTGGGATATCAGGACAATTTTCCTTAATGATTTCTTAAAAGATGTCTAGGCTTTTTTATTTTTATATTTTTTATTTTTTTATCGTGGTTTTCAAGGAGTCCAATAATTTTTAGATTGTCTTTCCTGGTTCTATTTTCCAGGTTAGTTGTTTTTCCAATGAAGTATTTTATATTTTCTTCTATTTTTTCATTTTTTGGGTTTTGTTTGACTAATTTTTGATGTCTCATTGAGTTATTTCCTTCCATTTGTTTAATTCAAATTTTTAGCAAATTATTTTCTTTAGTTAGCTTTTTTATCCCCCTTTATATTTGGCCAACTGAACTTTTAAATGAGTTGTTTTGTTTGTTGGATTTTTTTTTCCATTTCAGAAATTGTTTTTCAAGGAATTAATTTCTTTTCCATTTTGACAAAACTATTCCTTAAGGAGTGATTCTCTTCAGAAAATTTCTGTGTTTCCTTTTCTAGAGCTCTCATTTCCTTTCCCCATTTTTCTTCTAACTCTTTTAAGATCCTTTTTGAATTCTTCCAAGAGAGCCTTGTGAGATAGAGAGCAATTAATATCACTCTTTGGGGCTTCATCTGGAGATGTTTTGCCTTTAGTGTCCTCAGGGTTTGAGGTCTGTTCTTCCCTGTCTCCATAAAAGTTATCTGTAGTCAGAGCTCTTTTTGCTTTTTTGCTCTTTTTTTAAAAGTTGAGGTCTGCTCCTAGGGCAAAGCTTGGGAAAAGCTTCCTCCTTTTATAGCCTTTCTACCCTTTCTTATGCCTTTCCCCTTCTACTTCTGTTCTCTCTTCTATTACCTCCTCCTTTTTCTTTTACCTTTCTCAAGCTTCCTCAACAAGCAACAATGGCTTCACACTGCCATGGGACTGGTGCTTCTGACTTCCTTCCTATGCTGGGTGGGCAGGGCCAAGTCCTGCTTGTTGTGCTAGGGTTCAGGAGCTCACTATTTGCCTTTTGTAAGTTGTGTTGGAGGTCTCACAGCTAATCCACTGATCCATTGCCTTCTGAACCAGGACAGAATAGATAATGGGGCTGTATTTTGGCCATGAGCCTCCCACTGGATTCCCCCAGCATGCAGATGTTTCTCCACCTTGCATCTATCTGTACTGCATTATGATGTGCTGTACCTGTGCTGACTGGCACCTCCCTCCGCCCCCCCCACCATTGAGACAAATCTTTCCTGAAGTTATTCCAAAATATCTCTGCTGGAAATCTGTTACCCTCCAAATATTTGTGGGTTCCAAAACCCATTCAGAGGCTTGATCTGGTGTTGATGTGAGGGAAGCCAGGAAAAGCTCAAAGACCTTTCTACTCTCTGCCATCTTGCCTCTGCCCCCAACGCTAGTTCTATTCATGGTGTATGGCTGTTGAGTGAACTTTTGTACTGCCTATGTGTTATTTCTCAGCTCTTTTTCTTCCCATAAATGTTTTTAATGATACCATTTAAGCCATTTCTTGCTTTTTTAGTCATTTTAAAATCCTTTTTCTAATAATAATAACTTCTTTCCTCTTCTTTTCCTTCTATCGGTCTGTCTGTCTGCTCTCTTCTCCCTTTGTATCTCTGTGTCTCTCTCTTAATATATATGTTGATAAATATATATATATATATATAATATATATAAACACATGTACTCAGTGCATATATATATATTCATGCTTGTGCATGTACACACATACAATAAAAGATATATATATGCATATATATATACATAGTAATATATACATATGTATAGACACACATATGCATATATGTGTACTTGTATGGATGGGTGAATTAGTAAGCAGTCAAAATAGAGAACTTCCCAGGCAGATATTATGTTATATTTGCAAGTGCACTAGATTTGGAATCAGGAGATGGGGGTGAAGTGCAGCTCACTTACTACCTGTGTGATTTTGGACTTTAAATATCTCTAGGTCTCATTTTCTCCATTTACAAAACAAAAGGATTTGATTACGGTTTCTTTGATTCCTTGTACTCTAGATCCATAATTTTGTTCTTTTTAAAACTAATGTCCTTAAAAGTAAGTGAAATGTTATAATTTGTTCCTGTGAAAGTATACCCCTGCACATATGTGTTTTTTTTTCCTTTTTTTAAATTGAACTTTCTTTTTACTGGGATTGTAAGAGGAAGAAGTGGCTGAGAGGAGTCATCTCCAAAGTATTTCATTTCTTTGCAGAGCTAAACAAACAAGCACAAAGCCATTATGAATATTCAAATTTGTTTTGGTTGGGGTTGGGGAATGGAGGGAGAATGGAAATGTTGTCTGGAAAAAATAGAGCTTCCCCACCCCAATTATCCCAGCTGGAAGTCTTTAAGACCTATAAGTCTGTAAGAGGAAAGAGCTTAAACTTGATTTTTTTTTTCAGTTAATAGAAAATGTATTTTTTTCTCTTTCATACTTCCTTGGGGAAAGAAAAAGAAAAACAAAACCTTCTGTAGCAAATATATATCACTAAGCAAAATTAATTCCAGGATTTAGTCCCTTTCAATTAAAAAAAAAGTGAACAAAGTGGTTTGGGAAAGCTAAAACTATTTAGGTAAGTTAGTGGAGGTCCAGTGTCAGGGACCCCTTTGACAAATGGGTAATGGTGATTACCCTCCCCTTCCTAAAAAAACTCTTAGACTCTTTCTTTTATCAGGAAGGGGGATGCTTGCTCCCCCTTCTCCCTGGACAGGTCAGGAACCTCTGAAGCTCCAGACAAGGAGACTGAGAATGGGATATTAATAAGGGCTTCATCTCCATCCAGAGGGCACTATTTTTCCTGCTCCCTCCAAGATTCTCTGCAAGATTTTATATATATATATATAGACATATATATATGCCTATATATGTCTATATATATATATAAAAATATATATATATAATTTCACTTCCTCCTATCACTTTGCTTGTCATTCATGCTTGACCCCTGTCAACTTTTTTCTTGACAGCATCCTTGGAACTTACACAGATCATTTTACTCTTGAAAGGCACATACTCTGAAGGCCAGAGGACAAACACTAGATTTTCTTTCTTGTTCTCCTAAGTAGTTGTGTAGGGAGTGTGAGATCAGTTCTTGTCTGGCAGCATATTAACAAGCATAACAAGGGCACATCCACAGTTTTCCCCATATTGTCGGTGAGGATTTGTTCATCACTTTCTGCCACAATGATCATTTATTAAGATAGAACAACGCTGCTTTTATTTACTTTTTTCACCACATTTAGTGGGATGGTTTGTGGTACGTTCATGTCCTTGAGCACCTTCATCATCCCACTTAAAACATCCAATCTAGAGGCTATGATTCTGGAAATAAAAGAGAAACGAGAAGGGATTCTAGGAGATAAGCAAGCCTTATCTTGGACTTCTTCCTCTGGGATATGACTGCTTGAACATTTTTCCAAGATTGCTGTAAAACAAATAATTTTTATTATTATTGATGCCTTTTGTTGATATATTATGGTTCTTTCTCAATATCATTTCCTCCTTGCATTGAATTCTTCCTCATAATATAGAAAAAAACAATTAAATAAAACCAACCAACATGGCAATCAAATCAGATTGTATGCACCTTTGTGCCTCATTTCTCTCTCTCTAGTGGAGGGAAACATATTTCATTTTTTGTTTTATTTTTTTCCTCTTGTGAATTCTCATTTTTTTTAAGTTTATTTTTTTTAAAGCTTACAAACGTTTCTTTTTCTCACATTCATGCCTTAGTTGGGAAAAGAAAGAAAAATTCCATACTATGTCTAAACATTTATGTGTCTCTTGTTAGCATTCTTCATGATTAGTTTTTTGGAATCATGGTTGGTCTTTGAATGATCGAAGTTTTTCAATCTTTCAAAGTTGTTGACTTTCACAGTTTTGTTGTTCTAATATAGATTGTTTTCTTGGTTCTGCTTAATTTACTTTGCATCAGTTCATGTGATTCTTTAAAAATTTCTCTGAGATAATCTTCTTCGTAACTTTATCAATATCCAGGACTAAGGTCAGTCACTAAAATCAGAGCTTGCTACCTTTAAGAGCTGTTTCTGTTTACATTATTGTAGGGACAGTTAGATGGCACAAAGGATAAAATGCTGGACGTGGAGTCAGGAAAACTCAACTTCCTGTGTTTGAATCTAGACTCAGACATCAGATATGTGACCCTTTACATATCATTTAACTATTTACCTCAATTTCCTCATCTGTAAAATAAGCTGGAGAGGGAAATGGAAAACTCTTTAGAATCTTTGCCAAACAAACCTCAAATGGGTTACCAAGAGTCAGACATGATTAAAAAGATTTAAATATTATGTTTACTATTGTTGTGGTCCTATTCACTCTGCATCAGTTCACACAAGTCTTCACACATTTCTCAAAATTCCTTGTATTCATTACATCTTTTGATACAATAATATTATTATATCACATCTATATATCTGCATTTAGCAAAAGATTTTTGAAAAAGACAAACTGCAATTTTAGATCAGATGAGACTGTCTGAATTCAGGGTATGATTGTTGGAGCCCAATTTGTGAAAGCTCTTAGAACTTGGAAATGAAAGCACATTACTCAGAATTTTTAAATGGCTTAAGGCTAGCATCTTGCGTATTTAGTTTCAGGTTGCACTGTATTTTATAAACTCTTGAAGATGATAATTTGTAAAAGCAATACTGACAGACCAATAGCTCTAGTGGGTCCAATTATTTGAAATTTTTGACTGAAAGCCTCATTTTCTCTCTATTTTGCTGCTGGTGTCTCAGCAGAGGAAGTTACAGAATATGCCTTACTTTACTCTTCTACATCCTTGGATCTTGTATAGTATTTTTTTCCTTCTAAAATAAAAGAAATAACTCATTTTTTGTGCTTTTCATCATATCAGATCTTTAGTGGGCCATAAAAATCAAGGCATCCTTTTTCCCATAGGATAAAATGACTATTTCCTACTCTCATTTTGCCTCTTGTTTTGTTTTTACATCACTTATGATTCTCAGAGTATCCCTCCTTTTCTTCTACTCAGAGAACCATCCTTTATAACAAAGAATAAAACAAAACCAGTCAACAACTGAAAAATTCCTCCATTACATAGATTGTTCTAACCCATGGACTTCTCTCACTCCTGCCCTGTCATTTAACTTTTATAAAGGATGGAGGAGTCTCTCTTTTTTTTAGGGACAAACTTCGCCAGCATAATTTTATAGCATTATTACAATTTTTAAATTGTTTTTTCTATTATATTGTTGAGGTCATTATGTTCATTATACAGTGTTAAATATAACCAGATGTTGCAATCACACGTTTATAAAATTCTGAGATTTCTCTATCCTATGATAATCTTTTCCTCTGCCTTACAACCTCTAATTCTGTTTATCCCACAATGATCTTCATCCCTTCCACTCCTCAATTCTCTTCTGTCCAATATTCCTGTCCTAGATATATTTTTTTCCTTTCCTTGTATCTACCTATTGGTAAACCAACTCTATTCTAGTCTTCTTTCAATTCCCTTCCTTCCTAGTCTGATCTGTGATCACAACTAGTCAAATTTTGACTCAAGATTTCCCTTTTTTGTTCCTATTCACATGCTACTGAATAGAATTGGAGGAAATTACAACTGTGCTTACTGATTGCAGAGCAAATTTATATCACCTAATCTAAACTGGGTTCTCCATGCAGCAAAGCAATAATTTTACTACTCTTAATTGATACAAAATCCTTGCCATCCAAAGTAGCTATTCTAAACCTTTCTATCTTCTCTGACAGTTCCTTTGGAATTCACTTCTCCATCTCTTTCAGATAAGGATCTTATTCCAAACTTCACCAAAAAAAATTGAGGCAATTCTGAAAGTTCCACCTTTTTTCTTATCTCACATCTCTCTGACATTTTCCCCTACTATTTCCTCCTTCCCTTCTATCTCAGATGAAAAGGCGCCTCTTCTTGCTGAGACTAGGACCTCTTTCTACTCTTACCCTTTATCCTATTCCCTGTAGTTTTTTCTCCAGCAGATTACTCTATTAGCATCCTTATATTCTCTTATATTAAAGCTCTCTGTATATATTAGTTTCTTTCCTGCTAAAAACATATCCATATCTTTCATCCTTTAAAAACAAAAAACAAAAATAAAACCTTCATTTGATTCTTTGATATTACCTTTCATTTAAACTAAATACATTTTGTATTTGCTTGTCTTTCCCATCAGAATGTGAAGTTCTTGAGAGGGACTGTTTTTTGCCTTTCTTTGTGTCTTTACTGTTAAGCACAAAATGTGTGTGCACATACGAGCTTGTGTGTGTGTGTGTGTGTGTGTGTGTGTATGTATAAATGCTTGTTGATTGACTACTTCTGATTATTCATCCATTTATGCCTTCCCTGGGTTCTGATTGTCATTGTCACTACTTCATAAGGAACAGTAATTTTATTTAGCCATTGCAAATTTAAGGGCGTCTCCTTTGAGGAGGAATGAATATTGTCACAAATCTTCCTTTAAAAATAAGTTCAGATGAACTATTCTTCCACAGGGTCTTTAAAGTCTAGAATGTTAGAACTGCAAGTAACTTGAGAAATCATCTGGACCAACCCCCTCAATTTACAGATTACAAAACTCAGGCAAGTCATCTAACTTCTCTGGACCGAAGTCTTTGCATCTAGTCAACAGCAGAGAAAGAGAAAGGAAAACTTGGATCATTTATTGATAACATCATCATTATTATACCATACTGCTTCCCTGTTCTTAATGAGACATTGTTAGAAAGATTTCATAGGTTCATTGGAAGAGTTTCTTCACACAAAGCCTTGTCATCACTTAGGGATTCACTCAGCTAAGAAGACCTTCATGGAAAAAAAAAATCATCCTAATTGCTGCATGTTTCCTCATTCTTTGAAATACCTGATACAGGAAGTTAAAAAGAATTCTTTTTATTTTCTCCCTCCTTTCATTTCAGTATTTATCTTAGTATTTGTTTGTATTGTGTTCTTAGAAATTTTCTTTTAAAGAGTACCATAAGGGTCCAATTAAAATAAAACCAAATATAGCTGAATTACTTTTCTTTTTATTCATGTTTTTGTTGAGTTGTCCTTGAAGTAACCAGCTGGTGGAATTAGCAGGCTGGAAATGAAGCAAGTTTATGGGCTGATTCAGAAACTCTTTGTAATTTCCATACAAGAAGAAGCAGTTAAAATGAAAAGACATGTAAAATTTCTTATTTCAACAAATAAAAAAATTGATGGGTAATTTTTTTTTGGATGAGAGTGGTAAATCTTTGAAGCTGAATTGATGGTTATGAAGTGAAACTAACATTTTTTTGTTTCTTGTTCCAAATTTTCAGAGAGACATACCTATGTAGCCTAAATCAACAGAGCAAAAGACTCACTTTAAACATCTTTTTATGAAATAATGGGTATGTTAGTATTTGAGAATTGAATAAATTTTTGTGATGATGTGAAGGAAGAACACTGAACTTAGAATCAAGAGAATTAGTTTGGGGTCTTGACTTATTGCCCATTTGTCACTTGAGTGACCTTAGGTTAGTCTCTGAATATTAGCTTCCTTATCTTATTAGAGAATCAGGGTACCAGAGTGGCTACGGTCTGAAATACCTGGATTCAAATCCTCCTTTATCAGCTGTGTGCCCCTAAAATTTCACTTAATCAAACATTTAGTTTCCTCCTAATTCATTCTTTTCCCAGTTAATTTTCATGTTTACATCCAAAGTCACTCTAATAATACACACACAACTCACACATAGACACACACAGACACAAATGAATGACTTCATTTATTAATTTATTTATGATTTTACTAATAGACTAAATATACATTTATTAATATTAAGTGATAACTGTTTTGGGGACTGGGGAATACAAATACAAGGAAGCAAAATAGCTTCAAGCTTCAAGGAGCTTATATTTTAACATAACACATAAAGAAGTAGAACTCTGTGTGTGTGTGTGTGTGTGTGTGTGTGTGTGTTTGTGTGTAAGTCATGATAGCATGACTTGGGACTATACAAGAAGCAATAGAGTGACCTGGTTTTAGCAAGATAAAGTGATAGCTCACCTAATCAGAGCTGATGGGAGGAAATTGCCAAGAAAATATGGGGCAAAAAAGCTGATGGGCAAACTTAATAGGCTGTATATTGAACTGCATGTCATTTAACTACAGGCATTTAAAAATCAATTTAGTTTTTCCTTTCATTTTGTTAAATGAATTCTTTTGAGTGGTTGGGATTCTCATTAAGGAGGCTCGAGTGTGCTGGGACTTGATACAGATATAAAGATGCCTTGGATAAATAAAAGCATTTTCCTTTGGGTTCCTTATATGGTAGTATCTTCCTTTGTGGTTTCAGGATGTGGTGAGGATGTGTCTCCTTATTTCATTCCTTACTTGCTGCCATTGGCAATCAGATCGTTGAACAAAGTTATCTGTTTCATCAGTCCTCATCTTTCTCAACCTCTCTAGTGTATTTGACACTGATACCTATTTTCTCCCCTTGGGTACTCTCTCCTGCATTTTCATTACAGTGCAGTTTCCTAATTCTCTTCCTATCTGTCTGACTGATCTTCCTCAACATCCTTTGCTTTGCTGCCTCATCATCCAAATCACAACTCCTGATTGTGAATGTTTTCTAAAGTTCTTTCCTGGGCCCTTTTCTCTTCTCTCTGATTTCTTCATCAATTTCCTTAGCCTAATTAGCATTCCTGTGCAGATAACTCACAGATCTATCTATATAGACCTAATATTTTCTCCTTACATCAGCAACTACCTCTGGGATGCTTCAAATTCTGTGCTTAGGAGATGTCTCAAACATATCAGAAATTATTATCTTTCTCCCAAACTAAAACTTCTCTACTATTAATACTATTAAGTGAAAAATGATATTTTATTTTTTTCCAATTACATGTAAAGATAGTTTTTAACCTTCATTTTAGGAGATTTTGAATTTCAAATTTTTCTCCCTTTCTTCCTCTTATCCCCCTCCCGAAGAGCAAGCAGTTTGATGAGGATTATACGTGAATAATTGTGTTAAACATATTAGTCATATTAAATGTGAATATATTAATCATGTAAACATAAGCAAATGGAAACATATTAATCATGTTAACAATCATGTTTAACATATACAAATGTATTAAACATATAATACATTATGATTCTTCTATACATGATTCTTCTAATTGCCCTAAGAGAGATACAGTTTTCAAGAATTATAAGTTTTATCTTCTCATTTAGCAATATAAACAGTTTTATCCTTTTCAATAACATTTTTAAAAATTTTCCTGCTTACCTTTTTATGCTTCTCTTGAGCCTTATATTTGAAAATCGAATTTTCTGTTTGGTTCTTTCATCATGAAAATTTGAAAGTCCACTATTTCATTGAATTTCCATCTTTTCACCTAAAATATTATGCTTCATTTTGTTGGGTAATTGATTCTTGGTTGCAATCCAAGCTCTTTTACCTTCCAGAATATATTCTAAGCCTTCTGACCATTTAAAATTGTTCCTTTCTGACTCCTTGCCAATCTTCCCATTTCTTCTTCTGTGACATCTATGTCACCCAACTTTCCTCTCTGTTCATATAGTTAGTTCAGTTCCTCATTCCCACTTGTCTAGCCTATTGCAGTGGGTTCTTTTCCATTCAATTTGATCCTCCACACAACTGCCAAATTGATTTTCTTTAAATGCAGAACTAACCATACCAGTGCTCTACTCAGTAAACTCCAGTGATTCCCTATTGTCTCTGGGATCGAATATGAGTTCTTCTGGCTTTTAAAGCATTTCAGCTTGTATTGAACTCTAGCCATGTTATACATTAATCTCCTTCCTGTACTTTATGATCCAGTCAAATGGATTTGCTCTCTTATTTTGTAAACACTCCCTCTATACTCCACAGAGTCTCTCTCTTGCTTCAAGACAAGAGCCAAACATTAGGTTCTACAAAGAGCCTTTTGGATCTCCCTAATTGCTGGTGATCTACCTCCATAACTTTCTGGTGTTTCATTCTTTTGTACTTATTTTGTATTTATTCAGCATGTATGCACATATATTATTTCTCCTACTAGAATGTAAATGCCTTGAGAGATCACAGGATCATCAACCAAGAAATGGAGAAATGACGTCAGAGGTCTTCTAGTTTAACACTTTCATTTTATAAATGAAGAAATTGAGGATCAACGAGACAGAGAAAAAAATTCCTTTACATATTGCTCTATGCCATCTCATATTTTGAATCTCCTCTCTAAGTTCTGAGTCCTAACTTCCCAGGACACATGGTTCCATCATATATTAAAAACAATGAAAATGGAGAAAAATTCAATTACTATTATATGCAACCATTCTCATCAACCATCTCCTGAAACTCCTATACATTTAGATCATAGAAAAGGAACAAAAGAGAAAGGAATGTGTATATATAGGACCCCAGCTCTCAGACTTGGACTAAAGTAAGGGAGACCAGGCAATCATAGAAGTAGGAAATCCATTTTCTCACCATTTTTCTAGCTAATGGATCTTCAGTAGCTTCCAGTCCCTGGCTACCTAAGCTTATTTTTGCTGTGTTGATCTCTATTATTTGCTTTCGAAGTCATCAGGGATTTGGGGAGTGGAAGTTTTTGTGGTCAATCTCCTTTTCTTTGCTCCTGACCACTAGCAGATTGAGTTATGGTCCTTGACAACAGCCATCACTAACTAGCATGGTCATGGGGAAGACCCTCGTGTTCAAAAAGGAGGGAAAGGAATCCCCATATTCCCATTATTATTTCCTGGTGTCTTATAATTTTGCTTTCTTCTATGGGAACTATTAGACACCCCTTGTTTCGCACAAAAAATGAGACATGTTTCAGAAAATACCACTACATTAAGATATAGTTAATTTGTATGTGGTACTGTTATTAGTGTTTGGTGTATACCATTTCCAATATCTTGAAGAAAGAATTCATTGTATGTATGTAGCAAGGAAGCTTCTAAATAGTCTATAAGCCTTTGGTATATGTCAGTTCTTCATTGCCAAACTTTCTCCCTTGAACCAACCTTTGTACTGAAGTCACTGAGTATCACTTTGATATATTAACTTGCTTTGGGGAATCTTGTGAAGTTCCTTCCTAGAATTTCTGTACACTTCATCCTACCACCATCCAGCTCTGTAAGAGCTGTAATTATCTTTTATAAATTATTATTATTTTTTGTTATTTTGAACTTGATATAGAGCAAACATGAACACTTCCCTATACAAGGAAGAATAGAAAAGTGAATTGTAAACAAATCTTTAAGGCAGTTAAGTGGAATACTCCTTCTGGAATCAAGAAGATGACTTTTCCTTATTTCAAATCTGGCTTCATACACTTACTAGTTGAGTGACCCTGCGTAGATAATTTAACCCTATTTGTCTTTAGTTCCTCATCTGTAAAATGATCTGGGGAGGAAAATGGCAAATTAAACCAGTATGTTTGCCAACTTCTCCTCCCCCAAATTCCATTCCTAAAGCCAAAACAAAAAACCAAATATGGTCACAAAGAGACTGAATAATAACATTGAAAATATAGAATCTCTCCTATGTCCAACTTGTTTGTTTTTTAAAAGTATACCATAAATTCAACACAGTTACTTCAAGGGTATGCTGCTTGTTTGTATCCCTCTGAATGTTCTTCTGTTCTTGTCTGTGTATTCCATTAAATACAGCATTGAAGAGTTCTTGTTTTATTACTATTTCTAGATCCCTTGTTTTCCTCCAATTTTCCCCACCCCTTAGAATAAAAAAATCCCTTTTAATAAATAAGCATTGAAAAGCAAGATTTATATAGAGGTTGTTTGTACAAAATTGTTTTATGGTGTGTGTTGTCAAATTTTGAGGTTTTTGAGAGCAGGAACTGATTCTTGTGCCTTTCTTTTAATTTGGAAGCAGAGAATCACAGAAGTTTCCTAATGGATCAACTAGTGCAGAGGAGTACTTAATATTAGTATTGTCATTTGTCTGTCATTCTCAAAGAGAACCATGACATCAAAGAGGTAATGCCATGACATGCAAGTGAATTGGATTTAAATGACGGAAAGGTGTACAAAGTCACCTCCCTCACTTTCCCCTCCAGAGCCACCTGGGGCCAGTGGCCAGATATAGGTCAGGACAGCTGGAGAGGGCCCTGGATCCAGTGGGTGACCTTGACCTTTTTAAGCCAAGGTCTTAAACAGTTCTGAGTTTGACTGAGGCAATTTGTTCATAGGTATTAATTAGTAAAACATAGGATAGATGAACTTAGTTTAGGAAAAAAAAGTTTTCACCATGGAGAAGGAAATAAACACATATATCTCCTATTACATACTAGGCACTATGCTAAGAGCTTTACAATTATTATCTCATTTGAGCCTTACAAAAACCCTGGGAGATAATTATATTTTACAGATCAGGAAACAGGCAAACAGAGAAAAATAACTTGCCAGGGTCACACAGCTATTAAGTATCTGAGGTTACATCTGAACTGTCTTCAGGACTCCAGGTGCAGCACTATTAAACACAAAGTCACTGCCTCTAACTGAAAAAATAATTTATAACCTCATTGCCAATCCACTGATGTCAATCCTCTATATAGTTATCCAGGTTTAACCCCAGACAGCAGTTCTATAATCCTATATTCCTATAATCAATGTCTTTCCATCTTGATAGAACTGGCTAGTGCTTGTGTTCTACTGGTTTAGCCTTCGATAATCTATGATCCCCTACATGTCATGATAAAGTGTCTGAGTAGGACTCCTGGGAAGATCCACCTTTCATTGTTTGTCCTTAGTAATTAAATTGAATTATCTGATCTTGTTTCTGGGGAAGCAAGGTGGTTCAGTGGATGGAATACCCAGTCTGACCAGGTCTCAGTTGGTTATTGTTTGTTTTGGCCAGAAACCCCGAGGGTCTTGCCCTTTAAGACTGATTTGTTTTAATTAGGTAAAAGAGGCGATTCTTTGCCTCAATTCTTACTCAGCCTTAATCCCTTACTCAGTCAAAATGAGACCAGTTAAAACCTTAGTTTAAAAAGTCTCTCACTGCATCCAGGACCATCTCTACTCATCTGGTCTCTATCTGACCACTGGTCCAGATGGCTGTGGAGGGGAAAGTGAGGCGAGAGGCTTTGCAAATCCTCCCTCACTTAACTCATGCCATGGCATCCCCTCCTCAATGTCATGGGCCTCTTTAAGAATGACAGACAAATGACAGCAGCATTTAGCAACCACAATTTGGCTTGGAGTCAGGAAGACTCATCTTTGTTCAGTTTAAATCAGCTGTGTGATCCTGGGCAAGTCACTTAACCCTGTTTGCCTCAGTTTCCCTAACTGTAAAATGAGCTGGAGAAGGAAGCGGTAAAAATACTCCAGTATCTTTGCTGAGAAAACCCCAAATGGGGCCACAAAGAGTTGGACACAACTGAAAAATGACGAGAACTATGATGTTTTCTTAGCATGGAATTGTGGTAAAGGACATGGAATAAGATTTGTGAGATACATTTAGGGGATAGTGGGGTTTTTTTCATGGCAAAATGTTGCATTAAATGTTGGCTTATCTGTGATCTCAACATACTTCTGTTCCATATAACAGCCCATATAAACAGCTTATAAGTGATTGATTCTTGACTCTCTCAATTTCTTAGAACCATTTTCTTAGAAATGTTTTAAGAGTTAAGAGGGGCAGCTAGGTGGTGCAGTGGATAGAGCACCAGCCCTGATGTCAGGAGGACCTGAGTTCAGATTTAACCTCAGACACTGTGTGTCCTTGGGCAAGTCACTTAACCCTAATTGCCTGAGCCAAAAAAAAAAAAAAAAAAAAAAAAAAGAATTAACAGATATCTATACATTGTAATACAAGTATGTGCATTCAGAGGATATAATCAGTTTGAAATATTGTGGCATTTTAAAAGGTATAAGTGACATAATTTTTGGGCAATTTAATAACTTTATTAATAATGGCAGCATTTTAATAAAAGGATGGCTATTTGGCTGTTTCTCTCTTGGACTGCATGGTGGTGTTCACCAGAGTGGCAATTAATCTGATTAGTTAGCAAATAATGATGTGTTTCTTGTAGACAACATATTGTGGGGTTCTGGTTTTTAATCCAGTCTGATATCCGCTTCCGCTTTATGGGAGAGTTCATCCCATTCACATTCACAGTTAGAATAACTAATTCTTTATTTCCTGCCTCTTATTTACCCAAGTCATGTTTTCCCCTTTCCTTTCCCCTTTCTCCCTTCCCCACTCCTCAGTACTTTGCTTTTGATGACCCCCTCCCCCAAACAATACTCTACCTTTTAGATCCCCTCTCCCCTGTTTTTACTCCTTTCCCCTGATTCTTCTATTTTTCCTTCTATTAGTTTGTCCCTTACTTTTCCTCCTTTCCCTCCCACTTCCCTCTAGCAACAGACAAGTTTCTATGTGAAATCAAATGTCTGATATACACTTTTAGAGCCCAACCTTATGAGAGTAAGATTTACACAAGGTTCATCTCCCTCCCCTCTTTCTCTCAATTATATTAGGTTTTCTTTGCCTCTTCAAGTGATTTTACCTTGTTTTTACCTCCTTTTTTTTAAATTTTATTTTACCACTTTTTCCCCTCTTTTCCCCAGTATGATATCCTTTTCCCCTCTAGTTCTCTTTTTCATATTATCAAAGTAAAATCAAATTATACCCCCATTCTTTAAGGATACCCCTAGTAGAGATATAGATCTCAAGAGTTCTTTCCTTTTTATCTTTTTACGCTTCTCTAGAGTTCTGTGTTTGGAGGTCAAATTTTTTGTTCAGATCTGGTCTTTTCATTAGAAATAGGTGAAATTCTCCTGTATCATTAAATGACCATCTTCTTCCCTGGAAGATGATGCTCATTCTAGCTGGATAGCTTATTCTTGGCTGTAATCCAAGTTCTTTTGCCTTTCGGAATATCTGATTCCAGGCCCTTCTATCCTTCAATGTGGAAGCTGACAGATCCTGTGTAATTCTAATGACAGTTCTTCGGTATTTGAACTGTTTTTTTCTAGCAGCTTGTAATATCTTTTTTGTGGTGCGATAGTCCTGAAATTTGGCCACGATATTCCTTGGGGTTTTAATTTTGGGGTCTCTTTCAGGAGGTGATCGGTGGATTCTTTCAATACCAACTTTGCCTTCTGATTCTAAAACATCAGGGCAATTCTCTTTCATGATTTCCTGGAAGATAGCATCGAGGTTCTTTTTTTCATCGTGATTTTCAGGGAGTCCAATAATTCTTAGATTGTCTCTCCTGGATCTGTTTTCCAAGTCAGTTGTTTTTCCTAGGAGATATTTCATATTTTCTTCTATTTTTTTTTCATTTTTTTTTGTTTTTGTTTGACTGATTCTTGAAGTCTTATTGAGTCATTCATTTCAATTTGTTCAATTTTAATTTTTAAGGTATTATTTCCTTCAGTTATCTTTTTTAGCTCCTTTTGTAACTGGCCAATTGAATTTTTTGGTTCATTGCATTCTTTTTCCATTTTGCCAATTTTATTTTTCAATGAATTGTTGTCTTTTTCCAATTCACTATTTTTATTTTCTAGTGAGTTGGTGATTTTTTCCAATTCACTAATTTTATTTTTCAGTGAATTTTTATCTTTTACCAATTCACTATTTTTATTTTCCAGTGAGTTGGTGATTTTTTCCAATTCACTAATTTTGTTTTTCAGTGAATTTTTGTCTTTTTCCGATTCACCAGACTTATTTTCCAGTTTTTCACATCTCTGTTGCAGGGCGATGTTTCCTTCTTGCACTGCTCTCAGTTTAGTTCCCCAATCTTCTTCTAGCTCTCTTTTGAGATTCTTTATGCAATCTTCCAGGTAAGCCTTCTGAAAGGGAGACCAGCTTAAGTCCACCTTTGTGGCTTTATCTGGGATTGTTTTCAGAATCTCAGGATCTGGGGACTGCTCTAGTTTCTCTCTGTAAAAGCTGTCTATGGTGAGAGCTCTCTTCTTCTTGCTCATTATGTTTAGCTGAGGTATCAGTTAACAGGAGGGAATTCTGCAGCCCCAGCAGCGGCAGCGGCAGCAGTGGCAGCAGCAGCAGGCGGGATTTCAATTTGCCCTGTGGCAGTTTGCTGAGTTGACTTCCAGTCTAGGGCTGATTTGGCTAGATCCGCACTAGGACCACCCTTTCAGCTGCTCTCAATCCACCCTTTGCCAAAGGCAGACCTGCCAAAGCACCTGCCTGCAAGCAGAGCAAAGTGGCCCAAGGGTCTCCCAGGGACTTCCTGTCAGCCTGAAATCCTCTGGTCCTTCCCAGCCCCGGACTTGCACCCCGGCTGCACACTGGCATCTGAACACCTGGAGCTGCTTGATCCCCTGCCCGTCTAAAACTGACCTCAGAAGTTCTTTCAAAGTAGATATTTGATAGAAGTGCGTTGTAGTCCAAGTGTTTGGTGGCGCCCTCACTCCAGAACCAGTTCAGAGGCTCAGTTTGTCTGTGTTTGAGGGAAGGTCTCAAGAGCTTACAGAGAATGCTGTCTGTAGTTCGCCATCTTGGCTCCGCCTACAGTTAGCAAATAATGAGAGAATAAATATTGCATCAAAGGGCTGGGCCTGCACTTTGATTATGTAATTTAGTTCCTAAATTCCTTCCAGTTTTAGGAAATCTATTCAAAGAATCTAGCCTCTCCTAAGCCAGCACAAAGAACAATGTCTGCCCTACCTATGTGAAGTCTAGATGGAGGAAAAGATTAGCTCAACTTTCAGAAAGTGAGGTCTTAAAAAGAGAATAGAGAAAAAAGGAGAAATCGAAATCTTTCCAAATCATTGGCTATTAATTATTTCTCTCAATGTAATAGAAAGTGGGACTGGACCCATGCCTCTTGCTATCTATATAATGGATGTGTGCATGTTTGTGTATATTTGTGCATTTGCACCTATCTGCCACTTATTGGAGTAGAAATGCAGTAGAGAAAATGAATTCTTTTTGAAACATCAAAAATGATGCTCAGGAAGAAACCATCTACATATCAACTTTAGATATACTTTAAAAAAATTAAAGTAGGTTGAAAATCTGAGTAATAGAACTGTTTCAGGATGGACAATGTGCCTTGTTTTATGAGATTAAGGCTTTTGGTTGGGGATAAAGTGAGGAAATCATTTCCTCCAGTTTTGAGATCTATATTACAAAGGTATCACCGGAATCTCAAAATGTTTTGAGAGTCAACACAATTTTCCTTGGCCTTTTTCTTATTTGGCAAATCATTTATTGGGGCAGTTATCATTTGGAAAATTGCTTTTAGAATAATCTCAAAATAAGCTTGAGAATAGAGCTAGAAGGTTATTTACACTCTGATCCTGCTACAGAGTACCAAAATAGAAAAATGATATGTTTATCCCTTAAAACCAAGGGATGGAAGGTGGGGGTGGCTTAAATAATAAGAAAACCTTTCTGCTAAACAGAGGGAAATCTACTGAAAGTGGAAGAGAGAGAATTAAAATCTTAATAAATAACAAAGAAGTGAGTTTTGAGAGTTATCCCAAAGATTTCACTAGGTAGCTTTTATGATCTCTTATAATGGAGTGGTACAGTCTCATGAAAAGGGAACATTCTTCAATGAAATCTTTTAATTTTCCTTTTAAGTGAATAAAGAAGAAATGGGTTTTAGACAAAGAAGTACAAGGGGAAAAGCAGATTTTAGACAAAACAGGAAACTAGATCTACATAGGAATTCAGACCTGAATCTTGCCACCTCCCTCCCCTGGCACAGTATAGAAGATGTTTCTTCCCCTCCCTGCTTCCTTTTCTGAATCGTGAAGGGAGTATTCATATAAAATATATTTTGAAAATTCCATTATACACTGAGATCCATGTCACAACAAACCCTGGAAAATATTGCAGTTGGGAACATTAGTACATTTATCAATCAGGATTCTGTTTCTACCTCTATTATCAACTCTTTATTCATTTTTAACAAGATAATGGGGATTTAATAAAGATCTGAGATCACATTCCTAAGCTATAATTTTATTTTTATTTTTTTTGCTGAGGCAATTGGGGTTAAGTGACTTGCCCAGCTAGCAAGTGTTAAGTGTCTGAGACCAGATTGAACTCAGGTCCTCCTGACTTCAGGGCTGGTGCTCTAGCCAATGAGTTTAATTTTACACAAGTATTTTGGCCTTTTACATCTTGTGATGCTTTTGACTACCTCATACACAAAATATTGCACTAAGTCTTGGGTTATAAAAGATCCATATGACATGGTCCTTACATTTACAGATTTCATGATAGTGTTAAACTTTTATGAAGAAATTAATTATAAATTATATACACACATGGATTATCTATCATGCTTCAACAAATTGATTCAGACTATTCTTTGGAAGGCCAATGAAGCTTCAGTGTTTTGGCTGTAATAACAAGTAGATAGGACTTGGAAATAAATGAGAGAATTTGGAAAAGATGTTGGAAAAGATTGAGGGAAAAAGAAAAAAGGTGAAGGCAGAGGATGAGATGGATAGATAGTGTCATAGAAACAATGAACATGAACTTAGAATTTGAGAGAGAAGACATAAGGACCTGGTATGCTATGTTTTGGGAGTTCACAAACAATCAGACATGACTGAGTGACTGAACAACAACAGAGAGGACTTTGAATTAGGGAATAGACACCATGCAACACTTTGCTCAGCAGATGCCTGCAGTATACATAGTTATATTGAAATAGAAAATTATTATATTTCTTAATAGAGTAAACAGTACTCTACCTTACAAATTTACTATATGTTCTTCCCTGTTGATCACACTAGTGATTTGAAAATAAAGAATCAGAACATCTGTGTTCAATCTGGCTCCCAAAGTTAAAGCTGAATCTACTGGGAAGTCAGAAACAAAATTATTGAAACATTGTCTGGTTCAAGAATATCTATGAACAGATAAATGTGAGCCAGTCCTGTAGCTTAGAAAAATATAATTACATTTCATTGATTCAGACTCCCCTCATTCAAAATTTGCAAAACTATTATGACCTTGTGCAAGCTTCCACTTTTCTTATCAGAAAAATATAAATCTCTACTTGCTACCCCTTCCCCAGCTTTAATAGTCTATGAATCTTTGATTCAGACACATTAAATGCATTTTAAGAAATATACACATGTGTGTATGTGTATGTGTATGAATATGTATATATATATTTTCTTTTATATATAATATGAATATTTAACTGGCTTTATCTTGGAACTTTACTGCTTGAAGTATAGTTATGTAATATGAAAAAAAATGCCATTACCTTATTAATATACATTCATACAATATTTTATTATCTATAATTTGTTAGTTAAGTAGTAGAATTGGAAATTTGAGGCCCAAGGGAAACATTATATAACATTTTTTCTACTTTTGCCTTTTCTTTCACTCCTTTTGTCTGTTGCAAAATAAGGTTTTCATCTTCTCTGCAATGCAGAGATTACTTTTGCTGATGAAGAGAGAGGGAAAAAAAGGAAACTGGTGAAATTGGTCCTTTGCTCTCATTCTACTTTGTCATCCATGTTCCCCATAGAGAGAAATATAATAGCTAAATAGCTCAGCTTTAGCAAGTGGATGCCTCCTATGGGTTTTAAAGGCTTAGCTGAAGTAGAAATTGTATGTAAAGTACAGCATTTTACAGGGAACTTAGAAGTTACTGGTCACACAGTAAACACCAAGGTCTTTGCTTGAATTATTATTGGGAGTTACCATTCTATACCCCCACCTTGTGAGTAACAGCTTGGTTCTTCAGAAGCTTCTAAGGACTTTGAGCTGCCTACCTGGTGGGTGGCTGCTTGAGAAGTAGCTAACTGCACTTATGTGAATTTGAAAATAACAAAGCCATTTATTTAAAAATATATAATTCCCATTTCCCCAAATTTTAGACAGGAATCCTCCTTACCTCTTTCCAAGTTAGACAATTTTTTTCCTTTATACTTTGAAAAAGAAAAAAAGTAGGAAGAGTAGGGGTTCTTAATCTGGGGGCTCATGAATTTGTTTTTTTAAAAATATATTTTAATAACCATAACAGCTAACATAATAATAATGGGTAACATTTATATAACTCTTATTTTGTGCCAGACACTGGGCTAGGCACTTTACAATTATTATTTCATTTGAGCCTCACAGCAATCCTGGGAGGTAGATTCTATTATTATCCTCATTTTAACAGAAAAGATTATTGATGAACATAAAGTGACTTGCAGGGTCATTCAACTGGTAAGTGCTGTGTTGGATTTGAACTCAGATCATCTTGATTTCAATCCTGGTTTGCTATCCATTTTCCCACAGAGCTTCCTCTAGTTTATATTTCTTTACAAAGCTATTATTTCAATGTGATTTTTTAATCATCCTGTAGTTTTATTTTATGCATTTAAAAACATTATTCTGAGATAGGGTTCATAAACTTTCCTGACCACTAAGGGAGTCCATGACATAAAAAAAGGTAAAGAACCCCCTGAAAAAGAAGGGAAAAGGAGGCAATGAGGAAGAACTTTACAACTTGTAGCTTCTCATGGCAACTGCAACTAAATCCCAATTGTAGGGAAAAAATTCAAAAAACTAAAAATCATTTCAAATAACACACACACATACACACCTTTTCCCACAAGCACATGAACATGTTATTTTCTCTGGACCATACAAATTCATTTTGTCACCCTTCCTTTCCCAGTTTTATGAGACTTCATTGCCAAATCCCAAATCATTTTTATCCATTATACAATCAACTATATCTTCTCCAGATTATGCATGTGTAGAATCTAAATTTAAAAACAATTCTCCTAATGATTGCCTCTTTCTTTCTGAGTATTTAGGTATGCATGATTTCTGAATATAATTCTCTTTTTCACAAAATTCAGCACTATACTGCATTGTTATAGAGCCTCAGGCATTTTTCGCCCAGTAGAACTCATGCCCTCTGGGGGAAGAAAATGCCTTGTATTCCAAAGTCCCAACTCTAGGCTTCCTTCCTTTGTTGCGTCCAATTGTTGCTTTCTAAGCAAAGTTTCATCCAGTTATTAAGATTTCTCCCCAAGAACTATAGAGAAAACTCTAGCCTTGTGTTGTTGTTGTTTTAGTAATTTTCAGTGGTATCTAACTCTTCCTGACCCCATTTGGGATTTTCTTGGCAAAGATATTAAGGAGGTTTGCCATTTCCTTCTTTAGCTTATTTTACAGATGAGGAAACTGAGGTAAAGTGACTTGCCCAGAGTCACACAACTAGTAAGGGTCTGAGACTGGATTTGAACTCAAGTTCTCATGATTCCAGACCTAGCACTCTATCTATTCTGCCACCTAGCTAACCTTGTACTTATACTTAAATAAACTCTCCACCCTAATTTGTAGAAGAAATCGTACTGAGATAGATATTGAAATAGAATTTTATTGAGACAGAGATTGAGATAAAAGAAAATTGAGATTTTCAAAGTGAAGAGAAAGCAAGAAGAAAAGAATATTTAATAATAATCATGCCACCTGTGTTTATTACACTAGAAAATAATAAACTGGATTTCCTTAAACAATATTCTGCAAATAAATTATTTCTCAGGTTTGTATGGTAATTTTTTCTTTCTACCTCCTTTATTTTAATGTAAAACATTTAGAATTTATGATTTGAATTTTTCCTTTGTTCTTTTCAATGTGACAAATATTTATTAAGCACCTATTATGTGCACACAGTACATTTTATTCTATTCTGAATAGATTTTCCCAAATTCCTAGATTTTCAGTGTTTCCATCTATCAGACAATATCAATAGCAAATAGAGCTTGGTGGATTCCAGCCTAACTAGATAGGGATTGTATAACCCCAGACAAGCTGTTTAACCTTTCACTATCTTCAAAGCAGATCAAGACTATAAATTGTATCTGAAATAAAGGATGTTTCTGATGGGCAGAGCTCCCCAATGAGACCACACGTCTGACCAAAAATAAAAAATATAAAAGGGAGGAGGGAGGGAGCAGGAGGAAGGAAAAGGAGGGGAAGGGGAGAAGGTAGAAGAAGCCCAAATGGTTCCACTGGGAACCTAGTAAGCTCTTCTGAACTCAGAGGTAATGAAAATTGTATATTTTCCCAGAAAAAGGTAAAGGCTTTGTAGGTTAATATATACTATGAATAAGGATGAAGATAGTAAAGTTCAAACACTGATACAAAGTCAAAGCAATAAGGAATAGATTTAAAAGCCCTTTAGTGGCCAAAGTAAAGAAAACTGAATAGATATATACAGAGATGAGAGTCAAACGCAGTCAGAAAATATCTTATAAATATTCTTCTCTAATGCAAAGCAGCAGCAGCCACAGAAACAGAAATTAAAAGGCAAATTACCTCTGTGTATAAACATTTAATAATGTCCTTCCAGTGGGAATTCAAGAACAACTTTTATAAGAGTATAGATACATGTTAAAATTGAATTAAAAAATGTAACTTGAGATAGCTTTGGGTAGAGAAGGACAGAAGGATAGGGAATAAATCAGAATAGCTTTTGGAGACTTCTATATAAAGTCAGCATTATTTCAATATCAAAAAAGAATGATATATGGTTATCAAGTTTTTCTGGGAAGCAGTAATACTTCCTTTTCTCCAGTACAACCCAATATCAACAAATAAGGGGAAAAGCTTTTGAATAGCCCAGACAGTAGAAATAAAATTGTTTTCCCAGAGCTAATGACTCATAGTAGGGGCCTTTATAAAGAACCTCTATCAATAACTAGTGTGTATATGACATTTAAAATTTACAAAACACTTTCTTAAATCCAATCCAATTAAATACAGGAAATATTTATTAAGCCTTTACTGTAGCATTGGATGTATTCTCTAGACTGTGTGTTCAGTGCCAGAGACATAAAGGTAAAATAAAAGCCTGTCTCTGACCTCAATGAATTTACATTCCATGAGGCACAATCTTTTGAAGCAGGTAGTAAAAGTATTACTATTCTGCAGGATATCTGAGGGTACCCAGGCTTATTGAGGTTAGCTGATTGGCTTATGACCACATAACTTGTCAATATTAAAATCAGTAGCTGAGCCAAGATTATCTGAGCTCCGAGTATATAATCCTTTCTACTATACCCTTCTGCCCTTTTGTTGTTATTTAGGCACAATTAGAACATGCTTGGCTGTTTTGTTTCCAGGACCTGAACACACTTGAATCAATAAATTAGGTTTATAATGTGAGGAGAAAAAAGACATGTAATGCTAAAGGAAGGCAGCAAGAGGTAACAGCTGACAAAGGAGGAGACAGAAAAAAAATTATTAAAAGCTAAGATAAACACCCAAAAAGCATGGTAGCATAAAGTCATTTAAGATAGGAGAAAATAGCCCTGTAAAACTCAGTGGTTCACGAAAGCATCAATAACACCACTAAATGTTTTGGGGAAAATTAGGAGTCAGAAAAGATCCATTATTATCTTAACATTTTCCATTCCTTTCACTGCTTAACTCCTAATCTGACTTCTGACTAGTCTACTAAGCAGAATTACTCTCATTAAAAAGACCCCTGAGTTCTTATTTGCTAAAATCATGAGTATTTCCTTAAATCTCATCATCTTTCTTAACTCTTTCAGCATTGACCCAGATGGTCAATCTCTTCTTCAAATGGAGAAACCAAGAAAGGTTAAATTACCTCCTATGGTTATCTAAGTAACCTCGGGGCAGGATTTGAATACAGATCTTTCTGCACTTTTTCCTCCAGAATTTCATTTGAATTGTAGACCTGAATTTCTAATTTTCTGAAATTCACCAAATCCAAACTCATCATCTTTTCTTCCAAATATACTGAATAATTAAGTAGTAATCTGGCTCCCACAGTTTTCATAATGCTGCCAGATAATTTTTTAAATAACAACACTTTATTTATGATACTGCCATGAGATTCCAAAATGATTCTTCAAGTTCAAAATCCTTTTGTGACATTCGATCTCTGGCTCAATCCATATAATCCAATTGGTCCTATTTGCCCAATCTCATTTCCCACTACTTAGCATATGTATTCCTCTCCACTTTCTTCACTCTTAGCACTCCCATAAATAGGGTGAAACAGTGAGGGATTTTCCCCAGAGTACTGAAATTTTAGAAGTCATGAAAATTTAAAATGATTTTTAAAAGATCACACAATTTTGAAATTTGTTATAATTACACATTGGCAACAGTGCACTCCAGTAGGATAGAAACAACTGAGCTAAGCACCTAGTTAACAAGTTAAAAATGGGAATGTTGTTAATAACACCCATCTGTGAGGCCCTAGAGTAACTAATTTCTCCTCCCACTTAACTGACTGTATCTTAATTATTTCTTGCATTATTTTCAGATCATGAGTTACCAAATTGATTTGAGGGCATATGTTAGGCTGTTTGTCCTTAATATTACATTTCTGTCCCTGAACAAAACATTCTTGTTTCTTTTTCCATATCTTTTATTAGGCCTTCCAGTCTTCTCTCCACTTTCTAAGTGCTTTGAGCTCCAAATCAAGTTCCTAACAGTTTTGACATTCAACTCTCTTCCTGATCTCTCAGGGCAAATATAATCTGTACATGTATATATTTGGCAAAATCACATTATGTTTCCTTGTCATGTAAGTGTCTATGTGTGTTAAAACCTCATTTCTCACTTAGACTGTTTCTTAATCACAAATTGGTGAATTAGGGGGATGTTTACCAAAGCAGGTAAAGACTTCTCTTAGAGTAATGGGCAGATGAGAATAATTTGTTCCAATTGCCATAACCATGGTTGAAGCAGACTCTGGGGACCACTTAGAGCTTGGTCAGACATTGAAGATGCTAAGAACATGACACAGCATCCCAGGTCATTGCAAGTCACCCTGATTTTTGTCTTGCCACTGGACTTCATTTATTCTGGAGGAAAAAATGAGATTGATGATTTTGTGATACTCTGCCTTACTTAAATCCAATTCATGCACAAGTCAAGACATCACCACATTATGCCATTGGATTTCTTTGAAAACATAGAACAAACATCAAAATAACAATTATCTCCAATTATTTAGTAAGAACTTTCTCTGAGAGAGGAAAAGTTCTGATGATGCAGACAAGTGTCAGATAATTCTTGACCTCAGTCAATAAAGTATGATATATACTTTTGTATCACATTATTTCAAAATATACACAAATGATTGAAAAACATTTTTTGAATGAATAAATAGAAGAGATTGAAATTCAGCACAGTTTGACATTTTATAGTCTTTAACCTGGGCTTTCTGATCAACATTCCAAAATGGAATCATAGAATTTCAAATTTGGAAGGAACCCAAGATAGTCCTTTTCTTCATCAAGACCTAAAGAAGAACTCCCTCCAGAGTATTCATAAGACTTGTTCCTCTGATCTCTTCTTTTTAAAATATTGTCTTATTATTTTTTTCTGGTTATACATGTACATTCATTTTTAAAATACACATTTCTTTATGAGTCATGTTGGAAGAGAAAAATCATAACAAAAGGGGAAAAACCATGAGAGGAAAAAAAAGAAGAAAAAGAAAAAAAATTGAACATAGCATGTGTTGATTTAAGTTCAGTTTCCATAGTTATTTCTCTGAATGCTAATGACATTTTCTATCCAAAGTTTATTGGGATTACCTTGGATCACGTGAGAATAAACAAGTCTTTCATAGTTGATCATTGCACAATCTTGCTGTTATTATGTACGATGTATTCCTACTTCTGCTTGTTTTGTTCAGCATCAGTGTGCACAAATCTTTCCAGGTTTTTCTAAAATCAGCTTATTCATCATTTTTAATAGAACAATAATATTTCATACTTTCATACATTATATTCCATAATATTTTTTTCAGCCATTCTCCACTTAATCATTTTCAATTCTTTACCACCACAAAAAAAGAGCTACTACAAACATTTTTGCAAATCTGGGTCCTTTTCCCTTCTTTTTGATTTCCTTATAATACAAACCTAGTAGTAGTACTTTGGGATCAAAGGGTATGTACAGTTTTACAATCCTTTGGGCATAGTTCCAAATTGCTCTCCAGAATGGTTAGATCATTTCACAACTCAGTTTTCTCCCATTTCCTCCAACATTTATCATTATCTTTTCCTGTCACTTTAGCCAATCTGAGAGGTGTGAGGTGGTACCTCAGAGTTGCTTTAATTTGCATCCCTCTAATCAATAGTGATTAAGATAAAGCATTTTTTTTTTCATATGACTATAGAAGGCTTTAATTTCATCATCTGAAAATTGTCTGTTCATATCCTTTAACCAATTTATCAAGTGGGGAATGACGTATATTCTTATAAATTTGACACAGTTCTTTTTATATTTTAGAAACAAGGCCTTTATCAGAAACCCTGGTTGTAAAAACTTTTTCTCTGCTTTGTATTTCCCTTTTAATCTTCTTTGTGTTGGTTTTGATTGTGCAAAAACCTTTTAATTTAATGTAATCAAAGTTGTATATTTTGCATTTCATAATATTCTAGTTCTTCTTTGGTTATAAATTCCTCCATTCTCCAAAGATCCATCAGATCTCTTTATGCACATTTCCAGTAGCATGGGACTCACTGCCTGGGGAGGCAGTTTATTCTCTTTTGTGGCAGTTGTGACTGTTGGGAAGGTTTCCTTATTTTATGATGAAATCTGTTTGACAGTAGCTTCTATTTTTTCCTGGTAGGATTAATTCCAAATGGAATCCTTGTTCTCAGGACAGCCTATTAAATCACAGGACAAAAATATTGCATCCACCCTAAATTTTTTCTCTAGTCTCAACAGACTCTTCTATACCTATTTGAAGATTCTGTTCCCTTTATTTCTATGCTACGGGTCAATATTCTATATAGGTTAACAATCCCTTGCCTTTAATTTTGGTGACTTCAGCATTAGTGCTGATGACCCTTCAGACAATCTGAGTTTCCATGTCATAACTCTTTTCACTTTTTATTGCTTCTATTTCTATTTTGTAAAGGTGGGTACTAGACATTCTATGATTTTAAATTCCAAATTTCCCCTCTCTTATTATAAGTCTTGATTTCTCCTATTGCTTGCTAAATCTGCTTTTCATTTCCAATTACACTTCTGGCCTCACTCCTGTTCTTTCACCAAAACACCCTTCTCTGTATTCATTTTTTACTCCAGAGTTAAGCAGAACATCAGGCACTATCCTTTACCAGTGAGTCTTTTTTCCCCTCCTTCTTCCAATCACTCTGAGATTTTAGGTTTTATGCCTTCTTTCTACCCCTGGACTGCTGAATGCTGCTAAGGGAAATCACAAAATTGGTGATTTGACTCCATAGCAAAATGACATTCTCTAACCTGAATTGGTTACCTGTTACATAAATCTCTGATAAACTTTTTGGTCATTATACTCAGGCTATTCCAAATCTTTTTCTCCCTCTGAAGTTCCACAATTCCATTTATACTTCTTTATCAATAGACGTCCTTGTCTTCTTGCTTTACTAAAAAATTAGGCTATTCATCACAAACTCCTTATTTTCTCCCTCTTCTAAACCTCAAAGGCTATAACTATCTAAATAGCTACACTTTTCCTCCTCTTCCTTGTCCTAATCTCAAGAGAAGAGATGGTCCTTCTCCATCAAGATTGGTTCTTCTGCCCAAATTACTGAAGTCTCTTTTCAGAAATTCCCTCATTTTTGCCCTCATTCCAATCTTTAATTTCTGTACCTAGGCACCTGGATGGGTTTTTCCCATCCTTAATATTAAAACTAACTTCTATTAACCCTATTATACACTAGACTACTATCCTATATTTAACTCTTCTCTTTCACATTTAATAGAATAATAGTATATACTTGCTACTTTCCTACCAGTCTATCACTCTTGATTTCTTGCAATCTAATTTCTAACTATACTATTCTACTGAAACAGCCCTATTATGCCAGCTTTTCTTGACTTTTAATGTATTATGCCAATTTCTCTTCTAGGATATCCCTTAGTTTCTGTAGCACTGTTCTTTGTTCTGTATGTCTGTTGTTCCTTCTCAATCAATTATGCTTGGTTCATCATCCATCTCCTAACTCCTAGGGGTGGGTAAAAGAGGGCTTTGTCCTGGGCTCTCTTTTTCTTTATGCTCTACAAATTTATTTCATGAGATAAATTATTACCTTTGTATAAATGATTTATAAATCTATATATCCAGCATTAGTCCTCTAGGATCAGTCACCCTCTGGACTTTTCTATCTGAAATTCCTACTGTTAGCTGTCATCTAACATGTTTCAATTGAATCCATTAACTATTCCCCAAGCATACTCTTCCTCCCAACTTCCTTCCCAACCTTCTATCTTTCCTTCTCTCTTGGCAACATTTTTGACTCATCCCTCTCTCTCCCTAGTGTTCTCCCTGCACAAACACTTGCCAAGCATTCGGGACTCTATCCTTCCCTGACATGTTATTCATTCATCTCTGCTAATACCCTAGTTTAGAACTTTGTCATCCCTTGCCTGAAATATTATAGCAGCTTCTTAATTTCCCTGCCTCCAGCCTCTCCTTTATCTAATTGTCCTCTACACAATTGTCAAAGTAATCATCCTAAACCTATGATCTCATCACATAACTTTCTTGCTCAAAAGTTATAGTGGTTTCCCATTGTCTTTAGAATAAAATAAAATTGCTTCACCTAATCAGGATCACAAATCTAGAGAAAGAATGGATTTAGAGCCCATCTAAGACAAACCCTTCATTTTACAAATGAGGAAATGGAGGTCTAGAGAAGTTGTGATTTGCCCAAAGTCACACAGGTAGTAAGTGACACAGGATAGTTTCACTACTTTTCTAGCCTGATTTCATTACTTCTTTCATAATTCTTCATTTTGGCCAAACATTAGGTCATCTCCCAAGAATGGAATGAGCTCCCTTCTTATTTCCTTCTTGAAAAATCCATTTTTTTTAAAGGCTCAGCTCACTTGTCAACTTGTCTGGCTCTCTTATGATTTCTTCAGTTAAAAATATTCTTATTATCCATCCTCCCTCTCTCCTTTTCTCCTTCTCTCCTTCCCTTTTTTCCTCCCTTTTTCCTCCGTCCCTACTTCCCTCCCTCCATTCCTTCCTCCTTCCTACCCTCTCTCCTTTCTTTCCTCCTTTTGTCCCTCCTCTCTCTCTCCTTTCCTTCTCCCTCCTTCCTTCTCTCCATTCTTTTCTTCTTCCTTTCCTTCTCCCTCCTTCCTTCTCTCCATTCTTTTCTTCTTCCTTCCTTTTTTCCTTTCTTTCCTCCCTCCCTCCTCCTCTCCTTTTTCTTCCTTGCCCCCTCCTTTCCTTCATCCCTTCCTCTCTCCCTCCCTCCCTTTCTGCCTTCCTTTCTGTATATGATATATATCCCTAACTTTCAGCAGAATATAAAGTGTCTGGGGGAAAACATTACCAGTTTTATATTTGTATCTCCTAATTTTAGCACAGTACTTTATTCAGAGTGGGAGCTTAATAAATATTTCCTGAATAAAATTGGAGGTTGGTTCATTGGCTAAAAACCTGCAATTAAGATATCATGTCACCAGGTGGCAGTAAGTGCCAAGACAAAGACTACAATCTGATCAATAGTTCAGAAGTCTCTAGTACAATCCCTTACTCACTTTATAGAAAAGGAAAATGAAATCCTAGAAAGTTAACTGATTTTCTCAGAGTCATAAAGCTGGGAAATGTCAGAGATGAGATTTGAACCCACCTTCCCTGATTCCAGAGACAGTAATCTTTCCAATGTATAGAGATTTATTATGACATAGAAACATTTATCTGAACATGCTTTCTCACTCATAATCCTATTTTTGAAAATAAACTATTAAAACAGATTACCTTTTTTGTTCTAACTTTTTTAATTAAATCTTTTTATTTTCAAAACATGTGCACGGATAATTTTTTGTTAACATTAATCCTTGCATAGCCTTGTGTTCCAAATTTTCCCCTCCTTACCCCTATCCCCTTGCCTAGATGGGAAGTAATCCAATATATGTTATTACTTTTTTTTTTTTGCTGAGGCAATTGGGGTTAAGTGACTTGCCCAGGGTCACACAGCTAGGGAATGTTAAGTGTCTGAGACCAGATTTGAACTCAGGTCCTCCTGACGTCAGGGCTGGTGCTCTATCCACTACATCATCTAGCTGCCCCAATATATATTGGATTTAAAGATGATACTTGATGAACAAGCTAAAACCTTAAGAGATATCTTTATAAAAATCCATTAAACAATCCTCACAATTATCAGTCACTATAATTAACTTTAGTTTAATCACAGGGTCATAGATTTAGAACTAGAAAGGTCCTAAGAAATCACTTAATCTGAATCTGTTGCTTTACAGATATGGAGCCTGAGATCAAGAGGGGTTAAGTCAATTGGATAAGGTCACATATTTAGTAAGAATCAGAATTTGAATACGGGTCCTATGACTAAAAACCAGAAATGTTTCCATTGGAGTACTCCAGCAGGTGAGGGGGTCTAGAGATTTAAAATGCATAAATGAATATAATATGAGAGAAGCAGAAAAACTAAGCTAGTAAGGGTAACATTTGAATGCCAGGTTAAAAAAGGCTGATAAACTGGAAGAATGGGTTGTATGAAGGATTATCCACTTGCATAAAGATTAGAGTAACTTACTCCATGAAGAAGTGAGAATGACCGGAAGGTCAGAAATGAAAATAATAAAGTTCTGGATAAGATAATGAAATGATATCATCTTCGTTCAACCTTTTAGCTATTTCCCAGTAATTCAGTAAATTGTTTAACTTTAACACAGATATGAGTAACCCATTCACATTGTCCCTGTATTCTTGTTTACTTCACTAGAATTCAATCAGCTTTTAACTTACTTGTGCAATTACTCACTAGTTCCCTTGGTATAAGAAGCCACTCATAAGTCAGTGGCTGCAATTCATTGTTGATTCATTAATGCATAATTTACCCCCTATTTGCTACAGCAATGACTAATATATCAGGCATAAAATAATAAGCCTCTATAGAATTCACGGGGAACCCTGAAACCATTACGTTTCTGAAGGAAAGATGTGCTTCAAGAGGAATAAGACTAATTATGAGCTTCTTTTGGTTCCCTGCTCTGTTTCAGTTATGATCTATGAATTTATGGTTAATGAAATTTTCACCTCTTTCTGAGTTCTAGACTTTAGTCTGTATAGTAAATGGGCAGGCTTCTTTTTCTTTTTGAAACTGCATCCTATGGTTAAGAGCATTGTTTTGTATTTTGTGAACACCAAATAACTATTATTACCATCATTGTTACTGCTGATAATGACAAAAACATTTCCCAGGCTGCCAAGACCTTTATTTTCAGAGTGTATGGCTTTTCCTGTTCTATTTTTTGCAGTTTGACATAAAACACAGCTCTTCTCTATCTTTTACTTCTTACCACATTGGCTTAGTTACTTGATTCCACAATTTTTTCCCCTCCAGATTTCAAATGATGAAAAAATTCTCTTCAGGTTCCTCTCAGAACTGATTTACTTTAGATTCAGAGGTGATCTCCCAGGGCTGTGGAGTGACTGCTAAGTCTAATGCAACAATCATCTCAACTCCTGCTGAGTATTCATTTCATTGTCAGCTGGTGGGAACAAGCAATCATGATGGTATAAAGCTGATTCCCTTCAGTAATGAAGCAAGGTGCTGGGACATTTTCATTTCTGAATTCCAAGTGACTTGATGTCATCATTTTAGATGCTTCTCTGAGAACTGAGAGTGCATCTGGTACACCACTTATTCACAGCCATCTAACTTTCTGTTCAAATCCAAGAAATGTAAAAAACAAAATGATTCTTCTATAATTCTTAGGTGACAATTTTATAGACATAGATAGTGAAGTTCTGATTATGCTGTTCTATGAAGCATTTGGGAGGATGATTTTAAATAAAGGACAGTTCAGTCTGAACCTTTGTCTAATACCAAACTAATACCTCAGGATAAGAGACAGAAAATGTGTGATTCAGTATTTTTAAAATGTCTACTACATGCCAGGCTCTGTGCTAAGTGCTAGAAATACATAGAGAAGCAAAAGACCCAGTCTCTGCTCTCAAGAGGATGTCAATTTAATGGAGGAAAATAACATGAAAACAACTTTATAGAAATGAGACATAAACAATCAATTGGAGAGAATCAAAAGAGTGAAGTCTCTAGGATTAAAAGGTTTTAGGAAAAACTTCTAGTAGAGTATGGGAAGTTTTTATGTCTCAGTTTTAGATGGGAAGTCAGGATATGGGATCTCAGAAGAGGGAAACCAAATGACAAGAGAAGGAAAGAGCTAAAAAGTAGTCCCCACTAAAGTAGTCCCCCATTTTCATCCTGGAGAATGGATTTTTCTTCCCTTATTTATTATAACATAGATATTAAATATTCAGCTCTCTTGAGTTTGACTCATTAATTAACCTTTTAATCACAATTTATTTTTCAAGGCAAGACAATAAGTATTTATTAAGCTCTTACTGTGTGCTAGGTGTTGCTAAAAACAAACAAACCACAGAACAAAATCTTAGTATATAAAGAAAACACAAAAAAAACTGTCTTTGCTCTTGAGAACTCACACCCTAATGGAGACGACAACATGAAAAGAAATATGTTCAAAGTCAGATACAGGATATATTGGATATAACTAACGAGGAAGGGACATTGAGGGGAACAAGGAAAGGCTTTCAGTAGTAACACTTGCTAAAGTGAATTTATCAAGAACATTATGTGAAGTACCATATTGACCAAAGTGCCAATTTGTACAAAAATAGAATGGGGCTTGTAATCACATTGTTGATATCAAAGTAGGGATGAGGATGACAGTGAGCACTGATGATTTTAAAGAGAAGTGAATGAAACATTTAGAAAGAAATATAAAAACAGTCAAATTAAATATTTTCATATCAAGCAGCATTTGTGAAGCACTTACCAAGTCCCAATCTAACCACTGGGAAAACAAATAAATAAAAATGATAGTCCTTTTCCTTCAGAGAGCTTACATTCTAAGAGGGGAAACAACTCATAAAAGAGAGCTGAAAAGGTTTGGGGAGGGGAGAAAGTACACTATGTCCTGTGGAGATGAGTCAGCAATGCGACTTTCAGAGGAATGGTAGTTTTGTGTAATGATTTCTAGGTTCATAGATCATAGGATCATAGCTAAAGATCTGGATGAAAATTCTAAGTTTATCTATTACTTCTTAAACTATAGGTCATTACTCCACATGGGAGCAAGTAAATGAATGTGGGGGTCATGAAAAATTTGGCCACAGTAAGAGGTTTTTAAATACAAAAAACAGAAATTCAGAATCAAATATAATAAAGCCAAGATGTTGCTGAACTTTGTGCTGTACATATGCGAAAGAGGCCAGAAGCACTTCAGCTCAGATTCTAGATTAAAAATTTCTTGGAATCTCAAGTAGAAAAAGTTTAAGAAGCTCTGATTTGATCTAGTCCCACCTAGTTTTATAGATGAGGAAACTGAGTTCCAGAGACTTGACTTAACTAGCTGCCCCAACCTGGGTAGCTTTTTCTCAAAGGGATAGAGCATCAGCCCAGAAGCCAGAAGGATGTGAGTTTAAATATAACCTAAGATACTTATTAGCTGTGTGATCCTAGGCAAGTCACTTAACCCCAATTGCTTCTCCATCCCCTACCCCTAAATGAACAAAATTACCTAGATGGTAAATATCAGGGACAGGAGCTGAACCCAGCACTTCTGCCTTGAGCCATTGCTCTTATCTCAAGACTGAGATAAGACTACATCCTGACTTTGGAACATAAATTCTGTTTGTCTTTACACAGAGGAGTTTTAATAAAGTCAGTGTTAGGTGCAATTGTGAACCTGGAGAAGTTTGTCTCCAGAATCTCCTAATCCTTCTCCTACCTTCTGTTCTTGCATTTACTTTCTTATTTCCTTCCTTCTTCCTCCTTATCAGATTCATGTGCAAGTTAAGACATCACCTGTGATACCACTGGCTTTCTCGGGAAATAAGGAGATATAAGAAAATAAGCCTATTTTGCCACTTGCTTTGGCAAAGAATTCTCTCAGCTTTGAACTTGCTTGTCTTGACAGCTGCAGCAATTCATTGTTGATTTATTAATGAAACACTGATTTCCATTTGCAATGACAATTACTAATACATCAGTTATTAAGCGATAGGTGGGGAGTTTAAGCTGGTAGAGTTATTAAGCTATTTGAAGTCTAGTTAATATTGCTGCCAACCTTGCAATGCTTTACCCAGAATGGGGTCTCTCTCTGTGGGGGAGACATTAGGCTAAAGCTGGCAAAGAAGTACTTTGATTTTCAAGATGAGTTCATTTCGCCTGAAACTGAGACCCCACCCCCACCATCTCCTTTGTAACTATTGAGGTCCTAGCTAAGGAGATCTGGAGGGGTACATTCTGGAGGTCCTAAAGGCCATGGATCCTAGTCCTAATGAATTTTCTGATCAAACTCCCCTTCAGGGAGCTAGAGTCAGGAAGACCTGAATTAAAATTTGGCCTTACACACTTACTGTGTGACTCTGGACAAGTAACTGAGCTTCTGCCTGCCTCAGTTTCCTCAACTGTAAATGAAAATCACAAAAATAGCACCTACTTCCCATGGCTATTTCAAGGATTAAATGAGATAATATTTGTAAAGCACTTAACATAGCATTTGGCAAACAGTAGGAGCTTCATAAATGTTTTTTCCCTTATTATTTTCTATCATATTTTGTTTGTGATTCTTGATGCATATACTGGTACCCCTGACTCTTTCTGTCCATGGTCTTACTGGTATCTGATTCACCTTGGCTATGCTGTGCTCAAATCTCATTACAGTGTTTTAGTATCTATATTTTTCATTCCTCCTCCTCATTTTCTTTCTCCTCCTACCCCCCCTTTTTTTTTGCTGAGGCAATTGGGGTTCAGTGACTTGCCCAGAGTCACACAGCTAGGAAGTGTTAAGTTTCTGAGATTAGATTTGAACTCAGGTCGTCCTGGCTTCCGAGCTGATGCTCTATCCACTGTGCACTTAGCTGCCCTTTTCTCTCTCTCTCTTTTTTAAATATTCCTCACAAAAGTTTTATGGCCCCTTTAATAACCTTTTCCTGGCAGGGGTGAGCTTCTTTATTGGCCTAGTTTATAATTGTACCATTCTGGGCAGAAATAACGTGAAGATATTTTATAAGAAGAGTTATTCAAATTTAAAGGCTGATAATGAAAGTAGTGGTGCTAAAAGGGCTTGTATGAGGAACAAAAGCTTTGGATGTGGCTTAAGCAAAGCCACAGAGTTCAATAGCAGAGTTCAAGTGTTGGATTTAATATTTATGGGCTATGTATCCTTAAGTCAATGAGTGTATCTGAAACTTAGCTTTCTCATCCATAAAATGCAGGTAATGATGCCTTTTTCTACCAGTCTTTGACAGAATGGCTTTGTGAATCATAAATCATGAAAACAACATGATATTATTATTATTATTATTCCTACTTTTAAGTGGCACTGATGTTGAAGCAGAAGGAGCAAAGGATTCTGAGTCTAAAGATCTATTTTCAAATCCTGGTGATTATATCCATTGTGTGAACTTAAACAAGTCACTTAAGTGAGCTCTCTGAATTTCAGTTTCCTTACCTGTATAAGGTATCAATATATCTTTTACTTCCTTCAGAGGATTTCTGGATTTTGCTTTTTTTTTAATTTTTGGCAAAGAACTTTCATTTAATTGGTCTAGGGAACTCTCACTATGGAAATTCCCTTCATTTACACAGACTAGCAACTCATCTGGGCAGATAAGTGGATAGAGTGCTGGGCCTGAAGTGAGGAAGATTCCTCTTCCTGAATTCAAATCTGGTCGTAGACACCAGAAGACACTAGCTTTGTGGTTCTGGGCAAGTCACTTAACCAGATTTGTGTCAGTTTCTTCATCCATAACATGAACTGGAGAAGGAAATGGCAAACCCTTCCAATATCTCTGCCAGGAAAATCCTGAACAAGGTCATGAAGAGTCAGATGTGACTGCAACTACTTAACTTATCTTTAATTTATAATCTTAGACTCTTGTCTGGGCAAATTTATAACTAAGTACCCATGATCACACAGTCAATGTATGTCTGAAGTAAGACTAGAGCTTAGTTTTTCATTCCTTTCAAGTCCAACATTCTATTTGTTATGACATAGCCTTTTATGGGGTTATCTGGTGAGTAAATGAAATGATAATTTTTTTATTAGAAAGCTAATATATTATCAGCCATTGAGAAAAATGATTATTTTCTTTTATTAATAACCATTTATTATTGGGGGAAATTATGGATTTTTTCCAGAAAAAATTTCCTCAGGCAGAAATCAATCCCTGTAGGCTATTCAGACAGCATTTATAGTACAGGGCTAATAATGAGATAAAATCTTGTGTGAAATCAAAAAACTTAAAACTGATCAATAGATAAAGAAATTCTAGTTTAGGTGAATAGGTGGATTCTGGCCTATTATGTTTTAGTCAAATAGGAAGTGATTCTCTCTTTTGTCTAGATTGCCCTAGATAAGATGGCATGGGTATAGATAAGTATTTATAGCCAAGACCATGTAATCATTCATGTCTTCCAGACCATTATTAGAATAAGCCCACTTCTCATTATAATACACATTCTTTCATTACTTGTTTAACTAACCTGAGTTGATTTTTACCCTCAGGGACACCCACTTTTCCAAGGACATATAAGTCATTGAGCAGGTTCCATGAGAAGTTTTTTGGCAATCAAGAGTGCTGCTTACCCTTCTTATTAATTATCTGCAAACAATAATTAATAAAATGATTAATTATTTAGAAACTATATCTCAGACTTTTTATACATGACACCATAATAATAACAACAGATATCCATATACCACTCAAAGGTTTATACAAGATTTTTCTTATATATTCTTATTTGATTTCCATAGGTATTATTATCTAACTCCTTTATACATATGAGGAATTGAGACTCAGAGAGATTCCCAAAGACATAATTGGGGATAGTATCATAACTAGTGTCAGAAGTAGGGTCCAAACCCAGTCACTCCTAGCTCTAGGGCAAGCATTCTTCCTCTCTTTCTACTATATCATGCTATGAAGGTGATGGCTTGACAGCGGTAATGGTATATGTAGAGAATAGAAATTCTATCCCTTGTACCATACTGTTTTGACTATAGTCTAGACTTTTTCAAGTTGTCAGTTCTTCTCATATTAAAACCTATTTAATATAATGCCTCTCCTGTTTCTATTTCTTCCCTTGGTTTTCTTTTATTTATAGTGAACACATTATCTAGGAAAATTAAGGTCATGATGAACAACAGTTTATGATTCTTTGGATGTAATAAATACTTTTTCCTGTTAGAAACCAAATGCTCTCAAGTGAAAATTAGCCATCAGGTTCTCATTCTCTGACTGAGAATAGGTCACAGAATATGGATATGCTCATGAAGAAGGGAAGATATTTTTTTTCCTAAGAGGACTTTCTCCTACCAAAGGAAAAGAATCTTTTTAGCTATTTAATTTACATAGGTCAGTAAGTATGGCTGACCAAAGCTTATCAATCCTGTCAAAGGCAGCATGTGAATCAAGTTATTCCTTATTCTAAGATCTGTCCTCTCTACTATGTTATTATGACTCCATAATAATGAAACAAAAAAGGGTGAGAGATTAAAAAAAACAAGGTGAAGTGAAAACATTTTAAATCTTTTCCATGGAAATATCAAATAGAATATGGAACAAAGGAAGAAATGACCTGGAGATCTAGAGCCCTCAGTATTTTCTTTTTCCAACTTTTCATCCATATAGCTGTCAAAATGGCATTCCTAAAACACAGATCTGACTATATTGTTTTTCTGTTGTAAAATCTTTAGTGGTTCACAACCAATTCTAAGATCATTTTTAGCAAGGCATTCAAAGCTTCTTCACAATTAAGAATTCTATCTGGTTAATTCAAGGCTCATTTCATAATATTCCACAAACTCTTGATTCCATTCACATTTCTCTACCAGATATTTCTAAGCAAGACATTTAATTTTCTATTACTTTGTGTGTCTTTTGCACTAATTGTCCTTTATGTCAGAAATGTGCTCCCTTCTTACCGCCACTCTATAGAACTCCCAATTTAGTTCAAAGCAAAGCTCAGGTGCTACTTCTCACCAGAGTCCTAGTTATCAGCACTTTCTTCCTCTGGAAACTACTTATTTATTTATTTATTTCATGTTCATTATGAATCCTCCCATTAATATTTAAGCATCTTGAGAGATTGTTTTGTTTTATGCCTCTCTCCCTAGAGCCTAGTACTCCTTACAAACACAACAGAAATGCTTCCATAAATGATTGTTGAATTGAATTGAATTTTCCAAGGTCCCCATAGGTAGTAAGTAGCAGAGATAGCATAATTACAATAAGAAACATTCATTCACATTATTGATCAACTCTATTTGCTTCTTTTATCTGGAATAATTATATATATTATAGAAAATGAGTGACCTTTAATCTTACAGTCTGTAAGGAACTTGACTAGATAATGATTAGTATAGTGGTACATGAATGACAACTCCTACATTCTAATCTCTTCTTCTGTCAATCAAATTTTATTCTTTTATGGTCTCTCACATTACTTATTTTTTTTAAATAGAGATTTTTTTTCTTAAAGGGGAATTGGAAGAATTTGTTAATTTCTAAAGTGTTTTTAACTGTTATTTGAGACTGAGAGACCATGACTTGTAATAGATAAAGAGCTGGACTTAGTGCCAGGAAGACCTACCTCTGATTCATAATGACAATAATCTAGGCAATCACTTCATCTCTCAGGGATGCAGGCAACTCTCTGAGATAAATTGCAGAAATGGTATGAACCTACATAATTAAGGGAATTCATTCATCCAAAAGTTCCTTATGCAAATACAGTAAATTTGTCCAGTCTATTACTAAAGCATCAAATATAATGTGCTAACAATTTTCTTAACCAATATGCCACTATAGGTACATTTATTATGATTTAGAAGTCTCCTTTTCTATTTGTTTGACACAACTTCTTTAATATTTCATTAAGGGAGTGTGGAATGACAAAAACGATGAATTTGGAGTCAGAAGATGAATTGAAATCTGTAAAATGTGAATAACCATGCTTATACTATGTATTTTGTGTAATTGTTATAAGCAATATGAGTTTTTCTACTTAATAGTACATATATATATATTTCAAATTATATATATATATATATTTCAAATTACATGTAAAGATAGTTTTCAGTAGCCATTTGTATAAGATTTTGAGTTCCAAATTTTTCTCTCCCTCCAACTAGGAACAATCTGATATAGATTATACATGTACCATCATGTTAAACATATTTCCACATTAGTCATGTTGTGAAAAAAGAATCAAAACAAAAGAGAAAAGAATTAAAAGAAAAAAAACAACTCTCCCCCCAAATGAAAATAATCTGCATTCAGATTCCATAGTTCTTTCTTTGGATGTGGATAGCATTTTCCATCATAAGTGTTTTGGAACTGTCTTGGATCATGGTATTTCTAACAAGAACTAAGTCTATCATAGTTGATTATCACAAAATATTACTGATGGTGTGTACAATATTCTCTAGGTTCTGCTCACTTCATTCAGCATCAATTCTTTAAAGTCTTTCCAGGTTTTTTCTGAAATCTGCCTGCTCATCATTTCTCATAGAACAATAGTATTCCATTGCATACATATACCATAATTTCTTGAGCCATTCCTCAATTGATGGGAATCCCCTCAATTTCTAATTCTTTACTACCACAAAAAGAGGTGCTACAAATATTTTTGTACATGTGGGTCCTTTTCCCTTTTTTATGAACTCTTTGGGATACAGACCTAGTAGTAGTACTGCTGGATCAAAGGATAAACACAGTTTTATAATCATTTGGACATACTTCTGAATTGCTCTCCAGAATGGTTGGATCAGTTCACAACTCCACAAACAGTGCATTAATGTTCCAGTTTTCTCACATCTTCTCTACCATTTCTCCTTTTCCTTTTCTGTTATATTAGCCAATCTGATGTATGAGGTGGTACCCTAGAGTTATTTTAATTTGCATTTTTTCTAATCAATAATGGTTTAGAGCATTTTTTCATATGACTGTAAATTACTTCATCTGAAAACTATCTGTTCATATTCTTTGACCATTTATTAGTTGGGGAATGACTTGTAGTCTTATAAATTTGACTGTTTTCTATATATTTTAGAAATAAAGCCTTTATCAGAAACATTGGGTACAAAAATTGTTCCCCAGCTTTTTGCTTTCTTCTAATCTTGATTGAATTGGTTTTGTTTGTGCAAATCCTTTTAGCTTTAATGTATCAAAATTGTCCATCTTGCATTTTACAATGTACTCAATCTCTTGTTTAAGCATAAAATTTTCCCTTTTCTACAGATCTGACAGGTAAACTATTTCTTCCTCTCCTACGTTGCTTAAAGCATCAGCCTTTATGTCTAAATAATATACCCCTTTTGACTTTATCTTGGTATAGAGATGTTGACCTATGCCTAATTTCTGCCATACTATTTTCCAGTTTTCCCAGCAGTTTTTGTCAAATAGTGAGTTCTTGTCTCAGAAATTGAAGTCTTTGGCTTTCTTAAGCAGTAGCTTACAATAGTGATATACTATTGTGTTCTCCTGTCCCTACCCTATTTCACTGATCTACCACTCTATTTCTTAGTACCAAATAGTTTTGATGATTGTTACTTTATAATATAGTTTTAGATCTGGTATGCATTTTTCATTAATTCCCATGATGTTTTTGATCTTTTGTTCTTCTAGATTAATTTTCTTATTAAATCAAAGTATTTTGTAAACTATAGAGTGCTATGTAAAGATGTGTTAGGGGCAGTTACATGACTCAGTGGCTAGGATATTAAAAGAATGTACTATTGGTACTTGAATCAAGAAGACCTTAATTTTTGATCCTGGATAGATTCTGTATCTTTTTCTGCCTCAATGTCCTCAATTGCACAATGAGAATAATAATAGCACCTACTTCCCAGGGTTGAGAAGGAATGCTACATTTGTGAAGATCAAAGGAGATAATAATTGTAAAGTGCTTAGCATAGTGCCTTGTACATAGTAAGTATTATATTAAACATTAGCTTTTGTTAGTATTGTTGTTTTCCGTGTGTCCTGCTGCTCAATGTGGTATCTGATTTAGTAGATCTATGTGAAGAATTTTGTCTTCCCCTTTTCAGTTTCAGGTTAAAATCCCCTTCATCAGATTCACAAATATTTGGATAGTTAATATTTTAATGACATTTATATATTTTACTTATAATGACAAATACTCTTAATACATATTTTATTGACAAGTTATGTTTGTTAAGTGCATTCTATCCCTGGCAAGGAACCCATCATTACTATCTAATAACACAGGATTATAGCTTTAGGACTGGGAGGAACTAAGATGCCAGCTTGTCAGAGGTTTGGTGACTTCTCCAAATTTATGTGGCTAAGCCACAGATCCTCTGATGCCAGAGCCAGCAGCTCTTTCTATTGTTCCTCCAGAAGCCCAAATCCTAACCCCAGATGCCATTTACTTAGCCAGCTGTTCATTTTCTAATATTCTTATAGCATCAAAGAATGACTATGATATTCAGGCTATGTAATGCTGATATGATGAGATGATGTTAACTATTCCTGCTGGAGTACAATGCAGTCAAATTTGTATTATTTGGGCTAATGAGAGAAGACTAACTTGGAAAAAACATTTAATTCTGTGTATAATATTATGCACATTGTAGGGGCTCAATAAATACTTGTTGGATGAATAAATTACATTAATGTAAACTGTCCAAACCTTTGAATTTGGTAGTTTTACTTTTGATTTCCATTTTCTGGTAGAAATACTAATGAACAGTAAAGGAGTCATAAGGTGGGCAGCAGGAAAGAGAAGAGACAAAGAACATGGAGAATCATTCGATGACTAATTAGTTCCTGAATAATTGAGCTGATTATAATTAGGGAAATTACATGTATTTTCTGTAATTCCAAGTTTACCATGCCACATTAAACTCCCACAGATCAGGCTCAGTGTAATTCCTGTTCTGATTTAGAAAAAAATATCATTACATTCTCTTTAGCATCTACAACAGTGCCCCACAGATAGGTGGCACAGTGGGTAAAATGTAGGTCCTAGATTCAGGAAGAAAGATCCGAGTTCAAATTTGGCCTCAGACCTTTCCTGGCTATGTGATTGTAGGCAAGTCATTTAACCCTGTTTTTCTCAGTTTTCTCATCTGTAAAATGAGCTGGAGAGGGAAATGTCAAACCATTTCTGCATCTCTGCTAGGAAAATCCCAAATGGGGTCATGAAGTCTTGGACAGGACTGAAACGGATGAACAGCATCAATGTCATTTTTATTAAATTGAATTTCACATGAATGGTTCTCTGAGCATTCCAGGGGTTATAATATCTATCATCTTAGTTGTTTTTAATCCAGAATCTGCTTCTTTTAATATCTTATTATTTTCCCCTAAATAGCAATGACTTTTTTTTGGTTGTACTTTGAGAATTTAGATCAAAGATCAGAGATTGTTAGTATTAAAATGGGTTTTGAGGATTATCAGGTGTCCCACTTGAATTTTTCCGGATGGAGAAGTTTATATTTATATTTATATTAGAACCCAGAGGCTGCTGGGTTCTAATATTTTATGATTAGATCAGGCCACTTCTCTTCAAAGTTCTTGGTGGAAATACTCTCTAGTGACTAGCCCAAAAGCATACAAATAGTTAACCATTAGAGGGGAGATCTGAACACAAGTTTTTTGCCTCCAGAACCAGGGCTGTTTTCATTATATCATACTGCCCTTAGAACCTTAAATCCTTATCTCAGATATCAATAAAAAGAGCACAGAGAAGCAAAATGACTATTTTAACATTGTACAGCATGTTAGTCTTAGAATTGGGGCCAGAAGCTAAGTCTCCTACCTTTTAAACAGTGGCCTTCTCATAACAATTATGATTACGTGACCACTCATATCATAATAGAAATATGATTAAGTATTGCTATTAACAACTATGGATATTGAGTCATAAATCCCATTTATTTTTGCTTTATCAGTCATCCTTAATTATTCTATCCATCATTTATGTAAAGTTAGAAGGCAAGTCTGTACAAACTTGAAATTATTTAGGTGCTTTTGAAAAACAACAAAACTTATTAATTAGCATTTATTTTGGAAATGATCTCTGTGTATGTGTGAGAGAGCTGAGAAAGAAGGAGAGAGAGAGGGAGAACGAGTGTTTGTGTTGGGAAGAGATACAGCATGGATTTCCTGATAAACTACATCATCCAAATGGACTGTATATCTGGTCAATTCTAGTTGTGCAAACCTGGCACAGCCATCCTCAGTCTTGGAATAATGGCCAAGAGCCATTGGGTTTTATGAGTAGGAATCATCCTTCCAGCCTAGGAGAGAAGTGTCTGAAATCCAAGTATTTCCAGGTACTGAATCACTATGGCAACAAAAGACCTCCCAACACTAATAGCTTAATGGAGGATTTAGGAGAAGAGACTCTAACTAGCTATAAAAAGAAAAGTGTACTCAAATCATTAGGGAATGTTTTAGGGATGGCCCTCCCAAAACACCTAATATTGTTAATTGCTATCCAAAGGAAGACAACTACCCCCTGAAATAGGTATCCCAAAAGTCTTAGTTCAGTTTGAAGGTATAATACTTGAAACTACCCTAATACTTTTGGGGTGTCATATATATTTCTTCAGTTAATATAAAAGGCAGGTTTCCTTTAACAAGTATAACTTGCTCAAATGAAAAGACATACCTGATTCACTCATCATTCATCCTTATCTGATATTTGTAATAAAAGATGGAAAATAAACTGGTTTGGATTCAGAGGGCTTAGGTTATGCTCACTTACTACCTGTAGGACCCTGAGTCATTTAACTGAGCCTCCAATTCCTCACCTATAAAAGGATCCATTTGCATTAGAGGACTTTTTAGACTCCTTTAAGCTCATTATCTAGTAATCTGAGGCAACTGGTGGCTCAGTGAATAGAGTACCAGGTTTAGAGTTAGGAAGAACTGACTTTAAATCTAGCCTCGGGTACCTCCTAGCTGTGTGACCCTGGACAAACATTTGATTTATGATTGCCTGATAAAAGAATCAACAAAAAAAATTTTGCCCTCAAAATTCTAAGGACAGTGGGTCCATGAGTTCATGAAGTCAGACATGACAGTTCTTAGCAAGACTGAACAACAACAAATCTATGAACCTAAAAAATTGGTATTTATCATTCTCACATAAATATTATTTTCATTGCTCTCTTATGGATGATTATTGCTGATATGTCTCTTGCCTATGTGAGTCAAAAAACCCCAAAAATAGTTTGTTTTCATTTGTATATTTTTTGATTAAAAGGGAAAATAAAACCCAGCTTTATTGATTCTTTTGTTTTTACACCAAAGTTATGTCTTCAACATCCTCAATGCCTCCTTTTCTCCCACACTACCACCCCCAATGAAACATTCATTTTAACAAAGGTCTAACAGTTAAGGAAAATATCACCTCACACAACATTATGTGCCCATAATACCCAACTTCTCTGCTGAAAGGAATGGCAAATCTTTTGTAATTTGTATTTTAGGATGTTGATCATGACATTTAATCTGTTTGACTATTCTTTTTAGTGTTATTTTCATTTATATTATTGTAGTTATTGTGTATATCAACCAATCAATCAACATTTATTAAGTACATATGCCAGACAATTTGTTAAGCCCTGCATATCACACATATCATTCTCCTGGTTCTGTTTCATGGCATCAATTAATAGAAATCTTCCTCATGTTTTATTTTCTAAAGTTTATATCTGATCTTCCAAATTCCTGTCTTTTTCATCTGCACTCCATTATGTCATGAGTTATCATGACATAGTTTGCATTGTTCCAGTTCTTAAAATACTGGGTTATTCTCAGTCAAACGAATAACAGTGAATATCATTTTATTTATGATTTCATTTTGGTTCTGCTTTTCAGGATGATAAAATTAAAACTGATTATAAACACATGCAATAAATTATACATCTTTATTGAAAAATTATTCTGTACATTTTTCTTTTAAAAACTCAATATTTTGATTTTATGATTCTATTTCATGAAGTAAATAATTATTTAATATATGAAATATGATTTTTGGGGATAATTATTTGTAATTACTGGGGAATGCGTGAAAAGGAAAAATTGATGTGCAAAGGACTTGCTATCTTCTTTATCATTCAGACATTTGTTTGAAATGACATAGTGGATTTGGGTTCAGGCAGACCTCTATTCAAATTCCACAACAGAAACTTAGCTTTGTGACTTTCTTCAAATTATTTAGTCTCACTCTTAGTTTCATTTTCCTTGATTGTCAAATGTTGATAATAATGATGGAATATGTATTTTACATTGCCTTCTCTCTGAGGTAAATTTTCTTTCTTTCTTTCTTTCTTTCTTTCTTTCTTTCTTTCTTTCTTTCTTTTTTGACCTTTGCAAAAACTTTTTTTCCCAAGCTTTTCCTCTCCTTCCTCCCACCCCCACCCCTAGATGACAGGTAATCTAATACATGCTAAATAGGATAAATTATATGACAAATATAATACATGTATACATATCTATACAGTTATCTTACTGCACAAGAAAAATCAGATCTAGAAAGAGAAGAAGAAAAAAACAACCTAAGAAGGAAAACAAAATGCATGGAAATATTCACAGAAAGCGTTAAAATGCTGTGTTGTGGTTCACACTCAGTTCCCACAGGTCTCTCTCTGGATGTATATGACTATCTTCATCGCTGAACAACTGGTTTGAATCACATCATTGTTGAAGAGAACCATGTCCATCAAAATTGATCATCGTATAGTCTTGTTGCTGTGTATAATGTTCTCCTGGTTCTGCTGATTTCACTCAGCATCAGTTCATGCAAGTCTCTCCAGTCCTCTCTGAAATCCTCCTGTTGGTCATTTCTTACAGAACAATAACATTCCATAACATTCATATACCATAATTTATTCAGCCATTCTCCAATTGATGGGCATCCTTTCAATTTCCAGTTTCTTACCACTACAAAAAGGGCTGCCACAAACATTTTTGCACATGTGGGTCCCTTTCCCTCCTTTAAAATCTCTTTCGGATATAGGCCCAGTAGAAACACTGCTGGATCAAAGGGTATGCACTGTTTGATAACTTTTTGAGCATAGCTCCAAATTGCTCTCCAGAATGGTTGGATCCGTTCATAGTTCCACCAACAATGTATCAGTGTCCCAGTTTTCCCACATCCCCTCCAACAGTTATCATTATCATTTCCTGTCATTTTAGCCAATCTGACAGGTGTGTAGTGGTATCTCAGAGTTGTCTTAATTTGCATTTCTCAATAGTGACTTGGAGCACCTTTTCATGTGACCGGAAATAGTTTCAATTTCTTCGTCTGAAAATTGTCTGTTCATATCTTTTGACCATTTATCCACTGGAGAATGGCTTGAATTTTTATATATTTGAGTCAATTCTCTGAGGTAAATTTTCAATGTATCCTCAGTATATCTTATTTGTATATTGTTATATGTGTATTGTCTTCCTCATTCAATTGTAAAGTCCCAGAAGGAAGAGGCTGTTTTTTGCCTCTCTTTGTATTTCCAAGTACTTAGTTCAGTGTCACACATATGGTAAGTACTTAATTAAAGCTCATTGACTTGATGTGAAAGGCTTCTGTGGGAAAAAATAAAATAATCTGTATAAATGTTTTGCAAACCTTTAAAATCTCTGTAGACAATGATTATTATGATTAGTAATTGGTCACTATATGCAAGAGTATATGCTAGTTCTGTGCCTTGGGAATACAAAAATAAAACAAAAACCAATCTCCACCCTTAAGGAGCTTATATTCTACCTAGAATGTTATCCTTAAACTAAAATTAGTTGTGCAAAGTCCGGGTATAATTTTTGGTACCTTCCTTACTTTCTCCTCTTATAGTATTTATAGATTTAAGACTTTGTTATCAAATACACCATTTTCCTACCCAACTGAATATACAACTTTTCTTATGGCATTTGAACAAGTTGGGTCACATCAGTAATGTTAATATGAATCCTGACATAGAGAAACCACCTTTTCACTTCTGATGAGAGAAAGATGCCATGAACTCTTTGTGAAACCCTCAGAAAGGATAATATTGCCCTGTCTCATTTTCGTTGCCAACTTCTTAGAAATTCTGCATAATTATATGTTTCTTTGTTTGACTGATTTGATTGCTAATAGAAGTTTTCTAATTGCTTACTAACATAAAAATATAAAAAAACCTGGATACCAGTGCATTATAGTCCAAGCAATAAAAGCATCTCTATAGAAGTCATCTGGCTCTCATCAGTGGTATAATTTGTCCAGCTGTTACCTGCTAGTTAATCATAGGCTGAATGAGAGAATTGCCTGAAATAAAGTCAATGACACTGGGTACTCCAGGCAGTCATTAAAATGACCAGTGAGGCTGCCTGGAGATTCATTACCGCTATTAGTAACTGTACTTTCAAGCTATGCCTTGAGGGTTCTTATATCATGGAAAATAATGTGTTCATTAAGAAATGAAATGCTGAAGCATGTTCAGTCTATGGGCTGAATTATTTTTTGAAAAAAATTATGTAAAATACAAGCCAGCCTGTATGAGGCTTTCAAAAAAAATAGACACTTATTATATTAAGAAATATAATGTTTTGAATGCCTTACACATAATAAAAATAAGCCTATTTTTATTGACAACCTATAGGTCAGAGAGAAGGGTTATATTATGACTTTGAGAGCCTGTCTTATAGTAGTAAAAATCCCTGAGAGATTTGGCCAATTTTCTAAATATCTCTGCCTGAGCCCTTTATTTCATTATAAGTTTATCCCCATTCCCTATTTTGAAAGATTTAATTTTCTTTGCATAATTGCTATCTGTGGCTTCATCCAAATCACTGATAAAAATGTTGAACAGAACAGAACCAAGGACAGAGCCTCGTCCTGCTCCCTAGAGATGTCCGTAAGGTTGACATTGATCAGTAAGTATCACTAGCCCAAAGGCTAGTGGTCTACATAGAGTTCGGACAGTCTACAGGTCTGATCATTGATTTAATGCCCAAATCTTTATAACTTCACCATTCCCCTCTCCTCTCTCCCACCAATCACTCACTCCCTCTCTCTGAAAAGGTCCTTGTTTTCCTATAGAAAGCCAAGTCTGCCTTTATCATTTTGAATTGATAGATCAAGTCATTCAATCTGAATAAGGCCAGGTTGAGTTCAGAACTCAGACAGTGTCAAAGCTGTAGGATGAAATGATTTCAGGTTACCTTGCACTGCCCTAAGGCTAGCCGGTTGCAGGGACCTCCAGGATTTAAAATACTGGCATATTTTGTTTCAGGTTATATCTCTTTCCTTCCTTCCTTCCTTCCTTCCTTCCTTCCTTCCTTCCTTCCTTCCTTCCTTCCTTCCTTCCTTCCTTCCTTCCCTCTTTCCCTTCCTCCCTTTCTTTCTTCTTTTTATTTTCAAAATACAAGCAATGATAGTTTTCAACATTCACCATTGTAAAACATTGTGTTCCAAATTTTCTCCCTCCCTTTCCCTGCCCTCCTCCTCAAGGCAGCAAGTAATCTAATATATGTTAAACATGTACTCTTCTATACCTATTTCCACATTTATCCTACTGCACAAGAAAAATCAGATCAAAAAGAAAAAAATGAGAAAGAAAACAAAAAGCAAGCAGACAACAAAGATGAAAATACTATGTTGTGGTCCACATTCAGTCTCCATAGTTCTCTCCCTGGATGCAGATGGCTCTCTTCATCAGAATTCTGTCAGAATTGGCCTGTATCACCTCATTGTTGAAAAGAGCCACGTCCATCAGGTGATTTTTTTTTTCGATCTTGAGACTTATGGCCAAAGCCCTTTTTAAGAAATCATAGTGATTGGCACATCCTTAGGAAGTGAAAGCACATCAGAGACTGTGAAAGGTGCTTTCAGACTTGGGATTCTTTAGGGGACTCTTCATGATCACAGAATCCTGGACTCTTCCAAGTAAAAGAAGAACTAGTTTTTAGCAAAAAACTTCAGAACTTCTGAAGGCTTAAGAAAAAAAGAAGTTGAATTTAAACAAATCCTGCTGGCTGAAAGCAAGTGAAAGAGTTTCATCCTTACAAATTGACTTTTAATTGTTCTTTTCAAAACTTTGTTTTTGGAGGCAGTCAAGGTTTAATGCTATGCCCAGAGTCACACAGCTAACACATATTTGAGGCTAGATTTGAGGCTAGATTTTCTTTGCATAATTGCTATCTGTGGCTTTCTCAGGTCTTTCTGACTTTAGGGCTGTCCACAGTGCCACCTAGCCACCCCCACTTTTTTCAAAACTTCTTAAAATTCCATTCTAAAATGTGACACCTGAATAAGACTTAGGCCCATGGAAAGAAGAAGAGGGAGGCGATCTTTATTCTTATGGATTTAGTAATTAATGAGAGGTTCTCAACCTTAGATCCATGAACCTGGACTTTTTAATTCGATAACTATTTCAATATAATTGGTTTCCTTTGCAATTCTATGTATTGTATTTTATGTATTTAAAAAGATCATTCTGGTCAGGTGTGTTAGGTCATACAATCCCTACTCCTGGGCAAATGAGGCTGTTAGAGCACTTGAGCTCACTCTTGGCTTCTAGTTTCTTAGGTTCCCTTAATCACTGGGGGCCCTGAGCCTTAGAAAATTTTCTTAAGAGGGTCACAACTTTTTATTTGTTTTCAAGGTCATCCTGGAACCAGCTCTTTATATCCAGGAATTAGGAGAACATTCTAAATCAGGCTGATTTAGCTGATGGTCCATCAGCTAAAGAATAAATCAAGACCTGATTTAGAATGTTTTCCTATTCATTCTCTCTCTATCTCTCTTTCTGCCTCAGAATGTTTCTATATACACATACATGTGTATGTGTGTGTTTTCTGGAGACCTGGTTGCTAAGAATTTATTTATTTTGGAATTATGATTTTATGGATGTGAGGGGCTTCTCCCTTTATAATACAGATCACTAAATCCTATAAATTATAGTCTTAAATAGTTGCCTTGGGATACTGAGAGGTAAATTAACTTACCTGTGATCCTACAACTTGTATATATACATAGAGAGGCAGGGTTTGAACCTCAGATTTTCTGGTACCAAATTTAGCCTTCTATGCACTACCCCAGTCTTGGTCTAGTAAGCATATTTTCACTCTTCTTGGAACCAGATACTGACTCTGATACTAAATGCATCAAAAATAGATGGTGCATTTATTGAGCACTCTGAATGAGGCAACCTACTTTGGAAGGTTATTATTCCACTGAGATGTTAGACTTTTGCAAATGCATGGACTTTGTTTGCTAAGAAATTCCAAATATAGGACCAAGAAATTTCTAAATGGACTTGGAATATGCACTTGGAATAATAGGCTATCTTTGTTATATAAATATAATGTTATTGATTCCCCCCTCCCCTTCAGGTTGACATGAAATTGGAATTGCTTTTTCAATAGTAGATTTCAAAGGTTTTCAGAGTTGCACTGGACTTAGCCATCGAGTTCAACCTGAGAACCCCTTCAGCAACATTCCCTGTCTTCAGTAATATCAGCATTTATTTGTTGAGGTTGAAACCAGTGATCCACTTTGGGATAGCCCTAATCACTAGTAAACTTTTCTTTGTAGTTCTGCCCCCTAGGACCAGGTAGAACATAGCTAATTGTTTGTCCACAAAGCATCTCTTCAAATACTAAAGATAAGTTTCTCCTTTTATAATCAACTCTTCTCCAAGTTAAATATCCTTATTTCTATTACATGATCTTTAAATAATAGGGTCTTAAAGTCCTTCACCATTCTGCAGGTTTCCTCTTCAGTTTTTATTCTTCCTAGGATAGCCAATTAAAGTATTAAAAACTTACTATTTATCAGTAAATAAATTGCTAAGTAGTAATTTAGTGCTACATATATAGAAGCATGCAAAAATAGTATCTGCCCTTAAGAAACTTCTTTTATAAATTAAAAAAAATTACTTTTAGTTTCAAATTCTCTTCTTTCCCCTAGCACCTCTCCCACCCATTGAGAAGGCAAGAAATACTACATTCATTATACAGAGAAAATGCAGACATTTCCATATAAGCTAAGTTGTTCCCCCCCAAAAGCAAGAAAAATAAAGAAAATAATATGCTTTAATCTTCACTCAGAATCTATCAATTTTCTCTCTGGAGGTGGATAGCATTTTTCACCATGAATTCTCTGGAATTGTCATTGATCACTATATTGATCAGAGTAGCTAAGTGTTTCATGGCCGATTATCAATACATTATTGCTGCCACATATAATGTTCTCCTAGTTCTATTCACTTCAATTTTTATATGTTCATGTAAATCTTCTCATATTTTTCTGAAACAATTTCCTTCCTAATTTCCTACAGAACAATAGTATTCTACGTGTCGTATTTTTTTGAGAATAGTTCCAAATTGCTCTTCAGAACGATCAGACCAGTTCCCAGAAAGAATTGCACATCTATAGAGGAAGACAACACATTAAAAAGGAGATAAAAAGTAGAGATCTGATGAGGGAAAGGAAAAGGTACTTTATTGGAGACATTTTAATAAAGTCCAGAAAGTCATAAGCAGGGCCAGGAGAGAAATGCAGGATTGCTGTGTTAGTCCTTTCCTCAAAATGGAAATTCCTGGAGGAACTCATCCATGGAAGAAGGGGACTACAAATGTTGAGGGATGTTCTAGAGAAAGAAAGCAGCTGAGGCATCCAGAGAGTCAAAACTAGGAAAAAGGAAGAGAGAGAAAATTGTTTAGAATTGAATATTGTACCTTAGTTGTGATCTGATTGTGGAAAAGTTCAGAGAAACATACAGTTCAATTCAATAGACATTTATTCACTATCTGCTGTGTACAATGTACTTTACTAGGTTTTATATATATATATATATATATGACTAAAACAAAACAGATTATCTCATAAGAGAACTTATAATTTACTGGGAGAAATATTTACACAGATAAATAGATAGGAAAAGTAAATTCAAATCACCTTTTGAGGGAGGTGAGAGATGGGCCTTGAGCAGAGACTTGAAGAGAGTTAGCAATTCCAAAATGTGGAGGTGAGAAGGGAGAGCATTCCAGACTTGAGGAAAAGCCTTTACAAAGGCACACAGGTGGAAGATAGAATATCATGTATGAAGAATAGCAAGTAAAACAATTTATTTGTATTATAGTGTTCATGAAGGAGAACAATATGGCTTTTATCTGGAAAAAATAGCATTTATACTTTAAAATTTTTTAAATGCTTCCTATGTTACCCCATTTAATCCTTGCAACAACTTTGTGATATATTTTCTAATTATTTCCACTTTATAGATAAGGAAACTGAGATTGAGGGATGTCAAGTGACTTGACCAGAATCACATGGTTAGCAAATGTCTGAGATAAAGTTGAAATTTATGGCTCCCTCTGTATAATTTCAGCACTCTGTTCATGATGTCAAGCTGTATGTATAGCTTAGAGCCAACTTGTGAAAGGCTTACATGTCAAACAAAAGAATTTGTATTTTATCTTAGAGACTTCTGCAAGACTTTGAAACTGATACTGAGTTGTAATAGGATCAGAGATGTGCTTTGACAATCTCCATTTGGCAGCTGCATGGATAGTGATTCTGAGTCCCATGAATCCCTTAATGAAGTCTAAGATTGGAGTAGTTTTTGTAGTTTCATCACATTCTTGGCTCATGTTGAACTTGTAGTTCACTGAAATCCAAGATCTTTTTCAAATTTGCCCTTTCCTCAATGTGCACATGTGAACCCAAGTGTAAAACATATTTTATTACTATTAAATTTCATCTTTTTTAGATTGATTCTATTTTTGGAGCCTCCAAAGGCCTTTATCTTAAGGTATCTGAAGATAAATGACATTTAATTGTCTACATTTTCTTCATTGGTTCTTTCCACACAGAATAGCAAATATTTGTGAGAAGGCTAATTGGGGTTCTATGGCCATAGAAGAGAGTAAAACTCTCATGTGGCTCATAAATCTGAAAACCATCTTCCAAGCCAATAGTCTCCAAAAATTTTTGATCACACACTTCTAAAAGCAACATTTTTTTGAGCATCCATATTACCACGTGCATATTTACACATTTATAAATTATGTATATTTATTATTATCCATGATTATATACAATAAAAAAGTTTACAGAGCAAATTAACTTAGAAATTTAGATCATATAACATTTAAAAAGTTATTTTACTAATAGTACCAAACCCTTTTAATTATCAGTCATTATTAATGATGTATTTAATGAGGGTAGCCTGTTGAATATGCTTTATTAGTTTCTACTTAATAACTTGTGGTGTAGTTATTTGGGAATGTGGTTTTCGGTTGTTTATTTCAGTAATTGATTTTAATGGCTGTCGTAACTGAAAATATAGTTTATAAAATACATAAATCCAAATTTAAGAAGTGAATTATTGGTTCAGTTACTAAATTATAATACTTCTATATTAATCTCATCAGTCAATATCACAGAACTGTTTGTTGAAAATTGACAAGTAAATTTCCTTTTTTTCTTTTTATAATCAGTTGTTTTTACAAATTGATTGGAAGGTTTTACATTTTTATATTTTTTAACAAATGGTTAAAAAATTCTTAGAACTCTTAATTTGGAAGATTTTTAACCAGGTTAGAAAATTGTTTCCAAGTTTTTTAGAATGGGCAGAGAAGAGTTTTTAGAAGTGATATATCCATAGAATTTTTAGCAACCCAAGGATAAGTGTCTCAAGGTCAAAAAGAATTGAGAAAGACAACAAAATTTGGCAATTAAGAGATCATTAGTGGCTGGAGATAGTGATTTCAGTTGACTAAGGAGTCAAGGATAACAAAGCTGAGTCCCTAGAAGAATGGAAAGACTATTATGTCCTTGAAAATAATAGGAAAATTCAGAAGGGTGATTTAAGTGGGGTGGGACTGGAGAGAAGATTTTATGATAATCAAGATCACAACCCCCTCATGATTGCTAATCATCACTAATTCATTTTATTTCAATGAAAATGAAAAACAAAGTCTTTGGAGGATTTTATTCACCAACTACTAAGCCGCAGTATAGGACCTGTCCCATGTGGGATGTCAGTCATAACCACAAGGCAATTTGGTAAGCAGAATATGAGTACTATATGTATTTGTGGAGGAGAAAGGGTGCATCCATGGATGTTGTAGATACTTGGGTTGCAGTTGGCCTTGAAGGGTCAATGTTATACATAGGAAGGCCAGGTTTAGATTTTGCAGGACCATAAGGGTGTGGAGTGGATCATTTGTATGATAATGGGTAGAGGTTCAGAATTGACTATGGTAGGGAGTGTGGGATGTGATTTGTATTATCCACCTTCAAGTTCCTGCTTGGGTTCACGTCACAGCCCACATGGAAGATTATAGCACCTATTTTTTTTCCTCTCAGTAATATTTTATTTTTCCAAATACATGTAAATATAGTTTTCAATATTCATTTTTATAAGATTTTGAGTTCCAATTTTTTTCCTTCCCTCCCTTTTATTTCCCCTCCAAGACAGCAAACATTATGATATAGATTATATATGTATAATGCTTTTATAAATGTTTCCATATTTGTCATGTTGTACAAGAAAAATCATACCAAAAGAGAAAAAATAAGAAAGAGAAAGTAAACATACAAAAACAAAAGGTGAAAATATTATGCTTCCATTCACATTCAGTCTCTTGATGTGGATGGCATTTTCCATTTCCATCCCAAGTCTACTGAAATCATCTTGGATCACTAGATTGCTGAGAACAGCTAAGTCTATCATAGACTTACATAATCTTGCTGTTACTGTGTACAATGTTCCCCTAGTTCTGGGAAACTTCTTTTAGTATCAATTCATGTAAGTCTTTCCAGGCCTTTCTGAAATCAGCCTGCTCATCATTTTTTTTATAGACAATAATATTCCTTCATATATCAGACAATAATAATACCTTCATATATCATAATTTTTTCAGCTATTATTTAATTGATGGCATCCACTCAATTTCCAATTCCTTGCCATAATATTCACTTCTGAGGCTACTATGTCAAGCAATGGAGTCAGGCCACATGTCCCGGTGGAAAATGCTTTGGAGTTATAAGTGCAAACATATTTGATACAAACCTATTTCTGTCACTACTTGTATGACCACTGGTTGGCCATTTAAATTGTCTGAGCCTCAGTTTTTTTTATCTTTATAACAAGGGAATTGGACAAAATAGTTTCTAAATCCTCTTCCAACTACAAATCTGTGCTCCTCTAAATTATAGGAATTTTTTGAAAATCACTATATAGCTGCCAGATTCTGATCTAGAAGTTGCTAGGCATTGTCATTTAACATTTGAGAAGTTCATGGTCTATTTTATATCCTGACTGGTAACTTCCAGACACTTAACTTAAATTGTGCTTAATTTGATCATACTCAACCCATGCTTCTAGCATGTAATTTGATAAATTTTAATACTGTTGACATGTATTTTAAGGCTTTGTCATAATTAATTGCTTTGCAATCCAATTTAACTAATAATTGGCTTTTCCATATGTCCTAAATTAACTCTGTCCCAGTCATTGCTTTAGTTCTCTGACCCCTATCAGAATAATTTTTAGGTTATATTTCATATGTTCCCTCAAACATTTCACATTTATTCTGCACTCTCTTTCTTCCACATTAACATCTTGCTGTTACTTTACTAAAGCCCACATCCTTGAATGTTTTTAATCTTTTCTCATCAGTTTTGCTATAGTGAATTCTATCCCATAGTGACTATTGTTGTTTATCCATGTATGCATTCTAGATTGCCTCTCTCTTCTTGTAAGGCAAGGAATACTAGCTTTACTTATAAAGCTCTTGCAGTTTGCAAAGTAATTTACAAATATTATCTTATTTTTTTCTTTACAACAACCCTGGGCTAGTATTCTTCTTATTTTACAGATGAAGAAACTGAGGCAGAAAATGATTAAGTTATTTGTCCAGGATTGCATAGTTAATAAATGGCTGAGAAAAGATTTGAATTCAGGTCTTCCGACTTCAGGTCTACTGCTAAAAAAATGATCAAATTACTTGATAAGCCCATGACTATGCCATTAGCCTTTCAGTCTATAATGGTATGTGGCAAACAATTTGATATCCATTGGTACCAGAAGTCTTTTGGAATTACTGATTTCCTTGCCTTTTTGCTCATGGAATGGATGTTTCTGAATTACTGTATCTCAGACAAATGTATGACTTCTTCTTTTCCCAGAAACTGAATCTCATTTTGTTCTCTCTGTCTCTATTTATAACCTCATTTGGTCCATTTATATAATTTTTCTTTCCTGACATGTGTGTAACAACTTCCTATTTAGAATTTTGGCCAACTTTAATGAAACTCATTCTGTCTTTCAGATGATAAAAAAATAAAAATGAAGACTACTTATCTTTCTCCCTTTCCTAAACTACCATAGGATTTTATTTGTACTTTGCTCAAGAAACACCCCTTTCTGTCAATACATGATACTTATTTGGGAAAATGCCTTCTCCACTAGATTGTAAACTCTTTTAGGGAAGGGTCTTAAATAGCTCAGTATATTTAGTATACAGTATACAATATATAGAAGCTGTGAGCTCAAAGAGACCAGAGCTGATGTAAAATCAGTATTTCTTTGGTTCACAGTGTTCTCAGCCAGAACTTGTAGAATTCATAGAATATAGTTGATATCTAGATTTCTACAGATTTAGTTAAATACTAAAGGTAACAATGCATTTATCAGTTAAAACAGAGCTTTTAGTTTACTCCATGAAAATGTTGAAAGCTTATAGAATTCATAGAAGCCTATAAATAATATAAAAACAAAACAAATAATAACTACATAAAAGACACCTATATCTACATTTATACCCATGAACAACTGGTTCTCTAGTGGGATACATTTTCTCACCTGGATACTAAAGTCCTCTAAACTCAGTGACAATTTGTGTTTTGGATTTTCTCAGAAGGAAAATAAAAAGCCTCTTGTGCTTAACAGGGCATAATCATCTCTATTCTATAGGGTTGTATATGGTCCCTCCTCCTCAGAAGCACCAATCAATCTGTGGTACTGTCCCCTAAAGGAAGATGAATTTTATGTCAGCCAGACAGATAAGCTTCCTTCTTATCAGAATCATGCCATTCAAATCATTCATGGTCAGCCAACAACTATTGTATTGTATTAGGGACAGCTAAGTGGCGCAATGGACAGAGCACCAGCCCTGAAGTCAGGAGGACCTGAGTTCAAATCTGTTCTCAGACACTTAACATTTCTTAGCTGTGTGACCCTGGGCAAGTCACTTAACCCCAATTGCCTCAGGAAAAAACAAAAACAAAAAAACCTTTATTAAGTTCATTCTTAAGCACATACATAAGCTAAGCACTGGGGCTAGATATAAAGACACAAAGAAAAGGAAAACAAACCAAAACATCCCTATTTGCAAGGATCTCACAGTTTAAATGGAGGAGACAACATATTAGCAGCTATGGACAAACAAGATACGTACAGGGTAAGTGGAAGGAAGTCTCGGTTTCTTGCCCCTCTACATCATAGCTTTAGTCCCTTGCTCTTGCTACTCCTAGAATCTGGGACAATGTAGGTAATCTCTCTTCAGGAAGCACATTGTTCAGGAAATTATCCCTTTATCAACAAAGCAGTTCTTGGAATTTGGGGTTCCTTAAGGAGAACTTCTGAGATTGACACTATTGAATAAATTCTTCTTCTGGCTAAGAGGCTAAATCCTGGGAAGAAGCTGCCTAGGACATCTTCTCATCTTCCCTCTTTTAGTTAGGAAGCAGAATTTGAAGAAATATATTTTCCAGGAGTTTCCTTCTCATTTCAGATATATTAAGGACATGCATTTTTGCCACTGTCTCACCAATGTTACTTATGCTAGAAATGTTAGAACAAGGTTGTGAAGGTTTTAAATGTCGTGATAAGGAGATTGAATTTTGTCCTTGAAACAAAAGGAGACCTTATATCAAAGATTTTTGATCAAGAAAGTAAAGTCACATTGATATTTTAGGGGGATTTTTGTGGCAATTATTAGGAAATTGGAGAAGAAAAGAAATGGAAAGAAAGATGTAAATTAAGAGGGAAGAAATTATGTGAGTTTCTTGAGGGCAGGGACTGCTTTTTGCCTTTCTTTATATCAGTTTTTAGCCTAGTGTCTGACACATACTTAATAAATACTTCTTGACTGACTGAAAAAAGCAATGAGGCTCTGGTGACAGTTCATGTGAATAGAGATAAGGAGATATCTGTGAGAGATGTTGAGGAAAAAGAATTTATGGGACTTGGCAATGGGTTGAGTAGAGGGGAATGAATAGGCAAGAATGTTTCCATAGTTATAAACCTAGTTGACTAGAAGTATGGTGGTCCAACTAAGGGAAGAAGGGAATTATGTTTTAGGAGAGGTGAATTTATGGGGGAGGATGATGAGTTCCATGTTGAACATGTTAACTTTTATTCCAACAAGAATTTTTAGAAAGATTCAGAAGACAATTGAAGGTAGAGGATTGGAGATATATGTGTGTGTATCTACCTCTCTCTCTCTCTAAATATATATATATATATATATATATATATATATGCATATGTATATATGTGTGTATCTGTATATGCATGTCACATTGTATGTATGTCACTATCTGTACATATTTATTTGTATGCACACATGTAGGACAATGACATAACATTATATGTATTCAGGAAGACCTGAGTTCAAATCCAGCCTCAAACACTTACTATATGTGTGACTCTGGGTAAATCACTTAACCCTCTTTGTCTCAGTTTCCTCATTATAAAATGAACTGGAGAAGGAAATGGCACTCCATTATCTTTGCCAGGAAAATTTCGAATGGGATCACAAAGAGTTGGACATGACTGAAATGATCAAACAAAAACCATATACACATGTATATACAATACATGTATGCTTTCACATATTGTCTTTTGTTTTTGAAGAGGATTAATGACATTATGAGGTGACTTTCCTGTAAATTGGATTTAAGTGAGGCAGAGTTGCATGAATCATCAACCTTATTCTCTTTTCCATCATCCTTGAGGTCTAATAAAAAGACAAAAGTCAGGATGACTGGTGATGGCCTGGGATGCAGTCCTTGATTTGGGATCAAACTCCAAGTTCTCTGCAATGCTTACTTCAGCCTACTTCATGGCCACTGGCACAAATTGTTCTCATCTGCCCATTCCTACAGGGAGAAGTCATGACATGCTTAGGGTGGCTGTTCCCCTAAGTCACCCTGTCTTCTGAGACAGCTTTACTGGGATGAGGCTGCTGCACATGCTACAACTTCTTGGAGTTGGTGATCAGGTAAACATCAAAGTGGATGATCAGTCCTGAAAAGGCCTTGACAAACCCTTACACCAGAGGTTCTAGTCCTCCCTTAACACCCCCAAAGCATATACTCATATCCATCAATATATATTCCTAGTTATGATAATTGAATCCACTGGGTCACCTAGGAAGAGAATATGTAGAGAAGAGAAGGTGTAGAACGAAGCTACCTAGCACTTTTATAGTTGGAAAATGGGAGGAAGACGACAAATTCTCGAAGGAACTGACAGGTATCCTAGAGGAAGTGGGGTCACATAATTTAGAAAAACTTGGAGAGCAATAGTGTTGTGACAACCAAGGAAGGACATACATCCAAGAAGAGTGGCTGATTGACAGTTAAAGGCTGCATAGAGATCAGATAGAATGGAGATTGAGCAAAGACTTTTAGATTTAGCAATTGAGAAATTTGGAGAGATTAGTTTCAATAGCTAGATTATATAAGGGGTTGAAAATTGAAAGAGAGAGAGGAAGTCATACAAATAATTTAAAATGACCTTTGTATTGCCATAAGAACAATTTTGAATGACTAATTTATTTTGAATATAATAAATACTCAAATCAACTACAAAAAACCTAGGAAGGAAAATGCCATCCACCTCCAGAGAAAGAATTGATTAAAGAGAAGTATGTATAGTACCTCAGACACACACACAAACACACACACATATATATACACATTTTTATTTAATGGTAGCTTTCTATAGGGCAGGGTGGGGAGTGAGAGACAAAATAAGGGTATAGAAGAGAGCAAAGGAAAACTTAGAAGGAACCACAGGAAAGCAGGGTAGCTTTGAAAATGATGAACAATATTTGTTACAGAATTTAAAAAAATTAAACTGAAATGGAAACTCATGGTATTATAGTGAATCCCCTTTTTATGTCGTACTATGTTCATAGAAATTTTCTTTCTTGTGTGTATTTTTATATTTAACTTCAAATCAGTAAAAACATATTAAATGATCTTTTTAGGAGTTTGTTATAGAAAAGAATAAGAGTTTTTATAGAAAAGAATAAGAGAAAATGATAGGTTAAGGTGATAGCAGGTTATGCAGAAGTATTATTTTGTTTTTGTTTTTAAGATGGGAAACTTGGGGTACTTTTGCAGGTCAAGATCAAGGTCAAGGACAAATAGGGAGAGACTGAAGATGAGAGGAAAAAAAGAAATGACTGGTATAACAATCTTTTAGAAGAGATAGTGGAGAATATGGTCAAGGCCATGTTGAGAAAAATTCATTTGCACCAAAAGGACCATTTTCAGCAACTGGAGAAGAGAATAAAAGGTCAGAGTGTATGGAGATGTGTTTTGAGATATGGAAGGAACAATATGAGAGAGATATTGATCAGTGACCTTAATTTTCTTGACAAAGCAGGAGGTGAAATTATCTGATGAGCAAGATGATGTTGAGAATAGCATTGTGGGCTTGAGGAGAGAGGTAAAGATTTGGAACAGGTGCTTTGGGACTCTGATAGAAAGCCAACTCAATGATTCTTTGGAATGAGAAAAGTAACCATTTATCAAATCCCACATTCAAAGTTTTTTCTTATAGCCTCTAAGTCAGTATTCATTCTGTGTATTTATGTAAATTGATTTGAATTAATACGGTTAGTAACCTTTAATAAGATGCTGTATCAAATCTTTTAAAGTCTTATACATACTAACTATTGCGTCTTTCTAGCAACTAATTCTGTAATTCAGTGGGGAAATTTAAGGAAAAGTTATTGGGAGGTTATTTTGCCCTTTATTAATCCTCATGACAGTTTATGGCTCTTATTACATAAATACCTAGGCATTTATAGATTTTGTCTCAGTATTTTTCTAATTTTATTAAACAATTAAGAGTAGATATAGGAAAATGTGACTTCAGGACCCCTCTTTTTATTTTGTCTGGAAAGAGGGGTGAATTGTGCTTACTTTTAGTTTGTAATTCAACAAACATTTATTAAATACTTAATAATGTATATAATATCTATTCACAATAGCTGTTCCTTTACCTGGGGCTCTCTCCTTCCACTTCCCCAACTCTCAACTTTGGCCCTTTGTTCCAAGAATGTTCTTCTCTCCTCTCCCATTCACATATCCTGCCTTCTGCTTTTTTTTTTTTGGTGGGGGGAAATGGGAGTTAGATGTTTCGTTTTCATATTTCTAGAGTGAGCCCTTTGACAAGATGACCAGAGAGCAAGAATAAACACTTTTGCATGAGTGGAAAAATAATAAAAATGAAAAAAAGTCCTCTAATGGGAGGCTCAAATGAAATTTAAATAATGTACTTTGCAAAGTTGAGGAATAGGGAATAGATAGATTTATGATTTCATTAGTATAGAGATCTCCCAAATCAAGAAATTCCCCTTACCAATTCTGATTGATGCTTTCTCTGTAGCTTAAAGTTTTAGAGATTCGCCTAGAGTACTAAAAGGTCAAATGACTTGCTCAAGGTCCTATATCCAGGATATGTCAGAAGTGAGATTTGAACACAAGTTTTCCTGGGTTTTAGGATGGCTGTTTATCAACTACAATATGATGTCAATCACAAACTTTAAAGCACCATATATATGCCATCTATCATCATTATCATTTTTATCCTCATGATTAACACTGGAAATGACTCAAGAATTTTTGCTTGATCCCACTTCAGTTAGTTCCTAAGCCTCATTGATAGCCATGGTGATGGAGGCTTTATATTGTTTTGAAGGGAATATTTCCTCTGACTTGATTTAAGGAAGTCAGATTTAGCTTAAAACTAAATCTGCCCAATTTTAGCCATAGCTGCCCAATTCTAGTTACAAAGAATATTTATTTTTTCAAGCATCACCTCTATGGTATTGACTATCAAAACTATAGTTCAACTCTATACATTATGTTCCACTTGAGTTTCAGAAACACATCTTCAGTTGCCTGCTGAACATATCTATTAGGAAAACTTACTATGTGTCAGCACTGCATTTTGAGAGTCTTCCAACATATTAGAATCAATATATTGACAATCTATCTATATTAGGTGTGGGGAACCTTTTTCTGCTAAGATCTACTTGGATATTTATAACAACATTTGCAGGCCATACAAAATTATCAACAACTCAAGCAGGGGGAAGTTGTTGTCACCTGTAGTTGCCTTGGCAGGACCAGACAAATTATTTTTCACATCATATACAGCCTTCAGTGAGACATTCTTCAACCCTGAGCTACATCATCTTCACTTTCACTCCAAATTCATTCCAACTTTGGACCTTCCCATTTTGGTCATTGCTATTAATATTCTCCCAGTTACCCAAGGTCAAAATCTTCTTGAGTAATCTTTAGCTCCTTCACTTTTCATATCAAGTAGGTCATCAATTCCTACAACATTTCTCATAGTTAAATAAAATATTTCTTCCTTTCAAGTCAAGCCAGCTAGTATTTATTAAGCACCTAAAATGTGTTAAAAGAACAAACAAACTTTGCAACTTTCTAGGGATACAAAAAATGGCAAAAAGAAAAAAAAAAAGACCAGTCTGATCTCAAAGGAGATCACAATTCAATCAGGAGAGACAGCATTCTAACAGCTTGGTACAACCAAGATAGATAGAGGATAAATTAGAGATAATCTTAGAAGTAGTACTCTAACACTCACTGAGAACTAGAAAAGGTCCCCTCACTGAGCACCTCAGTCAAAGCATTGTAGAATAATATAGTTGAGAACCTTGGTCTAGGTGTCAGCAGCCCAGAGTTTGAACTCTGGTTTCTTAAAATTTATTGTGTGATCAAGGAAGTTGTAATCTCTCAACTTCAGGTTTTTTTTTTAAATAGTGAATGATTTTACTACTTACCTCATAGAATTGTCGGGAGGAAAGCAATGCAAATCTTAGAGTTCTGTAGACATGTGAGTTGTCATTATCAACTCATGCCTAAGTTACTGCAGCAGTCTCCTAGCTAAATCTCCTTAACTTCAATCTTTTTCTGTCTAACCTGCCATTGTTAATACACTGCTTTCATCACCACCTTTCTTTTTAAATCTTACAATGACATTTTATTTGTTTCCTATTACATTTAGTCTAAACTTCTTGACTTTTTAGTTCCTGGGAAAATCTTCCTTTCCAGATCCTTATTCTAGCCATTAAATCAAACATATCACACATTTTTATGTGGCTAGTCTGCCTTTTTCTTGCTCATTTCCAATTACTTACCTTTCCTTATCTGTTTTTTATTGCTTGGAAATCTTTTTTTTCCCTACCTTTCCAAATTCTATATATTCTTCAAGACGGCAAATCATGCTTTTCCTATGAAGCTTTCTTGGATTATTGTAGCTCTCATTGGCTTTCTTCTTTTGAATCCCCACAATTAAATGTACTATGCAATTTTGCTGCTCTTTTTTTCTTGTGATGTTTGATATTTTTGCACGACTGTTTTGTCTTTCCACCAATAATTATCACTACCACCATCATCATCACCATTGCCACTGCCGGCACTATTGCTGCTGCTACTATTGTTACTAATACAAGTTTACACTGATGTGCTAGTTTAAAGTATGGAAAAATTTTATATGCATTATTTTATTGCTTATCTTGAGAATAGTGTAAGGTAAGTGCTGCAGGTATTATTATAATGCTCTTGATTTCATTCTTCTGCATTGGAAGAAAATATGCCTTATAAAGCATTAATCATAGTAATTGGAAGATAAATGGTGTTCAGAAAATGCTTTTAATTATTGTTATAAATTTGGACTAGTAATCAAGTAGATAGAGCAGATTTTCTTTTATTTTCTTTATTTAATCTTAATTTTTTTATTGAAGCTTTTTTATTTTCAAAACATATGCAAGGATAATTTTTCAACATTGACCCTTGAAATTTCTCCTCCACTTCCCCCCTCCCCTAGATGGCAAGTAATCCAATATATGTTAAACATGGTAAAAATATATGTAAATCAAATATAGGCATTTATAAAATTATTTTGCTGCACAAGAAAAATCTGATGAAAAAGGAAGAAAATTGAGAAAGAAAATAAAATTCAAGCAAACAACAAAAGAAGTGAAAATGTTATGTTGTGATCCATGCTCAGTTCCCACAGTCCTCTCTGGGTGTAGATGGCTCTCATTATCCCTACATCATTAGATCTGTCCTGAATCTTCTTATTGTTGAGAAGAGCCATGTCATCACAAAATATTGCTGTTGCCATGCACAATGATCTGCTGGTTCTGCTCATTTCACTTAGCATCAGTTCCTGCAAGTCTCTCCAGACCTTTCTGACATCATCTTGCTAATCATTTCTTAGAGAACAATACTATTCCATAACATTCATATATCATAACTTATTCAGCCATTCTCTAACTCAATTGGACATCCACTCAGTTTCAGTTCCTTGTCAACACAAATACTTTTGCACGTGTCCCTTTTTCTCCTTTAAGATCTCTTTGGAATATAAGCCCAGCAGAAACACTGCTAGGTCAAAGGGTAAGTATGCACAGTTTGACAGCCCTTTGGGCCTAGTTCCAAATTGCTTTCCAAAATGGTTGGATCAGTTTATAATTCCACCAACAGTGCATTAGTGTCCCAATTTTCCCATATCCCTTCTAACATTCGTCATTATCTTTTCCTTTCATCTTAGCCAATCTGAGAGGTGTGTAGTGGTACCTGAGAATTGTCTTAATTTGAATTTCTCTGATCAATAGTGACTTAAAGCACTTTTTCATATGACTAGAGGTGGTTTCAATTTCTTCATCTGAAAATTGCCGATTCATATTGTTTGACCATTTATCAATTGGAAAGTGCCTTGAATTCTTATAAATCTGAGTCAATTCTCTATGTATTTTAGAAATCAACCCTTTATCAGAACCCTTTAATATAAAAATGTTTTCCCAATTTATTGCTTCTCTTATAATCTTGTCTGTATTAGCTTTGTTTGTACAAAAACTTTTTAACTTAATATAATCAAAATTATCTATTTTGTGTTCATGTAATGAACTATAGTTCTTCTTTAGTCACAATTTTATGCCTTTAGAAAAGATTTTCTAAAGAGAATATTTGATTCTAATTTCCCCAAGTTAAAGTGGATTTTTTCTGGAGATAAATCTGTTTGTCAAGAAAAAAATGGGGAGGATGATAAGGGAGAATAGATTAATAAAGGTGGTGATCAGAAAGTAAGCAGACCTTAAAAGAAGGGGCAGAGCAAAAAAAAATGAGAATGATACATAGAAGAGAATAGGATAGAGGGAAACACAATCATAAGTGTGAATATAAATCAGATGAACTCACCCATAAAATAAAATCAGATAGCAGAATGATTTAAAAACCAGAATCAAACTATACATTATTCACAAGAGACACACTTGAAATAAAAAGACAATACAGAATTAAAAGATAAGGGATTGAAGCAGAAAGCACTAGATAAATCTATAATAAACAAGAAAGAAGTCAAGGAGGTGAATAAAAGTTTAGAAATGTTGGATGTGATAAAGATCTTAGAGGATATTGAATGGAAATAAAAAGGAGTATATTTCTCTCTCAGCTGCACAGGGCACCTTCTCAAAAATTGGCCATGCTTTAATACATAAAAAATTGATGAACAAATGAAGAAAAGCATGAATAGTACTATAATGCAGTAAAATTGAATTGAATAAAGGGTATATAAGGCTAACTTTTGGCTGGCCTTTTTGATGTTGTGTTCTTTGTGATTATTTTAAAGGAGAATTTAGAGGAGAATTTTTGGGTTAAAGTTGGCAGTTGGGACTCTTCACTCTGCCATATTGACTCTGATCTAACTCAGAGAAAGATTTTAACAAAATATAATACCCATTCCTGTTACAACTAGTATATGTAATGGGACAAAAATGGAAATATTTCCCAAAAGATCAGGGTTTGAAGCAAGGGATGTCTATTGTCATTTAATATTTATTAAAACTACTAACTATAGCAAGAAGATATGAAAAAGAAATTAAAGACAAAAGCATAGGCAATCACGAAACAAAACCATTCATTTTTGGCAGATGATATGATGGCATATTCTTAGAGAACCTTAGAGATTCAATTGGAAAAAAAAAACTATTCAAAGCAATTAACAACTTTAGCAAAGTTGCAGCATGTAAAATAAACTCACACAAATCATCAATATTTCTACATATTACCAACAAACCCCATCAGATACAATAGAAAGGGAAAATTTACTTAAAATAAAATAACTGCAGACAGTATAAAAACTTGGGAATTTACTTGCCAAGATACACATGAAAACTATATGAACACAATTAAAAAACAATCTTCACATAAATGCAGATCTGGATAATTGGTGAAATATTAATTGTTCATTAGTAACTGAACTAATACAATAAAAATTTCAATACCACCTAAATTAATTGACTTGTTCAGTACCATGCAAATGAAACTACCAAAGAATTCCTTTACAGAGCTAGAAAAACAGTAACAAAATTTATCTGAAGGAACAAAAGTTCAAGACTATCAAGGGATATAAAAACGTGAAGAAAGGTGGCTAACCAGTTATAGATCTCAACCTGTTTTACAAAGACTTGATTATCAAAACAATTTGGAATTGGATCAGAAATAGAATAATTGATCAATGCAATAGATAAGGCACACAGAAGCAAATTTATATAGTAATATTTGATAAATCCAAAGATCCCATATATTAATGGAAGCACTTTCAACTTTGCCAACTTTGTTGGGAAAATTGTAAAGTAGTGTGACAGAAACTAGGCATATCATAAACAAGTAAGAAGAACATGGAAGAAATTAGATCTATGGATAGAGAGTAGTTCATGACCAATCCAGAGATAGATTTACAGAAGATAAAAATGGATAATTTTAATTACGTAAAATTCAAACAACCCTGAGGTTACCACCTCATATCCATCAGATAAGCTAACATCATAGAAATGTGATAAATGCTGGAAATGTGAGAAAAATAAGTCCACTAGTACACTGTTAATGGAGCTGTGAACTAGCCTGAACATTCTGAGAATAATTTGGATCTATGCCCAAATATACTTAGAGAATCCTAGAGAGCCAACTGAAAAAACTAGTCAAAACAATTAACAACTTTAACAACAAGAATTTAGATCTATATTATCACATTATCCATACCCTTTGACTGAGAAATATTCTTACTAAGTTTATATCCCTAAGAAATTTAAAGAGAGAAGAAAAGGACTCATATGTACAAAAATATTTATAGTAGCACTTTTTGTAGTGACAAAGAATTGGAAACTGCAGGGATACTCATCATTTGGGGAATAGCTGAAAAATTTAAAGTTTATGAATGTGTTGGAAACACACAAATTGTATTGTAAAATATAATTGAAGGCAGTGGTTTCAGAAAAACCTGAGAAGATTTATAGGAACTGATGCAAAGAGAAGTAAGCAGAATCAGGAGAATCACAGTAGCAGTTATTATCATAACAATAACCAACTTTAAAAGATTGTTACTCTAATCAATACAATGATCCATCACAATTCTAAAGAACTCATGATGTAGAGCACGAGCTCTGAAGGCAGGAGGACCTGAGTTCAAATCTGGTCTCAGACATTTACACTTCTTAGCTGTGTGACCTTGAGCAAGTCACTTAACCCCAATTGACTGAGCAAAAATAAATAAATAAATAAAAAGAACTCATGATGTAAAATGTATTCTTCCTTTAGAGAGAACACCAATGGACTCTGCAGATTAAACCATAGTTTCCCCTTTATTTGTCTTGCTTTTTCTTCAGAAGATGGCTAATACAGAAACACATTTTGCTTTATTCGTATATATAATGAATATCATATATTTTGCTTTCTCTGTGGGTAAGATAGGAATTGCATAGAGGAAGAGAATTTGGAACTAAAACAAAAAAAATTTAAAAACTATGGAAGTGTAAAATCATCAAAATTAGAAAACACAATTTGAAAGTTTAATTATTTAAATTTCTTTTTGCCTCATTTAGTTTTGTATATTTTAAACAATGAATTTTTAATTTTAATTTTTTTCAGTCCCTCTGAAAATGGCAAACTTTTAAGCTTTAACGTTAGAAAACAGATTAGACCGATGGCAATGACTATATTGAACTTGAATATGAAATAAATCACTATTTTAAAGTTAAACAATTGTCCTTTAAGTTAAAAAATAAGATAGCATTTATATTGCTGAGATTATAAAAGCTTAAAAGTACATTAAGATTTTGTTGATTCATTGTATATTAAAGGATAAATGGTAAAGACTAGAAATGCAGATGTTATTCTTTTTTTTTTAAATTTTATTTTATTTGCATAACATATGTGTGGGTAATTCTTCAACAATAACCCTTACATAGCTTTCCGTTACAAATTTTTCCCCCCAACTTCCCCACCCCTCCCCTAGATGGCAGGATATCCTGTTAAACATGTTAATTATGTTAAAATATTGGCAAATCGAATATATGTATACATATTTCCAAACTTATCATTGTTGTGCAAGAAAAGTCTTAGCAGATAAGTTATTCTAAATGAGACCTACATGAACAAAAAATAGAGCAGTTATTTTTGACTTTAAGAGAAATAGTCCACATAAAATAGCAATTTGTTACTATGGGAGGTAGTCTAACATTTGGTTCAGTATATGGTTTCTTTGTATTGTTTTAGTCAAAATTGATCAACAATAGTAGAGATACTAAAAGACTAGACTAAAATTTCATTACTTAAATGGTAATGCATATGGGAGATATTTAGCCAAACAAAACCAAATTAATTAATACTATATTTCAGAGAAAAAGTAAAAACTAGGGAATAAAGACTTAATAAACTCACAGAAAGAAAATAAGGAGATGTATGTAACTTTGGTTAAGCAACTTCAATTTATTGGATCTCAGTTTTCTCATTTATAAAATAACAAGATAGAGTAGATAATTTCCAAGGTTCTTTTTTTTTTTTCTGAGGCAATTGGGGTTAAGTGACTTGCCCAGAGTCACATAGCTAGGAAGTGTTAAGTGTCTGAGACCATATTTGAACTCAGGTCCTTTCAGGGCTGGTGCTCGATCCACTGCACCACCTAGCTGCCCCCCAAGGTTCCAGCAAAATTGGATTACTTTTTGTCAGTATCTCCAGATCTTCCTATGCCTTAAGCACCATTGGGCTCTTCCATGTACCCTGGAACTGAACCTCTCCTATATGTATTACCTCCCCTTAATAGAATGTAAACTTCTTGAGAGCAGGGAATGTATAACTTTTCTATTGTGCATAACATGGTATATTGACCATGATAATCACTTTATGAGTAAATATCCATTCATTCATTCATTTAACACTAATTCTAGCTGTCCTCTACATGTGTACTTCTTTTATGAATATAAATTCCAATTTTGCATAAATTTACTCACAAATTTTCATAAAAAGATCTATGCAACAAGGTATAGATATCCTTCTGATTCTTTTGTTGTTTCCTACTTCAGCTGTTTTCCATCATTCCAGTCTACATTTTTCCCTCTCATGTATGCTATAGATGATGTTCTTATGCCATGTCTCTAATGGACATCATTACTGATAATATGCAATAGCCTACTTTTACCTACCATATATCTTTTACTTGCCCTTTGGGTTACTATTTAAAAAAATTTCTGAGACCATGATAATATTATGATTCACAACCATAGAGCATCATTAAGAAAATATTAGTGTTAAAAAAGGGGTGTGTGTGGGGTGTATATAAACATTTGTGGATCACTGAATAGACTTCATTTTTGCAAATTCTTAGTTAATTCTGGACTCAGCTCATTTTCCATTTCAAGTACCTGGCTAAAGTATATGTATTGATAGATCAACATAATGGGCTGCTCACGAGACAATATGCATTTTCACCTTTTTGTTATGTTCTGTGAAGATTGCTAAGCTAAATCCTTTCAAATGACCATGGATCTAATAAAGAAATTCATTTGTTTTCTTATTATCTTCTCTAGTAGACTGTGAATTCCTTAGGGTGAAGGACTATTTTTTGCCTCTTATCTCTAGCACTTAACATGCAACACTGCATGCAGTTGGTGCTTAATAAATGTCATCTGCAAACATAATGTATCAAATTGGCAGAAGGTACAAACTTAGAGGAGAATTAGTGCTCCATGACAAAGTCAGAAACCAAAACACATCTTGACAGGCTAGAATAACAGCTCTTATCTAATTTAATAAAGCATAATTCATATGGATATATAAAATCTTATGATTAGATATAAACTTTACAAGTACAAGTGAGGAGACGTGGCTAAATCCTGCCATGTGCATAAAAGATATATATTATGGATAGTCTAAACAATGGCCCTATAGTCAGGAGACTTGGATTCAAATCATAACATTGCCACTTCTTATCTTTGTGATCTGAGACACTCCATTTGCCACATTTGATTTTGTTTCCTCACTTATAATCTGGTAATAGTAATTGTCTCTCACAGAGATGATAGTCTCAAACCGTGAGTTATTATTTATGTTATTAAGTGAAATAAAAATTCTTTTTTTATTAAAACTTTTTATTTGCAAAACATATGTATGGGTAATTCTTCAACATTAACCCTTACAAAGCTTTTTGTTACAAATTTCCCCCCCTAGTCCCCACCCTTCCCCTAGATGGCAGGAACTCCATTACATGTTAATTATGTTAAAATACTTGACAAATTGAATATATATATACATATTTCCATCATTGTTGTGCAAGAAAAATCATATCTACAAGAAAAAAAAATCAGAGAAAGGAAACACAATGCAAGCAAACATCAATAGAGAGCATGAAATGTTATGTTGTGGTCCACATGAAATAAAAATTCTTAAACACTACAAATTTTAACTTAATAAAGCATCAGAAATGTCAAAGGGACTTTTCCTCCTTTTGTATATAGGACACTATCTAAGAGAGTCATTGGCTAATGATATCAAGATATGCATGACCTACTTATTTGAAAGCTTCCAACTTATTAAGAAATCTTATTAAACAATTCATAAAATTATTTCTATAAAAAGTTAGCTTGTGAAACACCCATTGAGCTCCTTGTAGGAAAGTTCAGTAGCACAAGGAATAAAAAATTCCTACATTGGATGTGTTTTGATTCTCATGTCCCTAAGAGGAAAATAATTGTGCAAGCTGTGTTGAACCATCTGTGTTAACTGAACTTTTTTCAATTCTCTTTCCAATTAGTGTACTGTAACTCTTAGAACTAATACTAAAAGCAGTCATGCAGATACATGAAGTATGCAAATGCTTAAGAAGTCCTGGGAAGAAATGGACCAGGAAGCAGGAACTAAAGAGAACTGAATAATAGCAGGAAGCATTGTTATGTTTTTCTAGGTTATCCCATCTTGATATAAAATCTCTCTAAATAGTCAATGTCTCACAGAAATCAACAGTAATGTATAGTCTGCTCTAGGGAATGCTGCTTCCTGTTTTGAATAAATGACAATTAGCCTGTGTTCTCAAACTACCTAAAAGTCTCTCTTATGGCAAAAAACTACTAGTCATATTTGTTCAATCTTTATATTGTTATTCACTGCAGTGGGAAATGCTAGAATGACCATGCTTTCCTCTTAGCTAAAGTTCAATTTAGTAAGTCTTTATTAGATACTGTATTAGTTTTCAAGGCACTGTTCTAGCTGCTGAAGCTATATAGCCAGAAACAAAAGAATCTATATGTTCACATAGTCATATATTTCACTAGGGAGAACAATATGTATACAGATAATAAGCAAGATTAATATGAAGGCAGTATGATATATTGGAAGGGGATATTGTATTTGGAGTAAAATAAATAAGATTCACATTCAAATTCTGCTTCCTACTTAGCTAATCTTCAGCAAGTCCCCTAAAATCTCTGGACCTAAATTTCCTTGAGTATAAAATGTGGAGACTGGATTAGACAATTTCTGAAGCTTTCTAGCCTGAGATCTATGAAACACAGTAATTTTGGGGAGGGAGCTAACAATTTAGAACTCCAGGGAGGCTTTCCAAGTGAGGGTGAAGAAGGACTTAATTCTAGACCTAGACAGGAGTTTGTAGAAAAGCAAACAGTGAGATGAGCAAGTGTTGTAAAGGGGGAACAGGAAAAGTGGGCCAGCTTGGCTGGAATGGAGAGTGTTTTCACATGACACATGAAGCATGACATGTAAGGGAGGGAGTGAGTGATAAGTAATGGAAAATCATTCTGGAAAGAGATTTTGGAATCAGATTATGAATGCTTTGGATGCCAAAAAAAGAAATGTATCTTTTTATCTTAGAAGTAACAGGGAATTATGGTATGGTTTTAATCAGGGAAGTGATGTCAAATTTATTCATTAACAATAAGTTAGCATCTTTGTGGAGGATGATTCAAAAAAATAAAGATTAGAGGCAGGAAGACCAACAGAAGGCTAAAAACTGTAAAAATCCAGTAGAAGTGATAAGATAATTAGTAGACTTAAGTTTTCTTTTAGCAGTAGTATGGATAAATCTGAGTCTTAGTTTCCTTATTTGTAATATCAGGAACATATGGACTGGATAATCTTTGATCTCTCCCAGATCAAATATATGTTTCTAAGCAAGCTATTCTAGATTAAGGTTGTACACATTCTGCAGTGTAGAGTGAAGCAAGCTTGCTCAAATAGAAAACAAAACTGAACTTAGCTTCATTAACTATGTATCCTAATCAATTTAGTTAAGTGGATATGTCCTTCCTTGCATTCCTTATCTAGTATGTATAGAAAACTGTACTCAGTGCTAGTAATACAAAGTGTAATTAAGACATCGCTGCTGACCTTGTAGATATTCTATTAGAGAAAAGAGAATGGATTGGGCTCATGGTCAAGGTGAGAGGGGACAGGATGCTCTATGAGTATCCTTACCAAGAGACCATAAGGAAGACTTCTGCTATAGTAGATTGACTCCATAGAAAACTCATGGAAGAGCATGGACAAGAGACTCATAGGATGGGCAGACATGAATGGGTTGAAATCCATATTGGTTCAGGAAATATCCAAATTGATGATATAACAGATTAATTTCCATATTTGAGCATATGAATAGCTCCCTGTAGGTGGGATATATTTTTGCCATATAGCTGTCAAGATTTCTCTGTAATGACCTGGTTTTCTTCCAAAAGCAATTTCCTAACCTTTATTCACTACAAATTTTCCCCTGATTATAATAAGACATATTCAGAAAGCAGTATAATGGAGTCAGATAATTGAAAAGGGCCTTAGAGAACATGAGTGAGTGAATGACTGACTAAAAAAGTTTATTAAGTGCTATGTACAAATTACCTTGCTAAGCATTAGAGATACGAATAGAAAGAAAGGTGGTCCCTGCTCTCAAGGAGCTTATGCTCTAATCAGAAGAGATTACATATATGGAAAGTTTCAGCTGCAAGTCAGACAGAAAGATTTAGTAGACCTTATGGTATAGCAGCAAAATAGATACTAATATGCTTTATTTAATGCCATTTACATAGATAAAATTATATCTATTTCTGATATTATGGGGCAGTCTAGGTAATTCAATGGATGGAACACCAAGATTACAGTCAGGAAGACTCATCTTCCTGAGTTCAAATCTGTTTTTAGACATTTACTAGTTGTGTGATACAGAGCATGTCACTTTATCATGTTTGCCTAAGTTCCTCATTTGTAAAATGAGCTGGAGGAGGAACAGACAAACTACTCCATCACCTTTTCCAAGAAAACCTCAACTGGGATCACAAAGAGTCAGACATAACTTTCCTCATTTATTTTCTCTGTTAATTCCTCTTCCCTACTGTTTTTCTATCATTCTCAATCCAATTTCCCCATTTCCAGTACTGTGTAAGTTCTTTAGTTTTCCATTATTTTCCAAGGGTCACAAAATTACAACACATCCATGAAGATGTTATTTAAAAGTTCCTTCAGTACACTTGGATATATTTTATACATTCCTGATAGCCTGAATCCACAAGGGGCATTTAGGTACACCTCTTCACTTACATTGAATATTAATTTCCTGTTAACCATTTTTGTTCTTACTTTTCCTAGTCTGAAATTCATTCTCTCAGTTAACAGTTTTAAGATAGTAATTTTCCCCTTTCTCTGACTTTAGCTTAAGATCCCATTTATAATCAAATTAGCTGGTCTTCAAGAAAATTTATTTCAGCCCTGGCTGAGAAAATATATTTTGCTTTAAGCTCTGGTCCAGAAATCCTAATCCAATTCTCTTAACTAGGTGTTTCTCTCTCATATATACCTTTTTGTCCTGATACATTACCTTCTGTTTCCAACAGTAATGAAAATAACTCCTGTGCCTTGAACATCTTCAGGTTTGTTTTTTTTTTGCCCAGAGCTTCATAATCTTCCACAACATCCTATGCTATTGTTCCTTCTCCCATTCCACCCCCACCCCACATATTTGAATTTCCAAGAGTGGGCATTGGTTATCAGATTTGAAAAATCTGAATGGCTCTCTTTCATATTCTGTATATGAAAGAAGACTTCAGGAAGACAACAGAACTCTTAATTTTTCATGTCAGATGTACATATGGCTGTCTTGGTCCAACAGCAGGAAATTTAAAAGACATTAAGTGAAGAAGTGAACTAATGCCAAATTTGTCTTAATTTCAGACTTTAGATATGAAAAAGAAACTTTGCAGAGATACTTATAAAATGAATATCAAGGTCTAGTCATCTATCAGATTTGCCATTTTCCTTAATAAATATTACAAATGTTATCCTTCCTCATTTGTCCTTTGTTTTACCTCTGTGCTGCTCTCCTAATTACTTCATGTCTGTCTTGTTCTGCTCTAGGCTTATACCTTTTCTCAACTAGGCCCAAGTTAGTCTTCTGCTGTTTTACGATCCCTTTTTAAAACTCAATTATGGTTTGAACTCATCATTCACTTTAGCCTTTGAGCTACTGTTATTTCATTATGTTTAGTCTTAGCCTATAAGCAGCTTATGCCAGAAGCTTTTCAATAAACCAAGAGCTAAGGGAGCAATGGTCTTTTCCTTTTTTTTCTTCTACATTCTTTTCTCTGTTCTCTTTCTTTCCCCTCCCTCTTCCATTTTCCCCTCTTCCACACCCATTTGCAAACCATATAATTCTGATTTTATACAGAGGTTATGACTATCTAGACTGAGTGAGTTACAGAAATAATTTCCATGTTCTTAATGTCCTAGTGAAGTCCCTGAAATTTCTTCTGTTTTAGGGCAAGATCGTATTTTCTCTGAGAGGTATAGTTACAGTGGACATTCTCTTCGCTCATCATTAATGGGTTACTAGGGAAGTTTTTGACAGGGATGTTTGCTCTGCTAAATTCTTAGGGACCATCAAATGAGCATCTCCTCCCCCCCAAAAAAAAATCCAAACCTGTGATTAAAATCCCAATCCCAATTATGGGACTGAGTATGGAATTTCTTGAAATTTGGTATCTGCTTTCTTAATGGAATCCCTAATAATGGAGGTCTATGGGATATGAAAGTTCAAATTCCACTATAATGGAGTTTATGAAGCAGCACAATTTTGTCCTGTTGAAACTCATTAAATTTAGTTACATTTCTGGTCTGGATTGATGCCAAAATATTGCCAGATTCCCAAAGAGGGGAGATTGCTCCAATCATATAAGAGGAAAGAGGAAAGATATCATATGTATGCATGTGTATATCTATGCATATGTGTGTATACATTCATATGCCACTCTTTTCTTCTGAACTTGGAATTTAAATGACTAAATAAGGGATAATTATTTAATTAGTTGCCCTTCCAGTTCTATCAGGGAAACTTTATAATTCATTTGAGCATAACCAGGTAGAGGCAGATCTTTGCATTTCATTTACACATTAATATTTGAATATTTGTTTATCTATTTCTAACTTTCTGCAGTTATATTAACTGGGTTAGGTGAGAAGAGGAATAGAAACCAATTCCTTTTTACTCTACTCTGCCCTACTCCCTTCAAGCAGAACATTTCCTGTCTCCAGAAAATCAACTGGGTTCTTTTCTGGCACATTTATCCATGTATTCTATTCTGGACAAATTTCTAATGATTTGTGGGAGTTCAAAAACTATCCTTTTAAGTTCCTGCCCCAGAATTAGCAAAGTTCATGAAGTACAGTTTTTAAACTACCTAGAAATTAAAATTCTTCCATGAAGGACCAGGCACACCTACCATTTGATATGTCCAGAGATTATACTAATGCCCAAATTCATAATTATGTAGTTTACTAAACAGTTAAAATTTTATGAAATTCAAATATTATGCTTGCAGAGATGTATCCTAACTTGAAGAAAATTAAGGAAAGAAAAGAGAAAAGGGGAATTAAGCTTTGCCCCAGAGAAAGAAAGCCTGTTCCAATGGGAATCCCCCAAAATGATAAGGGACATGAGGTTGTCTAGAAGTCACCCCTTCAGATGAGAACCTAAACTGTTTGGGTGAAAATTTCCTTGGGTACCTGCAGCAAATAAAATATTTTAGCTGGAAGAATGGATAAAAACTTGTAGGCTCATATAGGAAATTTTTGTCCATGCTTTTAGTTGGAATGCTCTGTTTTGCAGGGATCTGAGGAAAATTTCACCCCATGGACACAATAATATTAGCACTTAAGTATTCAATCACATAAAAATTATTTCAAAGAATTTGATCTCACAAAGGAAACACTATAAGATTGACTGTCTAATTACATTACAAAAGCAAAAAAACACCCTAAAAGCCATCTACTATTCTTTCTGCCCCATCCCTGAAATGCTAGGGCATGTAGGTACATTATTTTCAGATTCTAACTGACTTTAGGAGCAGGTAGAATGAGTAACCATGAAAGTATTACATTAGGAAAGGCTTACATTCTCCAACTATTAATAATAAAAATAATAACAACTAACATTTAAATAGCTCTTTTTGTCGTTCAATCAAATTCAACTTTTCATGACCCCATTTTGGTTTTCTTGGCAAAGATACTGGCACAATTTTCTATTTCCATCTACAATTAATTTTACAGAGAAAGAAACTGAGGCAGACAGAGTTAAGTGATTCACTTAGTTACTTACTAGTAAGTATCTGAACTAAATTTGAACTCAGGATGATGAGTCTTCTTGACTCCTGGCTTTATGTTGTCTATGCACTTTACTACCTAGAACTTAAAGGCTTTCAAAATTCTTTACAAATATTCCCATTTGATCCTAATAATAACTCTGAGATTAGGAGCTATTATTATTTCTATTTCATAGGTGAGGAGACTGAGCCACAAAGACATTAAATGGCTCACTCAGGATCACACAGCTAGTGTCTAAGGCCAGAATTAAAATCAGGATATCCTGATACCAAATCCAAAGCTCCAAGCATCTCATTGGGGTGCTGTTTATTGCTTCAATAGTCTTCATTTGGGTTAAAAATCCCTGCCTTTAATTATTTCTTTGGCTTATGAAAAAAATCTTTTAAAATAAAAGAGTTCTTTGTAAAGATCTACAATGTATACCAATCTTTGGTCATTCATTAACAATTCTGGTCAAATTCTTTTATTAGCCATTTGATAGAAATTGGTCCTAATTTTGAGTGGGTAAAGCAGAGTTTGGGGGGGGACCTTATTATTGTAGTAGCTAGATGCTGCAATGGATAGAATGTGGGGCCCACAGTCAGGAAGACTCAATTCTCTTGTTTCAAATTCAACCTCAGATGTTTATTAGCTATGTGACCTTGGGCAAGTCACTTTATCTGATTTGCCTCAATTTCTACATCTGTAAAATAGGCTGGAGAAGAAAATGGCAAACGATTATTTTTGTCAGGAAAAAAATGGGGTCCCAGAGAGTCAGACATAACTAAAAACAACAGCAACAATAACAACTACCATAGTAGAAAGTGTCCAGCAGAGGAGGAACATAAGTAAATAGGATACCTAATGGGCATAGTGGAAGTACAGAAAAAGAACAGGGACAGAAGGAGCAGTAGAGATAGCCTACTACTATTATTTTCTACCCTACTCAGAAGTAGGACTTTTTTTTCCTAAGAAGCACATTAAATATCTATCTAGCTAGGTGTTCTACATTCATATTTTTAAACTTTCAAAATAATTTCCTTCTGAAAGTCCTGGAGTTATAGGAAATCACATGGTAAAAATTTTAATGTGTACTTTTAAAATATCACATTTTTTAAAATGTGATTTGATTGTATATAATGCTTTTATTCCTTTAAAGCATGAGCTGTATGTATCATCTTTGACCAAAAGTAATAGCATGATCTGGGAAGAACAATTAGCAAATTTATTCATTTAAATTTGTGTTGCAAATCTAATAATTTGTAGGTTTTTCAACAAAGCTCTTGGATCTATGTGCTTTTCAGCTCTAAAATTTTATGGTTATTGCTTCTGCCTTCTTTAAAAGAGTCAGTGCCAATCAGTAAATGATAGTGTTTGAACTTTTATAAGCTATTCATCCAACATTCATTCAACAACCGTTTATTAAGGGCTACTATATCCCTATGTAAATGTCATTTTTATAATAGATTCAGCCACACCTATTGGCCTGTCTTACCCATTATTAAATCACCAGCTGAGGACCTATATTCATCTCTCAAAAGCAGTATGCAAACATGGAGAAGGTCTGAGAAAGGTACATATTCCCTTTATGCAGAGAAAAGCTGCTTATCTGTTTGGAAAATGGCCATCATGCTGAATTTGTGCTATCTCCGTCATTTCCATAGCAACAAACTCTGATGTAACAAACAGGAATGAGTTGCAGAAATAAAAAATAGCTCAGAGAAATGGTAATGGGAATTCAGAAAGTTACTGGCAAAGTAAGTAAATTGCCTTTGTATAAATGTTCTCTCTTCTACCTTTGTCAACAAGAAATCCCTTTTTTGAAACTCGCTCATTATTACAGCTCTTAGGTTTAAAAACCTACCTGGGCTTTTGTTCTCTTTAGAAATTAGTTATTGCAGGGAAAGGCATTTAAAAAAAGATACCACATGGTTCTTAAATTCTTGTCAGCACTTAATGATGCATGTAGACCATGAACTTATGTTTCTGCCACCAAATGTGCAACTCAGACATGTTTGGATTCTTCAATGGAGGGGTCAGGAGCTGAGGAGCCATTATTCCACTATCCACTTAAAAAAAAGATAATAGCCTGTTGTGATATTCCAGAAGATGGATTTAATAGGACTGAGCATACTTGTTCACTCAGGACCCTCCTACAGTGCTAAAACTTCCAAGATGTGGATCTTTTTGTTTTTCCTGAGGCAATTGGAGTTAAGTGACTTGCCCAGGGTCACACAACTAGGAAAGTATTAAGTGTCTGAGGTCAGATTTGAATTCAGGTCCTCCTAACTTAGGGCTGGTGCAATGTGGATCTTACAGGGAAGAATACAGCAAACACTTTTCCATTAAACAAACTGTAGAATTTCAAAATTAGAAGGAACTTTGGAGATCTTATTTGTTTTTAAATTTCAACTCAATGCAAATCTGAGTATCTAACTCTTGCTTGAGAACTTCTAATGACTGAGAATTTACTACTTCCCAAAGTATCTTATTCTATTTTTCCATAACTTAAATTACAAGGAATTTCCCCTTCAGATTGAGATGAATCCTGCCTCTCTGCCACTTCTATCCATATCTTTTAGTTCTGGCTCTAGAGCCAAATAAAACAACTCAAATTCATTTTGGGGGTCACAACAGTTCAATATTTGAAGTTGATCATGAAATCTATGCAATCTTCTTAAGCTCAAATCTGATCATGTCATTCCTCTGCTCAAATATCTTTAATGGCTTCCCATTCGTTGCCTGTAGGGGAATTTTCCTTGGCTTGATATTTAAAGCTTAAACACAATTGGTTTCTAGTCTTTTCCAACTTATTTCCCATTTCCTCTTCAAGAATCCTATGGTCCAGTCAAACTGTTTGACTCTTCTGAATTTGATATTTTTTTCCTTCTTGTGTCTTTGTATAGCCTATGCACTGTATCTATAATGTATGTTACAGATTCTTCCTTACCTTCTTTTAAATTCAGATCAACCTTATATTGGAGCTTTTTTTGAAGCTCCCCAGTGTTAATGTTCACTCACTCCTCAAATTATTTATATTTACTTCTCCTTTACATACTAGAAAGATATATGGGGTCCTTCAGCTCAGGGTGTTTTCATTTCTGTCTTTATATTTCTTGTGCTTTGTGTTTAATAGACACTAAAGTTTTCTTGAATTGCATTGAATCACTTACTACTGACAAGATCTTACCAAAGCAGAATGATTGTTTTTCATATTGGACAATAGACTTTTATTTATGCAGTCTAAGATTGAATTAGTTTTTTTTTTTTTTGACTACTGAATCAGACTGCTGACTCATACTGAATTTGTAGTTCAATAAAATGCTTAGGCCTTTTTCATATGTGCTGGTATCTAACCAAATATTCCCTTTCTTGTGCACATAGAGTTCATTTTAGAGACCAAATTGAGGATTTAATAAGTTAACATACACACAATATTTTATAAATGCCAAAATATTATTATTATTACTACTATTATCAGGATACTATAATTATCTGATTAAATTCAGATCATTAGATTTGGTCTAATGTTATGCTTTGTGAGATTTTTGGGACTCTAACCCTGTCATCCAATGTATTTATTATTTGTCCTTTTTAATTTCTTGCTATATTAAAAATTTGATAAGCATGCCATTTAAGTCTTCAAGTCATTGATAAAAATGTTGAATGAGTCAACAACCAAGGGCAGAGTCCTGCTTTACGACCTAGAATCTTCTCTGAAAGCTCTGATTCATTCATATTACTACTCTAGTTGAATTTGTCAAGGACTACCAGCAGATTGATCATAAGGAAATGGATTTTCCAGTTAAAGCAACTTTCAAAGACTTTCAACTAAGTCATGGAAGAGTTGCAATCTGTGTCTGTGGAAGGAGTGCTCACTTAAATGAAAACTCAAATTGTCAAAATATTGGACAGATTTCTTGATTATTTTATACTTCAGTCACCTCGGGTACAAAATCAGAATGTGACTTAGGTGACATTTAAGGTTGCTGTAAGCTTTAATATTCTGTGACTGAAGATTTTGGTAGAATTTTTTAGAAAGCCCTTTTGGTTTGAAATGTATTACATGATTTTTTTAAATATCCTAAACCATAAACTCCATATATTGATTATTTCCAGTTTATCATATATATAAATACACACACAAATATATGTGTGTATATATATTTGTGTGTATTTATATATGCTATATGTATGTATATATACATACATATATATAAAATGTTTGTATGTAATTGTTTGCATGTTGTATCCACAATTAGGTTTTGGATTTCTTGAGAGCAAATGCTAATTTGCTAATTGACTAAATGCTAAAAAATGCTTATTGACTGTTAACTGACTACCATGTAGCTCATACTGAAAATCAGTAAAAATCTGAAGGCAGAGTATGGCACAGTGGAAAATACTGGACTGAAATTCTTGCTCTAGCAATTAATACCTGTATAAACCAGGATATAACGTTTAAATTCTTTGGACATTACTTTTTGATTTTTAAAATAAGAGTATTGGACTAGATGGTCTCTGTATTACCTTCCAACTTCAAATCAATGAACTCCAGTTTTTCCCTATTAACTTCAAGATCAAATATAAGATGCTCTTTGGCATTCAAAGCCCTTTACAACATGGCTTTTTCCTATCTTTCCATTCTTCTTAACTTCACTTCCCTCTGTATACTTTGTGATCCAGCTATACCATCCCATTTGCTATTTCTTGAACACACTCATTTGCCAAATCTGCATAATGCTTTCCCTTCCTTTTTTCCTCCATCCCTTTGTTCCTCTGTCCCACCCTCTGTTCTTTTCTTCTTTCCTTTCTTCTCTTCCTCCTTTCCTGCCTTCCTTGTTTTCCCTTTTCTCCTTTCTTCCCTCCCTCCCTCCCTCCTTTTCTTCTTTTTTATATTTTCCCCTTCCTTCTTTCTCTCATTCCCTTCCTTTCAGAACAAGATTGAATTGTATTGTCCAGTTTTTGTATTTGACAGTGTCCCTTCATTCTGGTTTGATTTCCTTTGCTAGAGCACAGGGAATAGGAGGACAAGATTACATTTCAAATTGTTCATTGATGTCTTGAGCACTGGAGCCCTGGCCCACCCCTTCTCAGTAGATAGAAGAAAGGCATACAAAGAAATTAGAATGAAAAATAACCCTATCATTCTCAGTCTTCTTTAATGCCATTATTTCTTAATTCACAGGAAAAAAGGTAAACTGAAAACTCCTTTTGGAGGAACTGATTCTTAACCTATTCTAGATATTAAAAGGCAGAGTTCCTTTTTTGACTTGTAAACAAATAGCTCCCAAAAATATGTTGTAAAGTTTTGCACACTAATGTTCATTTGTTAGTGACACAGAAGGTAAGGCACCCTCATGACCTATTCATATCATTTTTCCATTCTCCCTTGCCTACCCCATCAGTAGGCTGGCCATTCAGACTGGCATTTGGGAATCATTTTCTTCCATTTCCCCTAAAGTAACTAGACAATTTTTCAGCCCCTAGAAAGATCAAATTGTCCCTTCTGTGCATCGCAGAAGCAGTGATGAGAATATTAATTGTACCTCCTTTCCTTTCTCCCTTGTGGGCTTATAGTGCACAGAACAGACTGAGGATGGCTCATTCCTGTTTCTACACATACAGAATTATGCTGTTCACACACTTGTCTCTGAGATATAGGAGCTCTGTTTCCCCTTCCCCCACCATCATGGCTCAGTCCTTCTCTAGGGGGGTTGTAGACCATCCAAATATGCTCGATGTCCTTCCCTGTAATTGCCTTGAAATGTAATTTTATTCTCTGGGTGTGAGTCCCAATGAGGGATTTAAACAATGCCTTCAGAGTCAGTAGTGTGATGTTTTACAAAGGGACCATGAGAAGGGTGTGGGAACATAGACCTTCTCTTATTCCTGGGCAACATGAGCATCATAAGGAGAGTAATATGGAAGTCAAAACCTGGGAGTGAAATCCTGTTTTATTTGCTAGGTTGCCTTAGGATAGAGAAAGGAAAGACAGGAGTAAAGATGTAACATTGCATTTTGAGATGTCTTGGATATACATCAAAGAAGAATTGCAATTCAGCTCATTTAATCAGCCCCTCAAAGAATGGAGAGCTGAGTAACCTCTCTCTGTACTATATTTATATATTTTTCCATTTTACTGGGAATGTACTTTGTAGATATGAACATAAATAGACACATTCAATCACCAGAAGTAAACATTATGGTCTGTTTCTCCTTCATAGACTTTATGCAAACAGGAACTTTAAAAGTCAATAAGTAGTGAAGCAGAATCATTTCTAAGTAAAGTTCCTAAGTAAGGACCTGACTCTACATTCTTGGGGCAATTTGACTTTGAAGGAGTTTGGAAGTGGAAACAGTGAGGGTTTTGGGGAGGAATATGTGAGATTATTTAATTATTTGTCATTTATTAAGCACCAACTATGTGACAGGATACAAATAAAGGCAAAAGATAGTCCCTGTTCTCAAAGAGCTCACAGTCTAATAGTGGAGGCAACATGGAAATGTGTGCTGACAAGGTGCATATGGGATAAATTGGAGAATGCTCATTATTAAAGAATAATTTCAGGTAAATTACAAACTCCAAGGGTCCAAGTAGGGAGTATTAAGGTGGAACATGTTGCAGTTGAGTAAGGGATGGAAAATGCAGTCTGGGTCTTCCAATGAAACGGGAGAGTCCAGGCAGGGATCATAGATCATTAAGCTCAAAGGCAGAGTCATATGAAGCTGATGGGCAGTGCCAGTGTAGGGGGCTTCGAGCAATGACTCATTAATTACTGAATAGGGTGGGCTAGTAGAGCCTCATGCCCTGAAGACATTAAGAGAAGTAGAGGCAAGGTCTCAAAAAAAGACGTTTTTTCTGGCTCTTTTTTGGAGAATTCATAGAAAAGTAAGGATGAGAATCTCTGGTGTTTAAATGTGGAATAATTGCAATCCCATTGACTTTTTCTTTGAACTATGAAGCTATGGCAGCACTGTCATGTGTGTGTGTGTGTGTGTGTGTGTATGTGCTTTCAACATACATTTGACTCTCATTAAAAGCTTTTCCTGTCTCTTCCATTTAAAAATAAGTCTTTAATATCAAACACTAAAAATGGTTTTGTTTGTTGGCAGAATGGGTTCAGAAGAGAATTTAGAGTTGATCTAATTCATCCCCTTTAATAGATTAAGCAAGTTAGTGTTATTTATATAGAAGTAAGAAGGCTGGGTTGGGAAAAAAGCTAGCCTATGTCCCCTTTTAAAGTTGTTCTTTGTAGAGAAAAGGGAAGGTCTCTTCTTTTTAACCAATGAAGAAGACTTGGCAACTAAGTGACCACTCAGTGTTTACCATGTCATATTAAATGCAAAGTCTTTGCAGCCTAACTGCTATGTGATCAGAAACAGGAAGGGCATATCTGAGTATGCTGGATGGAGGGATGCTACACTCATATCAATAAAAAGATATTCTCATTATTTATTTATCATTACATATTTATTATTATGAAAATTTTTTACTCCTTTGTTACAAAGTAATATGGTATAATCTATATTGCACTGATGGAGAAAGAAATTAGGAAAAAAGGGTGGTCCATTTGAATACATTTTTAAGTAACTGGAATATCTTCTTAAATGGTAGTTGAATTGTTTTCATTCATTAGTTAATTCATTTACTCATTCAATATACATTTGTTGAATACTTTCCACATCCAAGTATTGCTAGGAACACATGGGTGAACAAAATAAGTAGAATTATCTTAAGGGAAAATACAGTACATTATAGGCAGATTCCAACTAATATCTTTAATGATTTCCACAGAATATGATATTAAGTGAACAAATGTGACAAAGGAAGGCTACATGAGAAAGGAGATTAAAGGATGAAACTTCTCCTTTCCGACCTGTCCAAACAGCTGAGGTCCTTGCCACTGATTACTGTTTCAGGGCAACAAAAGGCAGATGTTTCCCTGTTACCTGGGAAGGGAAACCCATTAATTTGTTATTAGCAATTAGCACCTAAGCACGGAATAGTTAATCAGTTTTCTAGTAGAAAAACTGAAGGAATAAGAAAAATGGCCTGCCACTTTGGAAGCAAGGAGAAAAATATGAAAGCCTTGCCAGTGTGGGTGTGCTACCCTGAATGCTTCAGAAATTTGCATGTCACAGTTGCATAGGGAACCATGATAATATTGATGTCATTCCAATTTTAGCATATGTGCTGCCAAAGTAACCCCTGACTTTTGTTCTGTCACTGGACTTCAGTAACTCTGGAAGAGAGAATGGGGCTGGAGACTGTGCAATTTTGCCTCACTTAAATCCAATTCACACCCTAGTCAAGACACAACCCTGTAATATTATTGGATTTCTTTGAAATGAAGGATGAACAACAGCTACTCTGAACCTGGTTAGATGCTCTGACTCTTCAGGAGTGAACACGAGAACCCCAGGAAATTGGGAGAGCATGGCTGACAAAAGACAAAGGTCAATAGTACAGGGATGAAGGATGCTGAAGAAATTTGGTCTGGGATCTGTCCTGTTAAAAGTACTAAGAGAAGTTTTCATTTGGACCAACTTGGACTTGATTCCTTTGTTTGCAAAAAGAGGCTTGCTCTGAAGTGTATTTGCAGACTTCCTATGAGTTTAGTTTGAGGGAGCTGGGAGATCATTCGAGAAAAGTAGCCTAAGCTCTCCTGTGCAATGCTCATTAGGAAATTTCTCTCTATGACCCTAAAGCTGTGAGCAGTATGAAGCTTCCTGCATCCTGCTCCCCAGTTTGGGCTATCCTTAATCAGTTTCACACCAAGGATTGACATAACAATAACAGCTGGATCACAGCTGAGAGCAATGGTGAGTATCAGTGTGCAGTATTTATATCCCAAGGTATCCATTGCCACAATATCAAGGTATTTGGGGAAATGTTTTATTTTCTCTTCCTGTGAATTTATGAACTCATAGCACTTTAGAAATAGTAAACTGTCTGAAAATGCACATTTCCCTTGCATTATTTCAGTGGATTTTGTTGTTCAGTTATTTCAGTCATGTCTGACTTTTCATGATATCATTTGGGGCTTTTTTGACGAAGCACCAGGGTGATTTATCATTTCCCTCTCCATTTTACAGATGAGGAAACTGAGACAAATGGGATTAAGTTATTTAACCAGCTAATAAGTATCTGAAACAAGATTTGAACTCAGGAAGAGGAGTGTTTCTGGTTCTAGGCCTGGAACTCTATCCACTGTGCCACCTACATGCTTTATCTTAAAGAAGAGAAGTTACTAAAATCTTAGGTACTCATGACAAAGGTCAATGCAAGAATTCCTTACTCTGGGGCAGCTAGGTGGTGCAGTGGATAGAGCAACAGCCCTGAAGTCAGGAAGACCTGAGTTCAAATCTGGCCTTAGACACTTAACATTTCCTAGCTGTGTGACCTTGGGCAAGTCACTTAACCCCAATTGCCTCAGCAAAAAAAAAAAAAAAAAAAAAAAAGAATTCCTTACTCCTCTGTTATAAAAAGCTAAAGTAATACAGCATAATTTATATTGCACTGATATTGCACTGATGGAGAAAGAGGTTAGGAACAAAGGTGGCTCACCTGAATAAATCTGAATATCTTTTAAAATGGCAGTTGAATTGTTTTTGTTCATTAGTTCATTTATTTGTTCATTCAATATATATTTGTTAAATACTTTCCATGTATAAGTGTTAGGAACACGTGGATGAACAGAGGAATTACCCTAAGGGAAATCACAGTACATTATAGGTATATCCCAAATGATATTCTACAGAATATGATATTAAGAGAATTAATGTTACAGAAGGCAGATAGATTCATAAATATAGGACTTAGTAAAACGAAGCTAGCAGTGTGGGAGTTACTTAGCCAGTGGGAGGGGAAGCAGGGCTTAAGGTAGTCTCAGTCTAATGAAGTCAGTAGGATTTGCCAAGTAATGCTGGAGTCTGATCAAAGAGGCCAAATATTATTTTAACAATATTCTTGTGGAGGTATTCCTCAGCATTTCCCTTTTCTGAGGCACATAGGAGATGCACTGGATAGAACACTGGACTCAAAGTCAACAAGATCTGAATTCAAATCTGCCCTTAGACACTGACTGGATTTGCTAATTTGGACAGCTCTTTACCTTCATTTTTTCAACTGTAAAATGGAGATAACACTAGTACCTACCTCCCAGGTTATTGTGAGGACCAAGTGAATTAATATTTATAAAGTGCTTAGCACACAGTAGGTGCTTATTATGCTTATATTCTTCCCTTATTTATTAGGTTATTTTGAACATAACAATATTGTCATCACAATTCAAGATAATTTTTATGAACACCAAGTATTGGGCTATGCTGTAATAGAATGCTGGTTTCTAGATGTATAGAGAGCTCTTCATTTCTATACAGGTGGAATAGTGGAGAGAAGGATGTTAATAATTCAGATCCCACTTCTAACACTTCATGGTGTCATAGTAGGATCTCTGAGCCTTAGTTTCCTTTTATTGATAGTTTCCTTGTGTTGATAATAATACTCATAGTACCTAACAAAGCTACTAGAAGGCTCAAATGAGATAATGTATGTAAAATGTTTTGCAAACTTTAAAATTAGATATAAATGTTAGTTATTATTAAATGTCCTAGACTTCATCTAGGTATATGGAATATATAGGAGTATATATGGTCTCCTGTTTTTTTTTTCCTTCTTTTCATTTATTCTTGTCATCTGGCTCTTCTTGCTATTATAAATCTATATTCCTCTAATGACTCCCACACTCATTGTTTTATATTGCTTTTAATCTATTGATGATCAATCTTGTTAAATAAGTAACTTCATTTTACAACCATTACAAACCAACAGGTTCATGATAAAGACTGAGAATAGTCCCATACTTCTTATAAGCCATTAAATAGATGTTTGGACTTTGTGACAGCAATTTCTTTAATTACTTATATATTATATCTGGGTTTTAATCAGTGTATCTTTGGTTGTGATATCTAGATGTTTATCAGTTGTATACTTTTCTGTTTTCAGTTTCTTAAATATTCTCACTAGTTTTACTTAATCATAGGGCTATTGAGTTCATTTGATTATTGTATTAATGACAGACATGCATTCCATTTCTTTACAGGCCATTTGGTTTATCATTATTCATGTTTAATCCATACTTGTCATCTTTGGTCCCCATGATGGGGACTGAGCAAGGGAGTGTGAATGGGTTGGTGCAAATCCCTCACCACTATCATACAAATAATTTACCATGTAAAAGTGTGACATAACAGCACATTACATTGTTCTGGACTTGGAATCAGGAAGACCTTTGAGTGATCTTCAACCTCAATTCTTTTGAGGACCTGCTACTTCAAGACTATAAACTAGAAGGTTATTGTTTTAAAAATGTTTTTTCCAGAAAGGAAGTTGCTCCATCTTTAAACTTTTTACCACTTTTTCTGATCTTTCTCACTATTTGACCACAGACAAAACCCTGAAGGTTTCTGAATTTTAGTCAACTTTTTTATGACAATAACTTATAGGTGGGTTACAATTTTAACATTGCTCCTCTCGAATCTTCCTTGGATTTCTAGTAGATGAAACTTTTTGTTTCATAGCAGATGTGACATTCTCACTAGTATTCTGCTCTGTGATACTATGGAAAGAGTCTCTGTTTCTAATCACCAAAGAAGCTAAGCCAGAGGGAACTGCATAAGGTATCTAGGGGATTGGTGAAAGTTGGAAATAAAACAGGCCTTAAAACTTCAGAGCATCCCTCTTCCTGTAAACCAATGTTTTTTCAGACTGCTTGTCACAGGATCCTACCATTCTCAAAGGTCTTTCTAAATTACATAAGGCAAGTTTCATTTAATTAGAAAATCACTCCTCTATCTCTAGGTCCTGCCTTGTGAAACATAAATGTTTGGTCTTTCTGGGGATGAAATGCCAAAGTCATCCCATAATTTCCAACTTTGCAAACTGCAGATGGTAACTACATCTGATTTTCTTTACTTGAGATAGTTTATGAAGCCTGAGATGTGAAGAAACAGTTCTCTGGCTTGTTCTTTGTTTAAAAAAATAATAAGGTTGGCAAAGTACTCTATATAGATTATCTCATTTGAATCTTCTTTATATTGTTGGCCATATAATAAAATTTTATGCTTGTTTATACTTGTTGATTGATTGTGACAGGTGTTTTATACAAGTACTGCCATCCTCATCTTAATAATAAGAAAGATAATGCTCAGAAAAAAATGAACCCTTCTTCAAGTTAGTGTCAAAGACAAGATTTGAACCCAGTGATCTCTTGAGCCCAAGCCTATTTCTCCTTTCACTATTCCAAGTAACCTTTCCTTTTTTATTCAATCAGGGATCTCATAGTCATGGATACTCCCTCTAAGAGGGCAGATTGTGATCTATGTGTGCCTGCTCAGCCTGTGTGGCCCTTGTCCATGTCATCTTATAGGACTGCCATATGGGATCCATGCAAATCACTTTCTCTGTTTCAAAAGTTCCTAACTTTAAGTTTGTGAATTTAAAAATATCAAGAACTGTATTTTATATTTATATATATTTCTTACATTATATTCATCTATATATTTTAATTATTTTTTTCAATTATTTTGCAGTTAAAATCATTATTCTGAGGAGTCCATAAACTTCACTAGACTATGAAAGGTGTCTCTGACATCTAAAATGTGAATCTCCTGCTGAAGATCTCTTGATAAAACATTGATATGAAGAAAGCATATTCAGGGTGTCTCTACTAACCCATCTTTCCCTCTCCCAAGTCCTAAATTTTTCTGATGATTCCATTTATGCCATATTTCCTGTGAAATTCCTCATTGGTGATGTGTATCTCTCTGTGATCCTTTGAGTGATCTTAAACCTCAATTCTTTTGAGGTCCTGGTACTCCAAGACTGTAAACTAAAAGATTATTGTTTAAAAAAATGTGTTTTTTTTTTCAGAAAGAAGCTTGCTCCATCTTTAAACTTTTGTTTTTTTTTCTTCCTTCCTTTCTACCTACCTCCCTCTCTCCCTCTCTTTCCTTCCTTCTTTCCGTCATACACATATATATTTAATAAATACAGAGTTAATAAATTCCAATATATACCAAGTAACTTGGGAGAAGGAGTTCTAGCAATTTGAGCAATCAGGAAAGGTTTCATGGAAAAGATGGTACCTGAACTGCATCTCAAAGGAAGAGAACTCTTCAAGGCAGAAATAAGAAGGGAGAGCATTCTGGGGATGAGGAGTATTACAAAAGCATGGAGATATTTATTGGAGTAATATACATGAGGAACAGAGAGAAGGACAATTTTGCTGGGTGACAAAATATTAGAGTAATGTCCAAATAGTCTGGGAAGATGTTAGGGCCATGTTTTACAGGGCTTTAAAAACTGAACAAAGTAATTTATATTTGGTCTTAGAGGAAAGAGAAAAGCATCAAAGGTTGTTGAATGGGGGAGTCAAGTTGTTGGTTGTGCACTTTGGCAAGGAAAAGAAAATTGCATTGTCAGGAGTATATAGGTTAAACTAGAATGGAGAAGGACAGATGAATGGAGACCAATTAGGAGGTTGTTTCATTGACTCAGGCAAGGAGTGAATAGGGCTTGAGCTAAAGTGGTATCTGTGAGTGAAAAGAAGGGTTGGATACAAGAATTATTATGAAGGCAGCAATAGCAATTGATTATATATGTGGAGTAAGAGGGAGTGAAGAGGCAAAGATAAGACAAAGATTTCAAACTTGAGACACTACAAAGATGGTGCCATTGACAGAAAAGAAAACCTTGAAAGAGCAGAAGGTTTAAGGGGAAAGATAAAGAATTTGGCTGTAAGCATTTTAAGTTTGAGTTTTCTCCAGGACATTCAATCTGATGCATCCTATAGGAAATTGGTGACTTGGGGCTGAAGCTGAGGGAGAAAATTTGTATTGTAAATGTAGATTTGGGAATCATCTGCAGAGAGATGATAATAAAACTCTTGTGAGCTAATGAAGTTAGTACGCTAGATGGATAAGAAAAGAAAATCCAGGACAGAAGTTTGTATAGTTGGTTTTTGTGACCTTCTCAATACAATCAGTTACCATGCAGAGCAACATGTGTTTTGTTGTTTGGTTGTACCAGACAGATGAATTTTATTGATATGTAGAAATGAGGGAGAGGAAACTTTCTTGCAGTGCAGATTGGCAATATGATGGCCCTTATATAGTCTTAGTTGCTTGGGACTTTGGGTTTGCCCATAATCAGACGACTGTGGTGGGTCAGAGACAAGCCTTGCACCAGGTCTTCCTGTCTCAGGAGCCATCTCTTTATTCCCCACATAGTAAAGTGGAAAGAGTTCTAGACTGAACCCCAGAAATACAGGACATCTCTAGCTTCAGTGTTACACTGAAGTATCTTGCCAGGTATGTTTTTATAGTATAAGTGAGGAATGCATCTAGATGATCAGATGCCGATGCCCAATTTCTTAGGCTATAAACATTACAAGATCAAATGATACTCATTTTTCCTGTGGGTTTTGATGTTTGTGACAATTGCCTTGGACAAAAGCCATTGGTATATTTGCACAGAAATATGTTTTTATTTTCCTCTTTGTTTTCAGCAGGAGCAGATTCAAAAGAAGACAGCTTTTCAAAGCCCTGGTGATTCTTTACATCTTGGGGAAAGTTCACTTTAGTTGTCCTCAAAGCTGTGGCTCCCTACTTGCCTTTTCTGTTCACTGCAGTGTCACCAATGTTTATGCTTTGCAGCAAGAATGGAAAGGCTCTTAATTCAGAAAGATAAATCACTCCCTGCTTCCTGTCCTATGAGACGACAAGAACAATTACTAAGCAGCTGGTGGATTCCATCTATTTTTCTCCTTTAGGAATATTCAGTTTCTAGTCACTAATAGTCAATAGCACACATTCTGGGAAGTGATCAAAAGAAAGTAATTTTGAGATGACCCATCTAAAATCTCCATCCTCACATTCTACTCTCATAGCTTACATTACTTTGAAACAAACCACAATTCCTTTAATAAATCAGGAATCTATGATTTCATTACTGTGGGTATTTCTTCCATCTCTACAGATTGAACTCTCTTTACAACTGTATGTTTGGTCTTTGAAAGATGCTATGACTGAAAAATTAATCACCCTTCCCTCCTCAATCATTGTCAATCTGGTGAAGAGTCTTAGAATTTAGTAAGGCTGATTTGAGGATAATAAACATACTTCCATCATTCCATCGCTGGGTTTCTGGTGATTCCCCTTTCAGCTTGGAAGGTCATATCCAATATTGACTGTTGCTGACATAGTTTTTTGACAAACCAGGATCATCTCCATACCATGATAAGATATTGGAGGAAGATTTTTTTTTTTTTGTTTTGTTTTTTGCTGAGGCAATTGGGGTTAAGTGACTTGCCCAGGGTCACACAGCTAGGAAGTGTCTGAGACCAGATTTGAACTCAGGTCTTCCTGACTTCAGGGCTGGTGCTCTAACCACTGCGCCACCTAGCTGCCCCTGGAGGAAGATTTTTGCAGAAGAAAACAAAACAGACAAAATACTTTACATTTACCTTTACAGGGGACATGAATTTTATGCTATAACATTTTGTCATTCATTCAATGAAGAAGCAAATATCCAAAGGGCGAGTCTCTATCTTGAAAGGACATATGTTAGATGAAAAAACTAATGTCTTCATCTTGACTATCATTTCCTTTCAGATCTTGATGGAGACATCCAGTGATAGCAGTATTCTATCCCTTCAACTACATGGCTCTCCCTTCTTCTAACTTAGCCCTTATAGCCATTCTTCAGGGGACCAAACTTTGTGGAGAACGGACTTGAAACGCTTCTGATCACCATCCACTATGCTTTGCATAATTGCTAAAGATGGTCATAGAGCTAGGTTCAGAATTGAACAGAAAATTATGTGGTTGTTTAGTTCTTTTAAAGACTGTAAACTACTCTCTGTTGTCAAAATTTATCTATTACTAACAATGTCTGTTAAATCAGCAAATGATTTATAAAACACTATATCCTATTACAGTATTTGAACTGTTAATAGCTCTAAGCCCTAAGAAGCTGGAATCAGGCAAATCCTCAGAGTTCTATGTTGGTCATTAGGTAGCTGGTATTCTAGAGTCTATCTAGCCTAACTAATTAATTATATGCTTAAAAAAACAATATTAAGAAAAACACCAAAACTGAGGAAGTAGGTTGCTATGTTTAATCAAAATAATGGATGAAATTCAAACCTTGAGCTTTACACCTCTCTAAATGGTACTTTCATGAAATGCCAGTTTTAATGAACCTTTGTTTTTCTCCTTGCATTTGGAGGTTCAAAGGATCTCACTATATTCCTGATAATAATTTGTAATTTATCAAATGGCTCAGCCCCCATTCTATGGAGATTCTAATTTCTTCCTTGACTTTGGGTGATCTAATATAGAGGGCTTTATTATGGAGAAAACAAAATTAATTATGTGTACTGCAAAATTTATGAGCAGCCAATACCTAGTGAGGTCTGAAATCTCAATTCTTTCCATCTAAAAGTGGATCAATCCATAATCATTTTAGTCCCAAAGATCTGAAGCAGTCTGTATCTTGGATAATCACATTTACTTCTAAATTTGGCTAGACTAATAGTGACCACTACTTAAACTCCTTCATGGATACTTTCTGGTCTTCACAGGTATGTAGATGAGGTCCAGCTAGCTCCTTCATCATAGTGCAGAGGTATATTTCTTGGGTTTTCTTCTTAGGTGTCTTCCACCAATCCCTATCTTCCCCCAAGACACAAAGATTTTATTTTAGTGTCCCATTCCAGATGGATATCAGATGGTCAACCTTAGGTAACTCCTCCAGGTACCTGGAGTATCTTCACCTTTTACCTCTTTTTTGACTCTTTTTTTGAGTGTTGTCTAAATATAAGCTTGTACTGGTTGCATAGTATCTGGTACACAATAAAGCTCCTAATAAATGCTGATTGCCTTGCCTTTCTTTGGCACAATTCAACTTTACCCTTCCAACTTTTCTCTGATACTTAATGGTGGAAGAAAAATACAGTAGCAAAAAAAAATATCTGGCTGAGGGGAGCTGCAGCTAAAGCAGGTATCCTCCATGATGTATGTGATTGGTAACTAGTATGGACTAGTCATGAAGCAAGAGCAAAGGATGATAGATGGGCAGATGGATAGCTTGAGGATAATGTTGGTATTCTTTCAATATAAAATCACCAGGGAAAGCCTCAAGCACACTGAAGAGATCACCTAAATTTAGGAAGAATATGAATAAATAATCAGAAAAGGATGAAAAAATAGAGATGGGTTGCAGGCAAATGTGATAAAGGGAAAGGAGTGTTAGATCTGACGTCCAAGGAGTTAAGAACTAACTGTAGTCCTATTATTCATAGTGTATGTGACTAGGGTCAGGGTAATATTACTTCCATGAGCTTCAGTTTGCCTTGAAAATTATGTGTTTGGGATTGATGAGTTCTTAACCTCTAAAAATCTGTCTTACAGAAGCATACTTTTCAAAAGCTTTATTATTCTTGGAGGGTTGGTATGCATTTTCTTTTGTACCATGGCTAATATGGAAATATGTTGTTGCATGACTGCACATGTGTAATTTATATAAAATTGCTTTTCAAGGAAGGGGGAAAAGGGAAGAAGAGAATTTGGAATTCAAAATTTTTGAAAATAAATCTTAAAAAATTTTTGCTTATATGTAATTGAGAAAAAAATAAAATAAAAATTCAATATAAAAAAAACCTTTCTTGGTAGATGATGAGATTATAGATCCTTTGAAATATGGAGGAGAGGGAAAGGAAATAAACATTTAACAAATGTTTGCTATTTGCCAGACACTACTAAGTCCTTTCAAATAATGTATAATTATCTTCATAAACAACTGTGGGAGGTGGACACTATTATGATCTCCATTTTATAGTTGAGGAAATTGGAGCAGACGGGTTAAATAACTTGATCAAGGTCACAATTAGTAAGGATCTGAGGCAGAATCTGAACTTGGTTCTATTCTGACTTCAGGCTCCGGGTTCTATTTCCTGTGCCATCTTGCTGCTCACATACAAACACACACATTTTGAAAATAATGTGGTTGGAATTGATGAGTTCTTAACTTCCTTTAAAAGATCTGCTTTGATATGCAGATGTGCAGTACATATATATCCATGTAAATATATGTATACAGGGGTGACTTCTGTAATTCTGTGTGTGTACACAAATATATACATGCATATGGAGTACCTATAGGTATACATGTATGTAGATGAGGCAGCTAGATGGTATAGTTATATATGTATTTTGTATATATCTATGAATGCATTAGATATATTTATATAATGTTAAATATGGAACAATAGTTTAAAGTGCTCTATCAGGAAGGGCAAAATCATTTCAAATGAAATCAGTCAAGTCTTCATAAAAGTTCCATTTGTGCTATCCCTTGAAAGGTAACATTTTAATAGGTTGAATATATGACAATAGATGTATCGAAGATAGGGTAGCATGCTTTATATGGGGAACATTGTGAACAAAGGTGTGGAGATGGGGAAGAATGGGGTGATGGTGGTGGGAAAGGCAGGGTGGTGCTAAATAGCCCACTTTGCCTGAATCACAGCTTATGCAAGAAAGACAAAGTATATGAAGCTGGGCTAGAGAAGGAATTAAATTGTGAAAAATTTGGATGGAAAGCCAAGATGATGGGTTGTTTTTATTTGGCAAATAATAATTAAAATATCAGTTTTAAATAAATAATAAAAACAAAATAATAGTTAAAATAATTAAATATACATTTTTATAGCACTTAAAATTTTCAAATCACAGAAGACAATTTTTTTTTAAAATCTCACAATAATTCTGTGAGGCAGCTAGTAAAGAGGCCATTCTTTGCCTCAATTGCTACCTAGCCTTAATCATAGAATGGATGTGAGCTCAGTCAAATTGAGATCTGTTGAAGACTTTAGCTTAAAAAGGCCAAGGTCTCCCATTGTATCCAAGGCATCTTCAGTGATCCTGATCTCTATCTTTCCACTGGACCCAGATGACTGTGGAGGGGAAAGTAAGACAGGTGATTTTGCACAGCCCTCTCTCACTTGCCTATCACGGCCTCCCCTCTTCAATGTCATGATGCTCTTAGAAAACAAGGACAATCAACCACTACCACAAGAATGGACAGTAGCTAGAGTGCTGGACCTGGAGTCAGGAAGACCAGAATTGAAATGATCTTAGACATTTAACAGTTGTGTAATTTTGGGCAGGTCATTTAATCTCTGTTTGCCTCAATTTCCTAATAGTCCCTCCCTCCCAAATTGTAAGGGTTAAATGAGGTAATATTTGTAAAATAGTTAATATGATGAATGACATGGAGCAGGCTCTTAATAAATGCTTGTTTTCTTCTTTCCTTTCTTGTGAGATATTATTATGATATTCATTTTGGAGATGACAAAACTGAACCTGATAGAAGTTGTTATTTGTTCAAATTCACACACTTAATATGACAATGAGTCTAGCGCTCAATACACTTTGCCTTGTTACTCATGGAAATTTCGAAGACTTCTGAGCAGGAGTGCTATGATAATAGTTGTGCATCAGGAAAAATAATGTAGCAACACTATGTGTAATGAATTGCTGTCTCTCATATCTTTTTGAGGATAGATATTTCATTAGAAAACAGAGTTGATCTCTCTTACAAAAATCGAGTTCATTGATCTAAAAATTGCTTTTCATTTTGCAGTGTTTGGAACACACTGAAAGCCAAAAGAATTCCTTGGTGTGGTACAAGTATTTTAGATAAATACAAATGAATTTTGTTGTCCCTTAGAATAAGTAAATAAATCAAGTCAGTGCACATGTGTAGGCTGTGGAGGAAAGAGAGCTAATGGGCCTGGAGAAAACTCATCTCCTAGGCATGGATTGGCAGCTAGGGTTTGCAAGTCTCCTGGCAATACCAAATCTGAATCTCTGTGAAGCTGAAATAAATGTATATTGGTGCTCCCACGTGGGAAAACTTGAAAAGCATGGATCTAAAAAATCCCAGCATCTATAACTATGAAAAAATATGAAAACTTGGATTTATTTAAGAAAATTTGTTACTGGTAAGAGGGTCTGATCTCTAAGGTATGTGAATAATGGCACCCTGCTGCCTTAGATGGAAAGCATTTGAATGCAAGATAATTTCAATGAAAATGAAAAATAAAAACTACAATTACCCAAAAGAAATTATTTCTCCAAGAAGTCATCCAGTTTCAAGTAGGAAAAATTGTATAATGGAAAAAGGATTGGATTTGAAATTTAAACCCTAGCTGTGTGACTTTTGGCAAATTACTTTATCTCTATAGGAAATGAAAGGGCTGGACTATATGGTTGCCTTCCAGTTCTGTAAGTTGTATTAGTATCTGTGAAATTAAGGAAGGCAGGATTACTGCCAATTTTCTTTCTTGGGTCGTCAAGTAAATTTGCTGAACAATGTATCTAGTTGAGATAATATGTAGTTGGATGGATAACCCAGAAAGCTAGTCTATTCCTACATTTATTTTGGACAGTCATGGAGAATGGACAAGAAGCTGGATCCAGAACTCAGAGTGTGGGTTTGTTTGGGCTTGATTGCCTTTGGGAAATCATGTAATGGTTTTAATCACCCAAAGCTTTTCCCTGGAATAGGGCCATCTTTTAAAAATTTTTTCAGCAAGTTTTCTTTTAGTAATACCATGTGGCAGAAAATTATAGAAGACTTTAACTTCAAAAGAATTCAAATTGAAGGTCACCTCAAGGGCAACCTTCCAAACAATGGTCACTGGAACAATAAGAGGCACATGGTGGTGTGCCTCCACTCACTACGACTCCAAGGCTCACATTGATGATGAAGAGTTACATAAAAAAAGGGCATAAAAATTTAATCAGAGAAACTAGTGACTGGAAAAGTGGGTGCTTGGGCCATACAGGAAGAACAAAGGATAATGGGCAGCAGTCTGAATTTGCCATTGGTATCCATGTCATGTCAAGAGAGCCTTCACCATGGTGGACCAACCCCATATGGAAAAATTACAGGGTGTAATGATAAGTGTGATCCAGGTTGAAAAGGAATAGATGTATTGTAAATTGCATTGTTGAAGAGAATATCCATAGTAATGAGACCCCATATCCATTGAAATTTCAATGGATCAAAGATTGCAACATCATGGGATGATGGACCTAAAGATAGAAGGCACCTCAGAGGCAATCTAATCCAATCCTCCCATTTTATAAATGAGGAAACCAAGCCCTACAAAAAGTAAATGCTACAAACAAGATGATACAAGGAATAAGCATCACATGTGGAATAGTACCCAGTCCTTTGCTTTCAGATGTCAGGGAGGAAAATATTGAATTCTCTCCTTAATGTTTATTAGTCCTCAAAGTAAAGATAGCACTTTCTGACAGCCTTGGAATTCAACTTCATCACATGGCTGAAGATAAGTATCATTTATAGGTTTGGGGTTAGGATTTGATCAAATGAGAAAGACCCCACACAGAAACATTCATGGCTCTTAGCCTCTAAGGAATCTGTTAGAAAGAGAGCATAATGTTCTCTTTTTAAAAACTGCATACTTGGAAATTATTATGGGATGAATGTGAAAAATGAATCACATTCTCTCATCTTCTTTGCTGTAATCCAAATTTGGATATGTTAATTGGGTAAACATAGATAGATTTTATTAAACTGAGAAAGGAGCATTGTCTCCTGTGACTGGAATCTATGACCTCTGCTCTGCAAGTATCCAATACCTTGGAAAGTTATTTGTCAGAAAGCCCAGGCTCGTTGAGGGTTCTGCATGGCTGAATCTGGTAAACATCTGGAAATCCAGGTGCTTGCCATTAAAAATGTCTGGCATAGAAATGTTCCTGCATCATATTAGCCTGTCACATTATTATTTTGCTTAATGATACTGTCATTATCACATTCACTTGAGTGATAAAATGCCAGATTCATGCTCATCAATTTTTTGCTTTTTCCTTCCAAATCAGAGGGATTTTTTATCCATTGAATTAGTTCAGTTAGCTAATGCAGCACAGAAAATGGTGCTTTACTTTGATATTCAGAAATTATATGTCATTTTAGACCATTCCTGTAATTCACATATTAAACTTAGCTGTGCTACCAAGATATAGCCATTTAAACTGGAATCATCCTGAATGTAATTATATGTATCAAGATAAATATTTAAATGTGAAATATTTAAGCTTAAAAATGTCTAGGAAAAGTCAATATAATTTAGAATGGAAGGTTAAAATAATAATTCATAGGGTAACAACTTACTGTCTATTAACCTGTATAAAGCTCAATTCAATTTACTACTATCTCAATTCAATGTTTAAAATTAGTTCTCCATCTACTTCAAATGGTATTTTGACCACATGCAAATAATTCTACTAATAACCTCATGAAAATCACATGATATATAATTTATCCTATCTAGCATGTATTAGATTACCTGTCATCTAGGGGTGGGGGGTGGGGGGAAGGAAAGGAAAATCTTGGGAAAAAAAAAGGTTTTTTTGCAAAGGTCAATGTTGAAAGGTCACTCATGTTTTGTAAATAAAAAGCTTTATAAGAAAAAAAAATAAAAAAAATAAGAAATCACATGATAATCTGGGCTGATTGAAAAAGTTCTCTAATTATTAAGCAGATGGTTTGTGAAGACACTGAAAAACAAATGGAGCTTCATGATATTATATTTAATCCACACTTAAATCATCTACCCCTGATTTCTGACTCCTTCCATGACTTCTTTTGATAGGGAGTATTGCAAACATCTGGCAAAACATATTTCTTTTTTGAAACCATTCAAATGATAATTATACATGTTACCCTAGTCTTTTAAGGATTGCAAAGCATTTTACTTACAACAACTTTGGGAGTAGATAAATGAAAGCTGTATTATCCTCATATTACAGATGAGTAATCTAAAACCCTAGACAATTAATGTCACTTGTCTAAGGTCACATAGCAAAAAAAAATGAGCAGAGTAAAGATTTGAATTGGACTCCAAGGCAAGTTTTCTTTCCATTCATCATGCTACTACTGTTGATTGTGGTAAGGAGGTAAGGAAAACTGAATAAAACAACTTCTATGACAGAAAACATTTGTTCTCAGGGAGTAGATGGATGTCTATTCTATGATATCAGAGTTTTAAGGATCTAAGGTTTGAATATCAGTGATAAATGTTGACAATTTTATGTCTATTATATTAGAAAACTTGATTAAGTAGACATGCAAAACAGAGTCCATGGTATTTTTTTTATTGTTAGCATAATATTCAAGTCAATGAAACCAAGGTATACATTCTGATATGTCAATGGAATTCCAAATAGGGATTATTATGAAATACCACTTTATGGGTAAAACAAAAGGATAAGATTCTCTGGAATGCTTCTTCCTATAACCTGGGAGTCAATTCCCCTTAGAGTTTTTTAGTATTTCCATTTCAAGTGAACACTTTTGACCTATATCATCTCATTATTTTTTTTTTCTTTTTGATTAAATTGAAATTGTTCTGTTTCCCACTGAACAGTCATTGAGGCTGAAATCAAATAAGTGATCTAGCTAACTTCAAAATTGGAGTTATTCTTCTCTGTGAGATACTGCCCAGTGCTGAAACAATACATATATTTTACTGAGTGCCAGGCATCATGCTAGGAAATATGGGAATGTACAAACAAAATTCAAGTTATTGATCAATTTTAGTTCTATAACTAACACATTAGATCAGAATCGGGATCCAAAAGACTCTTGACAGGCTAGAACATTGGCTTGAATTTAATAAGTTGGAATTCAATAAGAATAAATGAAAAGTCTTGCACTTAGATACAAAACAATAAATTTCCTAAATATAATTTGTAGGAGACATGCATAGACCTGGAAAAAACCTGGGGTTTTCAGAGGATTGTAAGCTGAATATGAACTAGTTGTATTAGTACCTCAAAATGTCTATCCAATTGGAATGAATTAAGAGGGATATAACTTCCAGGAATAGGGAGGTGAAAATCCAATTGTACTCTGCTGTCATTGTCATTATCAAAATTTTCTGGAGCTTTTTGCTTTGTCCTGGGTACCATGCAAGGACATTGGTAAACTAGAATGTTTAGAGGAGGACAACTAAGAAAATGAAGGATGTTCAAAATATGACATGTGAGAGCCACTTGAAAGATGTGGACATATTTAGCCAGTTGAAGACTCAGAAGTTCATGAGAGCTGTTTCCAAGTACTGAGGGATTGTGCTGTGTCAGAAGGATTAGATTTATTCTGTTTTGCCCCAGAGGCCGAATCAGGAGCAATGAGGGAATGCTACTTAATGTTGGGGGAGAACTCCCTAAAAGTTGGAATCATCCAAAAATAGAATGAACCATCTGAAGAGGTGAAGATTTTTTTTTATAAATCTTCAAATAGAGGCTAATTAATCCTAGTTCATATTTAACAGTCATAATTCCTTATGATTACTGGTTGGCTTGGAGGTACTTTACAACACCCAAATTCTGTAGTTCTCTGAAGATGACTGTGTATAGTAATCAACTGACCATAATCGGGCCATTTTGTCTTCCTTATGTTATTGTTGTTCAGTCATTTTAGTCATGCCCGACTCTCCAAGATCCATTTGGGGCTCTCTTGGCAAAGATACTGGGATGGTTTACCATTTTCTTTCCCAGTTCATCTTATGTGTGAAGAAACTGAGACAAATAGGTTAAGTTACTTGCTCAGGGCCACACAGGTAGTATGTGAGGTGGACTCAGGGCTTCCTGAATCCAGGGCCAGTGTTCTATTTACTATAGCACCTGGCTTCTCCTTCATTAACAGATGCTGAAATGCACCAGATTTTTATCATTATCCTTAGCATTATCTAAGCTTCAGTTCCTTCATTTATTTAATGCAATTACTGTATCCAGAAGAATAGGATCATGAATAATGTCTGATAATGCAGAATGATCTACGAGGATAAGGGCTTTTAAAAAATCTACTGAATTTGGCAAAAAGGAGGTGGCTGCCATTAATACTCTTGGCCTGATAGTTTCAATAGTATTATAAGGAATGCCACAAGAAGTTGAGATGTTATGAGAAAATGGATCAGTGAATGTTGACTTTTTTAAGTTTATAAGAGAAGAAAAGAGAAATTAGGTGAGGGAACACAGGGACTAAGTGGCAAAACTAGAATTCAAATGCAGGTCTCCTGATTATAAGTCCATTTTCTCTCTCCATTTTCCTTCAGTGGTTCTACTTTGTTTCCAACTCCACACAACATCATTTGTCTGTGCTGGCTATCCCCTTACGGCCCCTTCTCCGCCTTGTCAGCTTCTTTTTATGTGTTCTCTTCCCTAATAGATGGTAAACTCCTTGATGACAGAGAATATATTTGTTTTTCTTATTTGCATCCTGAGAGTATAGAATACTGCCTAGACCATGTTGTTGTTCAGGCATGTCCAACTCTTTGTGACTCCATGGACCATTGTACATCAGGCTTTCTATCCCTCACTACCTCTCAAAGTCTGAATAGATTCATGTTTGCTGTTTCCATGATACTAAATACATGTAGATTGAATTGGACTGAATTGAATAAGTTCAGCATGCCAATTTCATTATTCCTTTTATTAAACCATGCTGCCTCCCACTGTGTGAATTGTTGGTTGATTAGAAAAAAGGGCATTTGATGTGTCAGAGTAAATTCATCCCCTTCTAACCAGAGGTCTTTTGTGGATATGTTAAGGTCATAGAAGACTGATTGATAAAAGACCACAGAGCTAACTTTGGGAAGACCTGGTAATTCATATCAAGAGACAAAAACTAGGGAGACAAATGCTTTCCAAAGGTATTGCCACTGTCATGGAGGATGTCTAGAATAGGGTTCAAATGGAAGAGGAATTGCCAAATAGAGTAAGATCTTCCAGATGACAGTGCCAATTTACTTTTTCTGCTTGCCTAAAGGGGGCAAAAAGAACAATCTTCTTCACTACTCATAGTTCCATACTGTTTTTTTTTAAATCCTGACTTTGGGTCTGACCTTGAGCTCCAGGGGAAGAATATGGGCCAGTAGATGTGAAAAAAAAGTGTCTCTGTTGTAATAGGATGGCAGTGAGGAATACATACAAAAGGTTGCCAAGGCAGAGATCAAAGAATTGCTACTTTTAAGTGCCCCTGCCTTTTAAATGGTACAGATGACCTTTACCACCTGGATTTTTTTTAAAGGCCTGATTTCCTTTTGAACATCCCTACAGTACAGCCAACTACTTAGTGTCAGAACAAACATCCCAGTTCAGTTTCAGTAATTAGTACACACAATTTCTTCTCATTTTCTATTCATTTCTGTAAGCCTTGGGTGTGTGGCTCAGGTCCCTTCCATTCAGGAAATCTCTCTACAGGTGTCCAGCTGCAGGTATCCAAATAAACATAACAATTCACACATGTCCTTTGTGATCCAAAAGGCACTGAAGTGAGAGTCACAGCCCCAGCAGCAGCTTACAAAAGAACAGAATCAAATGAGGCTACAAATTAGTCTACCCTGAAAATAGTTGGTTTAAAACCAGCTGACTTCTTGCTTTGCTGCCCTCTTTGTCCTTTCGGGATACAAGACTCATAAAAATAGACTAGTAGTCTATTTTTAACATTTTCTGGGGGTAGGGAAGAGGATTATGTAGGAAAGTTGCTTCCTTGAAAGTGATTAGAATTAAAATGGCAGGATGTTGATTCTCTTTCATTCTTGTATATTAGTGATACCTGAAAATTAATGGTGTTTTCATATTAACACCAAGGCTTAGTATTTTGTAAAAATCCTAATTAATTCTGGTTCCTAAAGGTTCTTCAGAGCCCAGAAAAGGAAAATCCAACAAGCACACAGAAATCTTATTCATTTTTTTTTGTTGTTGTTCAGTGTTTTGATCATCTCTAAGCCTTTGTGACCGTATTTGGAGTTTTCTTGGCAAAAATATTAGAGTGGTTTGCCATTTCCTTCTCCAGCTCATTTTATAAATGGGAAAATTGAGGCAAATAGGGTTAAGTAACTTGCCCAGAGTCACATTGCTAATAAATGTCTAAAGCTGGATTTGAATTCATGAAGATGAGTCTTCTTGATTCCAAGCTTAGTGCTCTATCTACTGAGCCATCTAGCTGCCTCATTATTCATTCTAGCACTTATTTATTCCTTTATGAAAGACACCAGTGTAGAAAGAAGGTAGGTTTTTGGTTTAGTTTTAAATCCAGTGGATGTTTTCTGATTTTTCTGGGATTTAGCTGCTCAGATGCCCTGTTATGGGGCATGAAGAGTTGAAAATAATGGCTCTGTGATCCATTGGGAATGGGCATCAAGAACGGCTTTCTGATTTAGGATTAGAGTTGGAGGATCCGAGGTGAGGTTTAGGGTTAGAGTTGGAGGGTTAGAGTTTGGAAGTATTTAGGGTTAGAGTACATCCTTTGTGCTAAGTTTAAGCAACTTGTCTAGATTCACTTCCATCCATTCATTTGGACACAAGCTATGGTGGCTCCAGGCATTTTCATCCCCTACAGAGAGTAGAACAGTATCCCAGCAACTCTAGTTATGCTAAAATGATGTGGCTATCTCTCAGGGCCGTCCTTATCTCCCTCACAAAATGGGAGTCAAACAGTTGGCTCAGGAATATGTAGAAGCAGGATTACAACTCAGTTTCTGATCTTTTTATTTAGCTCACAAAGACAAATTATTTCCCTTACTGTGCCAATACAACTACATCTGTGTCATCATCATCACTGTGGCTGACATTTATATAACTCAGATTTGCCAAATGTTTTATATGCATGATGTCTTTTACTACTTAAAACAATGCTGTGAGGTCGACAGTGTAAGTGGTTTTATCCCTACTTTGCAGAGTGGAAGGCTGGGACTCTGGTCTTTCTGCAGAATGGAATAACCTACATGGGAAATAATAGGTATTATGTTTTTCAGAGTCAGACTTGTGCCCCAGACAGCAACATATGTATAGAGTGGGAGAGGACACAAGAAGTGGGAACAATAATTCCACCAGGAAGTGTGTTTTCTTTGTAGTAAATCCCAATTTCCAGGTGGTTATTCCCTTCCTGAGTCCATATGCTATTAATCATCCTGGGATTCTGTGGTTTCTTCCTTCTTTCCATCATGATAGGGTGGATAGCACACTATGTCTGACCTTCCTGGAGTGCCTGGCATGGGGACCATTTGGGACACTAAAGATAAACTGAGGAGATTAGCAAAAAAAGGGAGCTTCTTGGGACTGCCTTCTCTCCTTCCCCCCATAGTGAATGCAATCCTAGGCTTGCTTCAATCACTATCTATCCTCTGACCTTTCTTTCCAGTGCATCCTCTACAAGCATCCCCTCTTGTGGTCTAGGGTAGAGATCACTGGCTTTAAGGGACCTCAGTTTGAATCTGGACTCTGCTCCTGACTCCTTGTGTGTACCTCCCCTGGGCTTCAGTTTTTTTATTGTCTGCCACCTTTTGAAAATCCTGGACTCCTCATTTCTCAGCCTCCTCCACTCCCATGAACTATGCTTCCAAGTAACCCCACCTGAGCAATGGTATTGTGATATTGCATATATCCCACTACCCAGTTCAACCATATTTGAATCAGCTATCAGGTTTCCTAATTATTGCTCCTGAAACTTTTTTGGAGCATTTTAAGAAAGAAAAAAATCTGGTACATTATGCAGTAGGAAAATGTTGCTGAGTTGTTTCATTCATGTCTAACTGACATGAATGTGAGTCCTTTTGGGTTTTTTTTCCACAAAGATACTAGAGTGGCTTGCCAATTGCCTCGTTTTACAGATGAGGAAACTGAGGCAGACAGGGTTAAGGAACTTGCCAGAATCACACAGCTAGTGTGAGACTGGATTAGAAGTCAGGAGGATGAAAATCCCTGATTCCAGCCTAAGCACTCTATCCATTGTAATAACTAGCTGCCTGTATGCCACAGTATACCAAGATCTAAACAGGAACAAAAGGAACAGAAGCAATTCCTTACAAAAGTTTAACCATCATACTGTCTAAAACATTGAGCTGCATTAATGTAATACAATCTCATTTACAAAATTATTCTTGATTGTAAACCTCTTTAAAAAACAAGTCTATTGGACAAAACTGGACAGAAGAAGGAATAAGTATGTATATAGAGTCTACTATGTGCTAGGCAATGGTACCAAGCATTTTTTAAAAAATGAATATGTTCTCATTTTATCCTCACAACAACCTTGCGAGGTGGTTATTATTAATATTATCTCTATTTTACACACAAGGAGACTTAGGCAACAAGCTAAGTGACTTTTCAATTCAATAAACATTTATTAAATGCTTATTATGTACCAGAAACTATGTTATGTGATGGGGATACAAAAAAGGTAAAAGACAATTCTAGTTCTCAAGTCTTTTGAGTCACTTAAGTAGTATCTGAGATCAGGTATGAATTCATCTTCCTGTCTCCAAGTCCAGTGGTGTAGCCACTGCCCCACCCAGCTGCCTGGTGTATGAAATAATAGAAAGAAGATTATTTGGAGTCAAAGATGTTTGAATCTAGTCCTTGAGCAAGTTCATTTAATGCCTTTGGATTTCAATTTTCTCCTCTGTAAAATAAGGGAAATCAGACTGAGGTTTCCCCCCACTCCCCAGTTTTATATACTGTGGAATTATAACACTATGGAGATATTTTGTAACTCAGTGGTCCATTTTGTCAAGGATATTGTTAACATGTATCTAAAGAAATACCAAATATTCTTAAGAGGTAAAGTAGTAGCAAAAAGCTGGACATGAGAATACATCCTAGTCTCTGTGGAAATAGAAAGGAGTATATTTAAGAAAGACTAGAGAATCAGCTTATAAACTGAAAGGCTGCACAGAATGCCTTGCTTTAGATTGACCAACACTTTTAACCCTGTAATGGGACCCCTGAGAAATTGGAAAACTCAAAGGAAGGCTTCCAGCACAATTTAGACACTAGAGAAGAATTCAAGAAAGATAAGGACAAGAGTCAAGCCAGAAGAGAAGATGTGGATGATTACGTTCTGAACTAGTGAAAGAATTATGTGGATGATGCTATAGATTGGAATGCAAGTCTCTGGAATCTTGGTCTAATTTTTCTTGCAATAAAACTCAGTATTTATTGGGCTCCACATCCAAGAAAAAGGCACAACAGAAATTTGTGTAAGAACAAATGCCCAGACCAACCTATCAATCTTATCACAAGGTCAGAAATTCTTGATTCAGAGTCATATACTCGTGTTCCATCAAGAAGCTCCTGTTAAAAGGCCATTAGCTCCTGCAAGGCATAATTCACTTAGCTGTTATCTTTTTTAACCTCTTAGAACAAAATAGTTTATCCTAATTGAATTTTTTGCTTCTGTCCCCCTTTTTTTCCTTACTGAAGAAAACAGCATGCTGTTCTTTTTTTCTTTCTTAAAATGCTTCAATAATACTGAGATCTAAGGAAGTAGGGGAATAGAAAGAAAGTTCTGGAGTAGATATATGACCTTCATAAGGAAGCCATTAATCAGAAGATTAGTAAATTAGAGAAAAATGCTAATACACAAATCCTCCTCCTCGAATAACTGGAAGCCAAGGGCCTGGCAGGACAAGTTCTTCATTAGTTTTCCATTCTTAGAGTTTTAATTGGTGCTGGAGATTTACATATATCTTTGGGCCTAATTTTAGGTCAGTGAAGTATTCATATTCTTCTCTCCTTTTAACAAGATTTTATTTTGAACTGAGTTCCTAAAAATGGAGGATTGGTCTGAATATGCTTGGTAGCAAGATGGGAGAATGATGCATGCATTTTTCCACATTTCCTTGGTAGGGGACAAAAGAGTGATAAAATTCCTACAGTGTCTAACCAGGAACTTCATGTCTTTGACATGGAAGTTACAAATACTTTAGAAGAGAACTTCTTAATCTTTTATTGAATTATGGACTCCTTCATAAGTTTGGTGAAACCCATGTATCACTTCTCAGAGACATGTTTCAAATGCACAAAATTAAAACACATAGGATTACAAAGGAAACTGATTATACTGAAATAAAGCTATCAATTAAAAAAAAACAGAATGATTTTATGAACCCAAGATTAAGAAACTCTGCTATAGAGTCCAAAGTTTAGACCCCATGTCATTGAAGGAGTAACATGATTTACTTCAACTTTACCCTCAATTTTTGCTCTGAAATTTCTTTCCTCTATAGTAAAGATTAATTGTGAATTTGAACTGCGAGTGTCTACAGAGTGGAAAGGATGTATTTTGAGAGAAGGAAAAAGCATGGGAAAATTCATGACTGGAGGATGTTGGCTTTTATG
>JAJPUD010000959.1:0-35013 GCA_023553655.1 Myrmecobius fasciatus
ATGTGGGAAAACTGGGACACTAATACATTGTTGGTGGAACTGTGAACGGATCCAACCATTCTGGAGAGCAATTTGGAGCTATGCTCAAAAAGTTATCAAACTGTGCATGCCATTTGACCCAGCAATGGTTCTATTGGGCCTATATCCCAAAGAGATCTTAAAGAAGGGAAAGGGCCCCACATGTGCAGGAATGTTTGTGGTAGCCCTTTTTGTAGTGGCTAGAAACTGGAAACTGAAGGGATGCCCATCAATTGGAGAATGGCTGAATAAATTATGGTATATGAATGTAATGGAATATTATTGCTCTGTAAGAAACGACGAGCAGGACGATTTCAGAGAGGCCTGGAGAGACTTGCATGGACTGATGCTGAGTGAAATGAGCAGAACAAGATCATCATTATACATAGCAACAATACTATATGATGATCAATTCTGATGGACATGGCTCTCTGCAACAAAGAATTGTCTCAAACCAGTTCCAATTGTTCACTGAAGAAAACCATATACACCCAGAGAGAGGGATATGAAATATGGACCACAACATAACATTTTCATGCTCTCTATTGATGTTTGCTTGCATTGTGTTGCCTTTCTCTGATTTTCTTTTTTTTCTTGTAGATAGGATTTTTCTTGCACAACTTGTCAAATATTTCAACCTTATTAACATGTAGTGGACTTCCTGCCATCTAGGGAAGGGGAGGGGACTGGGGGTAAAATTTGTAATGGAAAGCTTTATAAAGATCAATGCTGGGGAACTACCCACACATATGTTATACAAATAAAAAGCTTTAATAATAAAAAATGATGTTTCCTCCTAGAAATAAATATTTAAGGAAATGTTAGATTAAATCTACTGTCTCTGGATGAATGAATAAAATGATCATCCAGTTAACTGGCATTTATTAAGTACCTAGTATGTTCTTGGCACTGTGCTAAGTACTGGAATGTCAAAAAAATGACACAATCTCTGCCCTGACGAGGCTTACAATCTTTGGAGGGAAGACAATATGCATAGATATAGGCATTTCCAATATAGTTTCAAAATAATTTTGGATTAAAGACACTAATAGCTGGGAGTATCAGAAAAGACTTCATGTAGATGTAGTGTTTGAGTCAAGCCTGGCATAATAGAATGATAGAATCAAGAAGACCTGAGTTCAAATTCTTTCTCATATATTTAACTACCATGTGATATTGGGCAAGACTTTTAATCCCTCTTAGCTTTAGTTTCTTATTTGAAAATGGGAATGAAAATAACAACTACCTCACATGTTATGAGGATAACATGAGACAAAATATGTAAAGTTGCTTTGCAGACCTTAACTCATCATATGAGGAGGGTATAGGGGACTGCCAAAGCAAAGGTACAGAGATGGGAAAGAAGTTCAGTTTGTGGTGAATATAAGATCTGTTTGGTTGGAATTAATGAAGCAAAAGGTTTACTATTTAATAGATACTGCACTAAGCACTATCTGGACTAGGCTTGGCCATCCTCAATGGAGTCTAGGCCTCCAGGGACTTCACAATATTATCCAGATGCAACTTGCATTGGCCAGAATTTAGGATGATGGCCCCAGGCTTGAACTGTTTTACATGTTGTTTCTTGCATTATGAATTGATCATTTTCAGTTCAAAATAAGGAAGGATATAAGAGAAAGGCATTGTGGTATTGTAGGGTTAAGAACATGGGGTTCCACTTCTCCTCTGACACATATAGGCAGTGGGACTTGGAGCAAGTAATTTTTTTTTCAGGAAAGAAATTGTCAGAGTCTCCCTTTTGTGGAAGAAAATGTATTATTAGCCCTGTGGAGGATTTCAAAGTACTGTGTCATTTACCCAAATTTCCACAAATATTAAGTAGTAGAGTTTTAATTCAAACCCAGATCTGTTGGTTCTACATTTAGCAAAAGGCAGAAAAGACCTGACATTCAAATGTCCCTAGATAGTTTTTAAAAGAAACTTGAAACACCTAAATTATTCCTCTAAAATTCCTAAATTTTAAAAAAGCAAGAAGAATTATTGATAATCAAATATTTGCTATTGCTTAGGGTTTTCATTTCTGACCAATTCCATAACACTTTAAAGTTGTGCTTTTTACTTGTACTACATATATTGTAAATTGGAACCCCTTCTATGATCAATATGTATAGTATATCTGTGCACATTTTGTGGAGGTTGGAGCATAACATTACTTTTTAAAACTATTACAAATATTTAGAATTTTTATATATCTTTCTTTAGGACATATTATGTCTGATTTATGTGATGTCAAATACTTGGTTAAAAGGATAAATCTTGATTATAGCATTGTTCCTAAAAGGAAATGAAACTTCTGGATAATGATTTGCTTTTAGATGCAGTTTCTAGGAATACTGTCCACATAGTGTGGTGACAATGCTGGACTATCTTTATGTAAATTTGCACAGCTGAAGACAGGTTCTTCTATAAGGTTTTTGGCATGAGCTTTGCATTTTCTCTTTATTCTATCTTCCCATCAGATTAGAAACACTCTGAGGGCGTAGTCCTCAGTTAACTGTATTCTTGTATGTTGCCTCATAGCATGTAGAACCAAGTATCTTCATCCCTCTGAAATTATCTTGTAATTATTTTATGTATATAACAACAGCAAAGGCAAATGGACTAGTACAGGCATCTGGTAAACTACATATGGCTTATGAGCTGAATTTGGCCCATCCTTTAGTTTTGTATGGGCCACAAGCTAAGAATGGTTTTTCTAGGTTTTGGGTGAAACTATTCATAACTCAAGGGCTATACAAAAGCAATAGGTTGTAGTTTGCTGGCTCCTGGGATAGTGGAAAGAGAACTGGCCTTGGAGTGGTGAATATCTGCATTCAATCTTTTCCTCTGACACATACTATCTTTCAGTATCCATCAAGTATATAAAGTTATGAGAAGGTGCCAATTAAGCCTTGGTAGAAGAAGTTCCTTACTGGGAGCTCCTGATAAAATTATAATTTCAATATATAGATAGATAAGTAGATCATATATATTCATTTATGATTGTGTATGTGTGTAGTATATATCTGTGTGTGAAATTCTGATGCTTGACTAGGAAATGCTAGTTTTGATTAGTGGTCTCTCCCCTTACACACACACACACACACACACACACACACACACATATATATATATATATAAACTAGATGACACAATGGATTGAATGCTAAACCTGAAGTCAGGAAGACTCTGACCTCAGACACATACTGCTATGTAAGCCTAGGCAAGTCACTTAATCTCATTTACCTCAATTTCCTGTCTGTCAAATGAGTTGGAGAACGAAATCACAAACAATTACAATATCTTTGCCAAGAAATCCTCAAATAGGGTCATGAAGAGTCAGACACTACTGAAGTCACTGAACAACAACATCAATAACAATATATCTATATATGTATGTATGTATATGTGTGTGTGCATATCTGTGTACATACATATAAACATATATATTTGTATACATGTGTAGATCTGTATGAGAATATTAATTTACTTCTCTCACTCCACCCTCAACTGAATATAAGCTTGAGGGAAGCTTTTGTTTTTGCCTTTTTATATCCAGTGCTTAGCATAGTATCCAGCACCTAGTAGGTTTTTATTAAGTGCTTAATTGAACTGAAATAAATTTAATGGGTCAATGGAATTAAGCCAGTATTTTCTCTAGTGAAAATAAAAATTCTGTTGAGTAGCTATCTTTAATCAGTAGAAAATTGCTTTATTTAAAAAAAAAGTCTGGTATCTTCAAAGATATTAGAGGAAAGTTTGGGCAAGTCACTCTCCATGATTATTGAAGAAAGGATTAGCTCTTTCTTATTTTTTCATTTAATTTTAAGGTTATTATTTTCCTTGAGTATAAAGAGGGTCAGCATAAGTTATCCAACATACATTGTTGGTTTTTTCTAGAAAAATGGTTATGTCTCTCTCCAGTCCTATATCTTTCCAGTCTTTTTTCTTTTTTCTGCTTCCACTGTACCCTTTAGAAACATGTCTCTCACCAAAACACACATGCAGATAGATACCCATATGGTAGTTCACAAAATCTCTTTCTTCCCTTTTCTCTTTCTTAGGTACTCTCTCCATCTCTTGGCACTTATTCTGAAAACTGTTTTTTGCCTTGCTGCTATCTTCAACATTAGTTGAGTGCTTCTGATTTTACACCTCTAGACTACATATGGTCCAGAATGAGGTGTCAACATACTCTTTGCATTTCACTATCCCTTCCAAAACTTTATTGTATAACTATCTCTCAACAATCTAGCTTTCTTTGAAGTTGACACTGTCCAATGATTCCATTCTCACTCCCTTCTTGACCCTATTTCTATGGTACCTATCTCCAGGTTGTCATCTCCTAGTTTTCTCTAAGGTTTTATTAGTTAGTTGAGTCTTCTCTTTTCTTTCTGTCATAATCATTTGACAATTTTAACATTCATTGATAATCCTTATCCCATTTTGGCCTTTTAGTTCCTGAATTCCAGGTCTTCCATTTCCACTTGAATATTATCACTCAAAACTGATCAGCTTCTAGAGTCTTCTAAAATTATTTCTTTCTAGTAGTTTTTTAGTTGATTCACTAGGATTTTCCAAAGATACCATCATATTAGCTGCAAAGAATAATAGTTTTGTTTCCTCATTACCTATTATAATTTCTTCAATTTGTTGATCTTCTCAGTGCTAAAGCTAACATTTATAGCACAATATTTTATTCATTTATTATTAGAGAATGTTTCAATCTGTATTCAGACACAATCAGTTCCTTCTCTGAGTATGGATAGAATTTTTCATTATAAGTCCTTCAAAGTAGTTGTAAATGATTGTACTATTGAGAATTACAACATCATTTACAGTTGGACATCTCAGAATTGTGCTATTACTTTGTATACAGTATATTTCACTTTGTTCATGGAGGACTTTCCAGATTTTTTTTCCCTGAGAGCATCCTGCAAATCATTTCCTAGAGAATAATAGTATACCATTATAAACATATATTACAGTTTATTGAGCCATTCCCCAATTGATGGCCATCCCCTCAAATTCTACTGTTTTTTTTTTTGTCCTGAGAAGAGAGGTGTAATTTTTGTACATATAGGTAATCTTCCTTTTTTTTTTTCTTTTCTGTTTTTTTTCTGAATCTTTTTTTGGCATTTATGCCTAGTAGTAGTGTACTTAGGTCAAAGGATATATATGAATTTGCAGCCTTTGGGCACAAATCATATCTTTTGATCATTTATCAATTGGGACATGGCTGTAAATTTTTATAAATTTGACTCTCAGTTTCCTCTATATCTGAGCAATGAGGCCTTATTAGAGAAACTTGCTTTGAATTTTTTTTTTACAATTACTATTACTAATTGTATTTCCTTCCACTTATTCTCTCTCCTCTTCACCCTGTCCCTCCTCAAAAGTGTTTTGCTATTGGGCACTCCCTCCTCCAAAATGCCCTCTCTTTTATCACCCTCCCCCTTACCATATCCCATTCTTCTATTTTCCTGCAAGATAAGGTAGATTTCTACACCCCATTGAATATGTATGTTATTTCCTGTTTGCACAATTCTGGTAAGAGTAAGGAATGTACAAAGTTTTGTAGGGTAGGTGATTCTGCATTGCAATCCTAGCTCCATTGCTCTTTGGAGTATCATACTCCAAACTCTCTGATCCGTTAATGTAGAAGCTGCTTAAACTTGTGTTATCCTGATTGTTTCTCCACTATTCTTGAATTGTTTCTTTCTGGAATTTGGCTATAATATTCCCGGGAGTTTTCATTTTGGGATCTCTTTCAGGAGGTGATTAGGATTCTTTCAATTTCTATTTTACTCTCTGATTCTAGAAGATGAGGCAGTTTTTCTTGATAATTTCTTGAAAGATGATTTTCAGGTTCTTTTTTTGATCATGGCTTTCAGGTAGATCAATAATTTTTAAATGAACTCTCCTGGATGTTTTCCAGGTCAGTTGTTTTTCCAATGAGATAGTTCGCTTTTTTCTATTTTCCATTTTTTCCATTTTATTTTATTGTATCTTGATTTCTCATAAAGTTATTTGCTTCCATTTACTCAATTCTATTTTTAAGGTATTATTTTCCTCAGTGAGCTTTTTTATCTCCTTTCCCAATTGGTCAATTTTGCTTTTTTTTTTCCTTTCTTTTTCTCATTAGCTTTTTATATTTTCTTTTGTAACTCTCTCAATTCTTTCCTTAATTTTTCTCTCTATATCTTTTACTTGATTTTCAAAGTCCCTATTGAGCTCTTCCATGGCCTGAGTCCAATTCTTATTTTTCTTGGAGACTTTGGATGTAGAGCTTTGACTTTGTTAGCATCTTTTGAATGTGTCTTCCTTGTTAATATAATAACTTTCAATGGTCAGAAACTTTTTATTTTCTGCTCATTTCCCTAGCTTATTATTCTGTTTTTAACTTTTTATTAAAGTAGAACTCTGTTTCCAGGGTGTAGGGTGCATTGTCCCAAACTTCAGTGGTTTGCTGCAGCTGTTTTCAGAGATCCTTATGGGAATCTAACCACAAGCACTCTTTTCTGCCCTGGAACTATTAGGAGTGTTCGTTCCTTCCTCCACCTCCCATAGTAGCTTTAAGATTTAGTATGCTGGCCAGAGCTGGAACTCCATTGACCGGAGCTGCACTGGGACTGCACACTAGACTCCCAGCTCATTGCCACAGATCCTCTCCACTGACCTTCTGAGTCCTTCCTAATGTTCCTGGGCTGAGAGGTCCAGAAGTCTCCAGCACTGCTGCTGATTCAGAGGTTCCACCTAGCTGACACTGGGATCTGGCAGGAGCTGGGGCCTGGACTGTGAATGCATTGGGATTGTGTGCTGGGGTCCCACTCTGGTTCCACAGACCTTTTCTGTTGATCTTCCAAGTTTTCTTTGATGGAGATCTGGAAACTACCAGTACAATGACTAATTCAGAGGTTGGGCTGGGCCAGGGCTGCATTGGTAGGACCTGCTCCTGGATTGCACATTGGACTCCTACCTAGTGTTACAGAACTTTTTGATGAGCTTCTATGTTGCCTTCAGATGGAAAATGTTCTATTCCATCTTTTTGGGTATTCTGATGTTCTAAAATTTGTTTAGAATCATTTAAAGGAATTTGGAGCAGTTTGGGTGAGAGGTTAGGCGAGTTTCTGCCTTTACTCTGCCATCTTTACTAGTATAATATTGAATAATAGTAGTGATAATAGACAACTTTGTTTCATCCCTGATTTTATTGGGAATGCTTCTAGCTTACCCCCATTACATATAATGCCTGCTGGTGGTTTTAGATAGATGCTGCTTATTGTTTTAAGAAAAACTGCATTTATTTCCATGCTCTCTAAAGTTTTTATAGGAATGGATGTATTTTGTCAAATGCTTTTTCTGCATCTATTGAAATAATCCTATGATTTCTGTTAGTTTGGTTATTGATATGCTCAATTATGCTGATAGTTTTCCTGATATTGAACCAGTCCTGCATTCTAGTAAAAGCTCCACTTGGTCACAGTATATTATTCTGGTGATAAGTTGTTGTAATCTCTTTGCTAATATTTTATTTAAGATTTTTGCATCTATTTTCATTAGGGAAATTTGTCTATAATTTTCTTTCTCTGTTTTGGTCCTTCCTGGTTTAGATATCAGCACCATATCTGTGGTCAGAAAAGGAATTTGCTTCTTCTCCCCCTTTTTAACTACAGTTTTCTATCTTTCCACTTGCTCTTCTTCAGTTTGCTCTTCATCCTCATCATGACCTCTAGCTCTTCCATTTCTCCTCCTTTTTGTCCAATGATTCTTTGTTATGTTTGTTTCCCTCCCTTCACACCCATTTCAATGACCTTCTTACTTCCATCTTTTCAATGTTCCTGCCCTGGGATGCCTATTCCTATATAATCCTCACCACCCATTTTCTCAGCTATTCTTTCCAAATTATTCCAGACTCATACAAACCTTTTCTGAGTTCACCCAAATCCATGCCACTTAACTTTTACTAGGCACTTATGTGTCTATGGCAATCCTGTTATTGAGTCTGATTTATAGTCTATTTATTGCACTCCTCAAAGCAAGTTAATCTAAATATTCTCTCCTCTGTAGCCCACAGTTCCACCCCCACTTGTCATCTCTTTCAGCAGATGATCTAACAACAAATTTTATTGAGACAAGTGATGCTGATCTGAGCTACCTTCACTCCTTTAAACCTTGCTGTATCCTGATCCATCTATTCTATTTCCTTTCATTCTCAAGCAATGAAGTAGCAAAGGCTATTCTTTTCTCCCTTTACTCTTCTTTTCCCATAGGAACATTTTCTGTTCATTATCTTTGCTGTCTTTTTCATTTTCAATTTATGCATCTGTATGGATTTCTTTACCTCTACTCTAAAAACATATTTAATTTTCCCTATCCTTAAAAAAACCCTTAGCTTGATGGCTTCCTTAAATCTTCACCCCTAAACCCTAAACCTCACCTTATTTATAACTGCCATATCTCACCATCTTCTCAGTCACTTCAAATTAAGCTTGGTCTAATTGATTGATGCTGGACATGGACTGCTGAAGACTTGAATTTAAATCCTGCCTCACAAACTTACTAGCTTTATTACTCATTTTTCTTAATTGCAAAATAGGAGAATTGGATTCAGTTGTCTCCAAGGTCTTTTACAGCTCTAAATCTATGATTCTATTGGAAAAAATGGAGGGAAATCTTTCCTTTCCTTCTTGGTCTTCACTCATTTCTTGCTATTCAATCAGTTTTCAAATCCTGTATATTCTATCCATAAAACAGTTCTCATATCTCTTCACCTTTTTCTACTTCTATCACCTCAATGCAGCTCATCAGTTTTCATTTAGATTTTTTAGAGTAGATGCCCCCTAAATGATCTCCTTGTCTTAATTTATTCCCTTACCACTCTTTACTTTATATGATCTTTATGATGTATATTTCTGATCACTTTCCTTCACTTTTTTTTTTTTTTTTTTTGCTGAGGCAATTGGGGTTAAGTGACTTGCCCAGGGCTAGGAAGTGTTAAGTGACTGAGACCAGATTTGAACTCAGGTCCTCCTGACTTCAGGGCTGGTGCTCTATCCACTGTGCCACTTAACTGCCCCCTCCTCCACTTCTTAAAGATCTTCATTGACTCTCTTTGTCTAAGGGACAAAAAACCTTCATACACTGGCCTCCAAAATTCTCTTCCTTTTGGAACTAAACCTACATTTCTAAGCTCATTTCACAATTCAAATGTTCATATGTTCAGCTAGTTCAGGGGGACTATTGGCTCTTCCCTGATTTCATTCTATTCTCTTCTACTTCCATGAATTTTTGTAAGTCATTGTCTCATATGCTTGAAATGGACTGTTTTCACATTTTCTTTTTTCTTTTCTTTTTTTTAACATCTCCTCCAAAATCCTTGCACAAAGAAGATTGTGATAGAAATAATCCTTCCCCTTCAATATTCCAAATTCTTAATCACATGAAAACATTTATCCTTTGCCTATCAGTTGGAAGATGGCTGAATTAGTTATGGTATATGAATTTATAGAATATTATTATTCTATAAGAAACAATCAGCACAATGATTTCAGAAAGACTTGGAGAGACTTACATAAATTGATGCTAGGTAAAGTGAGTATAACCAAGAAAACATTTTACACAGCAATAACAAGATTATGCGATGATCAATTCTGATGGGTATAACTCTTTTCAACAATGAGGTGATTCAGGTCAATTCCAAAAGACTTATGATGGAGAGAGCCTTCTGCACCCAGAGAGAAGACTTGTGGGAACTGAGTGTGGCTCACAACACAATATTTTCATATTTTTTGTTGTTTGCTTGCTTTTTGTTTTCTTTCTTTTTTTTCCCTTTTTGATCTGATTTTTCTTGTACAGTACGATAAACGTGAAAATATGTATAAAAACATTGCATATGTTTAGCATATCCTGGATTACCTGCTGTTTAGGAGAGAGAGGGTAGGGGAAGAGAGAAAATTTGGAACACAAGATTTTGCATGGGTGAATTCTAAAAACTGTCTTTGCATATATTTTAAAAATAAAAAGCTATGATTTAAAAAAAATCTTTAGCCTTACTAGATTGTAAACTCCTCAAGGACAGAGATTGTAGTGTTTTTCATCTTTGTATTTCCAGTGACTAGCAGTTGACATGTACTAGAATGTGGAATTGAATTGAATTAAATTAAAAATTAAAAACACTGAGCTTCTTTTAAAAGAATTATACTTAAGGAAGAAAAAATACTGAATTTATAATAAATGCTCTGGAATGTTTCTTGAGTTTATTTAATTTTTATCATACTGGATATTTGGAAGAATATCATAACCGTAAGTGGATAGTGCCAATAAGCAAGCTTCTGTTATATTTTTTGCATGACACCACTTGAATCAAAATTTTATAAAATACTTCACAGACAATTGCAGTCAGTAAAAGAATTAAAAATATTTATTCCTTATGGTGATGACTAACATCAGGCTCATTTCAGGTTCAATGGGCAGAGGATCACTTCTCTGTTTTTAAAAGAATAAATAGAACACAAGACTGAAATCTTTATTGTGCATCCCAACATAGGAGAAAATGTTACTTTGGAAAGCACTTGTGAGTGTAATTTTCTAAATTTAAGGCTCATTTATCATTTCCAAAAATGTGTGTGTGTGTGTGTGTGTGTGTGTGTGTGTATGTTCTTGGGTGCATACTTATGCACATGAGTACAAAAGAAAGGGGGTGGGATCTCTATTCAGATTACTGATTTAATTTTTGTTTTGTATCTGAGATGGCCTAAAGAGTTACACTTTTTTCTCCATTCTCTTTATTTCATGTCCAGCTATAAGAATACCAGTCTGTTAGATGCCATTTTAGATTTAATTATTTAGTGTAGGGGAATCAGTTTCATATGCAAAAAAATTACTGAACAAACTTAGTTTTGAAGTTCTCACTTGGGTGGCAGTAAAATTCACAGCTGGTCTTGAGCACTTGTATAATGATTGAAGTGCTTTATGCATTTGTTATCTTATCTTTTCAGAGCTACATAGAAAATCACCACCCACCTACCAAGAGTAATCCTTGTAAATTCCAGCTTGCATCACATAAGCATTATTAATTTGACTTGGATGAAAATACTTGGGATGATAGGGTCACTTACTTTCTCTAAGACTATCCTACAAACAAGCAAGCCAGAAACCAGATATTAATGTTTAGAAAAGAATTCTATGGCAATGGTTTGTTCCTATATTTGGATCTAATTCATTGCCAGAAACAATAAGTGTTTCTACTTCTACTACATCTCTTTCCTATCTGTCTCCCTTTCTTTGATCACATAGTCACCATTCTGGTCCAAGTCTTCATTACCCCTCACTTGAACTATTGCAATAGTCTTTGACCTATACTCCTTGCTTCATGTCTCTTCCTACTTCAATCCATCCCTCATTCAGATGTCAAGGTGACTTTTCTAAATATTTTGGAAAGATTCTGAATCTGATCAAATCCCTCTCCAGCTCAATGATCTCCATCTTACCTCCAGGATAAATATAAACTCTTCTATTTGATATTTAGACTTCTTCATCACCTAACTTGTTTTTACCATTATAGTATTCTCTATATTTTGCTATTTCCCACCTCTTATTCTATCCATGTATATTGGCATACATTCAAACTCCTTATTCAAACTCAATACCCTATAAATCCCTTGGTTTTACAGATGAAGAAGCTGAGATACAAATAGTTTAAATCATTTATTCAAGGTTAGAGAGTTAGTAATCATCAGAGGTGGGATTTGAACCCAGATTCTTTGGCTTTACTACTCTTTTCATTATGCCATACTGGTTAAGAAGCCTTAGAAAGACTTGATCTCAACTAGTCTACTCTGTTCTTTCTAACCTTCCCTTCTTCGTCTTCTTGAACTTTTCCCAGAATCCCAGGATCTCAGAGTTTGAAGGGACTTTGGTGATCATTTAATCCCCTCTTATTCCCTACCCTACCAGCCAGTTCCACATACACACATATTACTCTAACTTTCTTGGTATTTCTCCCATGATTCCTGGTTATACTGTCTGTTAGACTTGTTTTTTAATTGTCAATTGAAATGATGTCTCCTTTTTTCTAGTTAACCTTTTTATTTTGCAAACTGGCACAATCTATAACTGAAAGAATTCTCAATTTCAGTCCAAAATTGTAAAATTAGTAAAAATAAAGATTATATATATGCATATATATATAATTTGTGTGTAAATGTATATATGCATATGTATGTACATATGTATGTGTGTATGTTTACATTCCTTGTTCACGTCTACAGATCCCAAGTTAAGAATTCCTATTTTAGGTGGTGCTTATTTAGTTTCTTTCTTTAAGACCATCTTCCCTCTCTGTTGTTATTTCTCATTGTAATTAAAGTAGACCACTATGGAAATGTTTCTATTCTCTACCATAACTTCTCCTCTTTCTCCATTATTCATGACTTCATTTCTTAGATAGGCTGTTTTCATCCTCTTTCCTGTTCTCACTCTCCTTGAATCTGATGCCTGTTGGGTGTAGATTTCTTGTCATTGTTTCTAGATTATAATAAGTCCTAAAGGTATATGGGGTACTCCCTGAGAATGAGTCTTTTCCCCTTTTATTAGTTCCAGTGATAAGTTGATACTACTGAAAAAACCCTTAGCTAGTTGCATGGGTCATGGGACAGAAATCTCAAAGAAATTCCACACCAAAACTTATGTAATAAAATTATGTATTTATAAGAATAAAACTTAAGGACTTCAGTTTGCATGTTCTTTCAAAGTTAATTATTACAAAAATACAGAGTAATCTGATATATGAAAGACTAATGATAAACTCTTAGCTCTACTAAAGCTTAGGTGTAACAACAGCACTCTACTCCTTAAGAAGATTTAATGATTCCCTATTACTTCTAAGGCCATATGCAAATTTCTTTATGGGACATAAAAATACACTGCAATTTGGCATCATCCTATATTTTCAAATTCATTTCTCATTACTTTTCATTCATTCTGTCAGGTGGCACAGTGGATAGAGCTTTGGGCTTGGAGTCAAAAGACTAGAGTTCAAATCTCTCCTCAGACCCTTATTAGCTATGTAACCTTGCATAAGTAACTTAACCTCAGCTGATTTTTGTTTATTCAACTTAAAAATGGGCATCACAATAGCACTTATCTTACAGTGTTATTGAAAGGACTAAACAAAATAATATTTTGAAGTGTTTAATACAATACATAGCATATAGTAGGGGCTTAGTTAAATACTTATTCCTTCCCTTCTTCGTCTTCTTGAACTTTTCCCAGAATCACAGGATCTCAGATTTTGAAGGGACCTTGGTGATCATTTAATCTCCTCTTATTCCCTATCCTACCAGACAGTTCCACATACACACATATTACTCTAACTTTCTTGGTATTTCTCCCATGATTCCTGGTTATACTTCCTGTTAGACTTGCTTTTTTTTTTTTTTGCTTTTTGCTGAGGCAATTGGGGTTAAGTGACTTGCCCAGGGTCACACAGCTAGGAAGTGTCTGAGACCAGATTTGAACTCAGGTCCTCCTGACTTCAGGGCTGGTGCTCTATCCACTGAGCCACCTAGCTGCCCCTTAGATTTGCTTTTTAATAGTCAATTGAAATGGTGTCTCCTTTTTTTCTAGTTAACTAACCAAACAAACACATCATGATTTATAATCAAGACTTTGGTGCATCTAATAATTTTATCACATCATGGGTACAAAACTCTCCTTCCCTCCCACTTATTTCTGATCTTCAACTATTTAGAGGGCTAAGAATGTCAGACATTTGATAACATTGCATTCATCCAGAACATGATGGAGAACCTCCCAAGTGCTGTCAAACTTGATGAATATTCATAATTTCTAGCTGTTTATGTGGATACAAATGATGCTGACAGAAAAAAAATTCTACAAACATTACTAAGGATTATGAAGTTTGGTTCAAGAAAAAGAGGCCTTCAGTGTATAGTTAGTAGTTTAATAACTACATTGAGTGAAGTCCCTGGGGCTGTTGTAGACAAGATGAAGAGGTATGATTTAAATATAATAATAAATTAGGTGGCTTAAAAACTGGTTGAATAACTGAACACAAAGAGTAGTGATTTAATAATATGGTGTTAATTTATAAATGTGTTTTCAGGGAGTGTCTTTGGGCTCTGTCCTTGGTCCTGAACTGTTTGACCTTTTTTTTTTTTTTTTTTTTTTAGGGTCAATTTCATGAATAAAGGCATAGATGGTGTTATCAAGTTTGCAAATGACCCAGAGTTGAGAGGGACAGCTCCTGACATTTCAGAGGGATAATGGAAGCCAGAATCAGGCTCCAAAAAAGATATCAACAAACTAAGGTCCAGACAGGGGCCAGACAGTTTGGTGGCATAGTATATAGAGTGCAGGGATTTGGATTCAGGAAGACCTTAGTTCAAATCTGACCTTCAACAGTTATTAGCTGTGTGACCCTGGGCAAGACATTTAACCTCTGTTTATTTCAGTTTTATCTATAAAATGGTGATAATACTAGCACCTACCTCACAGAGCCATTGTTAGGAGCAAATGAGGAACGCAATGCCTGGAACATAGTAAGCACTATATAAATTTGAGCTATTATTAGGTATGGTTTGCAAAATATGGCCCTGGGTACTGTCCTACTGCCCATAAGATCATAGTTTGCCAACCTTTAAGCTAGATTATTGGTCTCAATTTAAAAAGATGAGACACAAAGCAAATATTCCTTGGTTCATTTGGGATAAAACAATCAATTTCACAAGTTTAATTCAGGGATTTAAAATGTTTAAAAAGGTTTTAGGTACAGGTTCAGGCCAATACCTCCACCCCCAACAATATTAGGCAAACTATAAGTTAGTTTAGTTAAAATCTCAATTATCTATAAAGGCAGAAATAAGCCTTTGGCAAAATATAGTATTTATGTTTTTAAAAATAGGGAAAAACCATAAAATTACCTAAAATAAAAAAGCTAGATTTTAATGGATGGCAAGTTCATTATAATTAAGCATTATGATATAGTTGCCAAAAAAGATAATGCAAACTTCTGCTCTATTAAATGATGAACATAGTCCAAAACTAGGGAGACAATTATTTCCACAAACCCTTTCCTCATTAGCCCACATATGGAGTTCTGTTTTTAGTTTTGGTCACCATATTTTTAGAATAACATCTGTAAGCTGGTAAGCATTAAGAAGATAGCTATTGACCTGGTGGGAGGCTTTGATGTCATCCCATGTGAGAATCAGTTGAAGGAATGAGAAATGTTTAGCTTGGAGAAGAAAAGAATGAGGAGAGACATGATCCATCATCTCAAAGTATTTGAATGATTGTCCTGTGGAAAGGGGGTTATACTTATTCTGCTTATCTCCACAGAAGAAAGAGAGAAAAGAAAAATAAATTACAAGAATAAGGAAAGAATTCAGGATAATGGATAGAAGTTGTAGAGATGAAGGTTCTCTCTTCCTGACAATTAGAATTACACAGAAGTGAAATGAGAAGTTATGGGTTCACCCTCACACCTTCAGATAAAGGCTGGGTGGTCCCTTGTTAAGGATGGTGTAGAAAGGATTTTTATTTAGATATGGGTTAGACTAGATGGCATCTAAGATCCCTTAAATCTCTGACATCCTAAAATGTAAAATGGCTTGGGAATTTATGCATAAAATGAGGTGAAGATGTGAAGAAATTATCTAGATGACTGACACTCCAAAATCATACTTATTTCAATCATCTGGATAGAATTCCATTTAATTTTGCATGTTTAGAAACTATTATAGGAAAGGTAATAATAATAAATAAAAATAGCAACCCATTCTTATGTTGTACTTTAGGACAGTGGAAAGAACACTGATAGAGTTCAAATTCTACCTCTGATACTACCTATCCATGTTCCTTTGTACAAGTCCCTTAACCTGCCTAGGTCTCAATTTCCTCATCCATAAAATGAGATAGATTAGAGCTAGATGGTACCAGGATCTAGGATCATAAAGCTTGCTAAGTCCCATCTTCATCTAACCCAGGGAGGTCAATAATAATCATAGTAACTTGGTTTTCTGACTCTGCTATGACTTTTCATTTATACTCTTTTTATTAGAAAATTCAATATATGTGGTGTCAAAAGCGACAATTTAAATGAGATGTTCTTTGGAGAATCGAGGACAAATAGGCATGTAACAGCATGTATTGTTTTCTGTCAAACACATTACTAATTCTCTGAGATTTTCTGGTTCCATATAATCTCTTTTCTTTTTTTACTTTTAGATATTAGGTTTCTTATTTTTCAAAGAAGCTTGCCTGGAATCCACCCTTGATTCTTGGTTTATGGAAAGATAACCTTTTTTTTGTGAGGAAAGGATAAAGATTGTAAGTTGTAGAAAAACTATAAAATTGGGGCAGCTAGGTGGCGCAGTGGTTAGAGCACCAGCCCTGAAGTCAGGAGGACCTGAGTTCAAATCTGGTCTCAGACACTTCCTAGCTGTGTGACCCTGGGCAAGTCACTTAACCCCAATTGCCTCAGCAAAAAAGCAAAAAAAAAAAAACAAAAAACTATAAAATTCAGGGAAAACTGTGTCAGCTTCCCAAAATTATATTGCATTTAGCTTCTCATAAAAGCTATGATTTTGTTATTTTTGTGCAAGTTTCTCATCTTCAAATCTAATAGGCAGAAATTTTCTTTTTACAAATCTAATTTTCCTAATTTTTAGAGGTTAATCACAGTTTTTTCCATAAGTAAATGCCTCTAGGATGGTCTCAGTGCCTTACAGCCAAAAAGTATTTGCTGACTGATTAAACGGCCGTATGGAGGTCACAAAATTAGTAGGTAGGAAGCATTTGAAGATAAATTGTAACATAGGAATGCTTAAACATAGGATTGGCATTTAGCCTTTTCATTTCTTTGGCTTAAAGAGGGGAAAAATAGATCTGAGTTCGACTCTCTGGTCTCTTAATGAACCGCCAAAGAGATTTGGAGATTAGTTCTGCCATTGTGCAGATAAGGGGCCTCAGGCACTTAACTATCCATATCAGGGTTTATTGTTTCTGCAATATCATGCCTTATTGCTTAATTATATTCATGGACCTCTATGGGTGTGATGGGAACCAGCTGTTTTTCCTATGTGCTGAACAGAGAACAAAAGGAAATGGTATTATGCTGCAGTGTGTGGGGTTTAAGTTAGATAGAGGGATTTTTTCCTTTTTGTCATCTTGGTCAAAGCTGTGGATCCCTATTAATACAATAATTGGTCTCAGGATGATGTTCCCTTTATAATCTCTCCAGACGTTTTTCTCTAATAACTGGTCTAGAGCTAAGAATAATTCTGACCTGAGTGCTTGGAAATCTAAATGAATTTGTACAAGAGATAGTGGAAAGAATGCTACTTAGCATTTGGAAGACCTGAATTCAAAATCTGCCTCTTGCATTTACCATGGACAGATCACTCAACACTACTCAAGTCCCAGGTTCCTTACTTTGAAAATGGGATTGGTAATAATAACATTGATACATACTTTGTAAGCTTATTTTGAGACTAAAATGAATTATTTTATATAAAGTATTTTGCAAACTTTTAAATACCAGATAATGTTAGTTATTATTCTTATTCCTGAAAAATCTTAGAGGGAAGTGACTAAACCTTTTTCATTTGTTCTCTTGAGTCCTGCCCAGAATGAAGCCATATGTGGTTAGGCACCTAATAAGTGTAATTTAGGAATGATGATGGCCATGTCTTATCATCCTGATCTATATCTTGCCACTGGACTTAGACAGTTTTGGAGGAGAAAGTAAGGCTGGTGACTTTGTACAACTTACACTCACTTAAATACAATTCATTTGCATGCCATGACATTGCCTCCTGATGTCATGGTCCTCTTCAAGAAAAAAGGACAAAACAACAACATGATACCCACTAATAGACTTACTTAAGCTGATTTAGCATATCTAGATGCTGCAAAAGACAGTGTAGCAGTGTGATTGGAGAGCCTCCTTTGGAGGCAAAAAGATCTGGGTTCAAGTACCTACTCTAACCCAATCTAGCCATATGACTCTAGATTAATCATTTAACCTCTCAGTGTTTTAGGTCAAGATTTAGGTCAATCTGCATTGGTAAAAGAAGTTTGTCATTGAGATTTCCCCAGACTGATGAAATATCAGGTTTCTCTCTCAATCCTTCTCCCCTAAAAAGGTTTTATTTAAATTTTCTGTAAAACCTGACAAACACTGGACCATGTTGTGGTTGGTTAATTAAGCAGTTATCTGCAAATGATGCTTTGTCCCCAGAGTGCTTAGCAAAGTGCCTTGTACACAGTAGATATTCAACAAATATTTGCCAATGACTTTTGCTTTAGGTAAGTAGCTTTAAAAATAGCTTTTTATTATCAAAATGTACATAAAGATTGTTTCCAAAGATTCATGTTTGCAAAATGTGTTCCAAATTTTTCTTCCTCTCTCCCTATCTCCTACCTCCCCTAGACAGCATGTAATATATGATAAATATGTGCAATTATTCTATATATATTTCAACAAAATCATACTGCACAAGAAAAACCAGATCAAAAAGAAAAAAAAAGAGATAAAGAAAACAAAAAGCAAGCAAACAATAACAAAAAAGTGAAAATAATATATTGTGCTCCACAGTTTCCACAGTTTTCTTTTTTGTAACTCTTTCTCTCCACAAGTCTGTTGGAATTAGCCTCTACAGTTACTTCAATTGGAAATTTTCTTTGTATCTCTTGCTGCTGGGCTTTGTTGGTAACATATAGAAATGCTAATCGTTTTTGTGGGTTTGTCTTATATCCTGTAACTTTGCTAAAGTTGTTAATTGTTTCTAGTAGTGTTTTAGTGATTCTTTAAGTATACCATCATATCATCTGCAAAAGGTGATAATTTTGTCTTCTCATTACCTACTCTACTTCCTTCAATTTCTTTTTCTTCTCTTATTGCTAAAGCTAACATTTCTAATACAACATTGAATAGAAATGGTGATAGTGGGCAACCTTTTTTCACCCCTGATCTTCTTCTAGTTATTTCCTATTACATTTGATGCTTGCTGATGGTTTTAGATAGATGCTATTTATAATTTTGAGGAAAACTCCATTTATTCCTATGTTCTCTAGTTTTTTTTTAATTTGTTATTAAAACAGATAAGTAACTTTTTAACTGTGTGGGCTAAGACTTGTTGATTGGCTGAAGCATTTTTAAGTTGGGTCCATCTGTGCAAAGCAATGGTGATAGCTATTATTTGGGGGGGAGCATGAGGCAATTGGGGTTAATTAATTTACCCAGGCTAAATCTACATAAGAACTATATAATTCACATATTTTAAATGGATTATTGTCCTTTATCCATCACAACAATTCCAAGAGGTTACTGTGATTTGCCCAAAGTCACAAAAAGCAGGATTGGAACTCAGGGTTTAGAGTCAGAGCGCCCTTTCCAATGTATCACAGTGCCTCCTCAGGCCATATACCTCAGCTAGTGATGTCCCTTTTTTACAGCCTCTCTTCTCCAAAATCCAGGGTTCTTTTTACTGAGCTACGCTTCCCCATTTAGTCATTTAAAGTAGAGAGGAAAGACAATTATCAATAGTTTAGCTCAAGATAATCAATAATTCAGGTAAAATACTTTGTTTTGAAATTTCCACTTGTTAGAAATACACTTTTGACACTGAAAATCAGATATCGAGGAAAATTTATTAAAGAAGGGTCTTAAGGAATCATCTTAACATTTCTGACCAAAACTGGGGTTGCATTGCTTTTCAGGAAGAGAGATCACTGATTATAGAAGTGGGAGAATCTTTATACTTGCTAGTGTGGTGCAGCCCCTCGCTTCAGAGATGGGATTGGTCTGTTTCTTCCAGGTTACAGTCTTTCTGATACGCCCACTACATATTTCCCCTTAATATGTATAAAGCATGTCTCCCCCCATCATACATCTCATGTTCAAAGATGGAGGAAAACTACTCCTCTGGGGTGTGCTGTTTAACATTCAATTAGCCTATTAAGCAGGCGCAGTAGTGATTTGGTCAAGTCCTGTCATTGACCCCAACTAGTTTGGGCTGGATGGGCTATTAAGTTTGTAGTTTTCTTAAAACCACAAGACTCTTTCTGATTGGCTGAATAAACTTGTATCTTCATAGCCCCCCCCCCCAATTTCTTTTTGCTCAAGGTTTCTATTGATCACTTAATTGTTCTGTGAATCCTAACCTTCCTTAACCTCTCATATTCTGAAAACCTCTTGGTTGGTGGGTACCCACTATCTCACACTACCTCAAAGCTTGCAACACTTTGGAAATCCAACTTTTCAGCATTTCTCACAGTCAATTGTTATTTAAAAAGTGCTTAATTTTTTTAAATGTTTGAATTTTCCAGATTTTTAGCCCCCCAAACTCTATCTCTCTGTGATTGTCTGTCTTTGTCTCTCTCTCCATCTCTTCCGCCCTCCTTTTCTCTCCCTCCTTCTCTCTCTCCCTTCCTTTCTTCTCTTCTTCCTTCCTTTCCATCTTCCCTCTTTTCTTCTTTCTCTCCCTCTCTCCTTCCTTCCTTCCTCACTTTTTTTCCTCCCTTTGTTCTCTCCTCCCTTCCTCCCTTCCTCCCTCCCTCCCTTCCTCCCTTCCTCCCTTCCTCTTTCTTTCTTAAAAAGGTTCTACTTCAAAAATTTAATACTATAAATGTCTAGTTATATTTTCTTTCAGATCCATTTATTTTAAACTAAGACAATAAAACTCCTTAGAAAGAGAATTCATGAATGTAGATAAGCAATACCTTTGTAAGAAATGTGTTAATGATGGCCTTTTAAAACAAGAGATTTGCTTTTCCCTGGGCAGACACTAAAGTTGATCCCAGATGCAAGCTGATCAAAGCGTTTGCCTTGAAGTTCTAAAAAATGAGTCACAGAGAAGTATCTAAATGTGTATTAAATATTTACTTTCGAATCAGTATGTATTCCCAGTGATCCATTGAGGTCAAGGGCAATTTTTCAAAGGGCTGATACTTGTCTACAGCTAATTAAAATGAATATGCATATAGAAACACACAAAAATGTTTTATGAGTTTCAATATGCTCCTGAGTTTAATTATGTTGGTTCATTCTATTTCTTACCCTTGAAAACAGGAAAAGAAAAGGTTGATGCCTTGTTTATCATTGCCAAGTTACGTTTTCCAGTAAAGATCCACATTAGTCTTTTGTTTCCTCCAGCCCTAGAAGCTTGGCCTTCTGAGAGCTTTCCATTCTGGGGCCTGGGTTGGCACCAGGTATGTTTACCATGATAAGAGAGTAAGAAGAGGTATAATTTATAAAAAGAAATTTGGAAATTTATGAAAAGAAAATAGAAATGGAAGTTAGAAATTCTTTAGTTCAGCCCTCTCATTTTGTTGATAAGAAAACTAAAGTTACATAATTAGCAGATGGTAAAGATGATAATTAAACTCAGTCTCCTAATTCCAAATACAGCTCTCCATGTTCTCCATGTTTCTATGAAGGTGAATCATTCCAAAGAAAATGGGTTCACATTGGTCTTCGGGTTCCAAGATGATAAAGAAAAATTGGGTTCAAACCAATGTGTCATCTCTTCTCCTTCAAAATTGTAGCAAATGTACCAAAGTAAAAGAACTATCAAACTCTAAAAATGAAAAGAAATTTTGATAAGATCAAACAAAAATAAAGAACGAACTCTTGGTCCCATACTCTTCCCATTCCCATCTCTAACCTCTTGTGGGCATCTTGTTCAGTTGGAGCTACAGAAATTATGGAGTCAGAGAAATCCTGAAACTAACTGAAGAGAGCAATGGAACCATTACTAAAAATCTTCACCAAGCAAACTAAAGTTAGTTTCAATTACTCTATTCATTGTTCCTCATTGACAATCACTATTGAAGACCCAAAGGAAGGGTACCTTATCATGAGCTTTTGGCTTGGATTGGTCACTACAGTGACTACTATGTCAAAGTCTCATTCATGATTTTAACTATGTATTTATATTTAGTGTGTCATGATCTATCATTTTTAGGATTTCTTTTTTAATCTTTTTGTGTTTTTAATTTTTTAGCTATGTGCTCAATTCATTCATCATTCATTTAAAATATAAACAGACTAGATGATAAGTTAATTTGATTCTCTTCCCATTCCAAAAGACAGAAAAAGAAAAACTGAATTGCAAAAATAAGGAGAAAGGAGAATTCACCATAAATGGATAGAAAAAAGTTATCCCAAAGTAGGAGGCACCATAAAAGAGTACTAGGTCTGGAGTCAAGAAGATTCATCTTCAGGTGTTCAAATCTGGTCTCAGACACTTCCTAGCTATGTGACTGTGTTGATCACTCAAGCCTTTTGGCTTTAGTTTCTTTCTCTGTAAAAAGAGCTGGAGAAGGAAATAGAAAACCACTCCAATATCTTTGCAATGAAAATCCAGATAGAAACATGAATATTCAGATATGACTGAAATGCATGAACAATTATATTCAATGACATACCAACAAAACTGAAAAATTAAAAATAGATGCAAAATAAAACAATAAACAAACAAAAACTTAGAGTAATAAAATGAGAACTAAAGAATCTATATAATTAAATCTTAGAAAGAAACTTTGTTAGCCACAAATAATATCCCAAAGAATGAAACTAGACCAGATAGATTACAAGAGAATCCTATCAAGCATTTAAAGTACAAAAATGCTGCATTAACCACTTGCAAAATTAGGTAATGAAGGCAGTTCATCAGAAATTTCCTCTGAGAAAAATATGATCTGAATACCCAAACCATGAGAAATAAAACAAAGAAAATATAAACCAATATTACTAATTAGTAGTGATACAAAATGATTAATAAAATATTAACATTCAAAATTATTTATGAGTTATATTTATATCTGAAATGCAGATATAGTCCAATGGTAGGAAAGCTTTAAACATAACAAATCACATTAATAATATAATAAAATCATATGCTTATATCAATAGATGAAAAAACTCAAGAAAACACAGCACTAATTTATGTTTAAAAAAACTCCACAAAATAGGGGGAAAAAATCACTTCTTAATGTGCTCAAAGAACATATCTAAAACAAAGAACCAATATTATTTGTAATGGAGAAGTGCTAGAAACTTTTTCAATTAGACCTGAGATCTCCACTATTACCTGATAAAATGTGAGAAATGTTAGTTATAAACAGGCAAAGAGATTATATGAATAAATATAGGCAAATAGGAGGCCAAATTGTCTCTATTTGAAGGTGATAGATAATTTACTTTAAGAACCTCAGAAAACTGGTTAATTGTATGACTTAATAGCATCATTAAACTAATATACTAAGACTTTGTGTGACCTCAGGCAAGTCACTTATTCCTCCTGAAACTCAATTTCTTCATCTGTAGAAAGGGAATAATAATAGGATCTACCTTACAGGTTTGTTTTAAAAGCCAAATGAGATAAGTTTATTTAAGCACTTTATAAAACTTTAACCTCCAATTTCATAAAAATATGAATTCTTAGTATTATACAAACATAATTCAAATATTAATTACAGAAATAAAAGAAATCAAATAATTAGAAGGGCATTCATCATTCATTCTCTTTTTGTTGCTCTCAATGCCTGTTGGCACTTTTTGACTTTCTATTTGTTATTTTGAGAAAAACTGGGTCCCTTTAAGATAGTATTCAAACATATAGTTATTGGGGAAAATATATTAAGTGAGGGTTTATAGTAAAAATGGTGTCCAATGTTAATCTGTGCATATTAAGGCAATTATATAAATTTGTTACTTTTATACTTGAAATACAGATATAGTTCAATGGTAAGAAAATTACAAACAAAATTGTAGTGCAGTGGATAGAGTACTGGGTCTGGAGTCAGAAGAGTTGAGTTTGAATTTGATCTCAGATGCTTATAAGTTGTGGGACCCTGAGCAGATAATTTAACCGGATTGCCCCCATTTCTACATCTGCAAAATGGGGTTAATAATATCTCCCTCCCAAGGTTGTTGTAATCAAATAAGGTGTTTATAAAGCCCAGTGTATCTTGGCAGATAGTAAGTACTATCTAAATATTAGCTGGGGGGGGGGGGCTGCTAGATATAGCAGGGATCCTGAAGTGAGGATAGACCTGAGTTCAAATCTGACCTCAGACACTTAATACTTACTAGCTGTGTGACTCTGGACAAGTCACTTAATTCCAATTGCTTTACAAAAAAAATTACAATAATAAATGTTAGCTGTTATTATTTTTATTAGCTAGCTATTATTATAGGCATTCAAGCTCTAACACCTTAGAGATCGTTTAGGCCAAATCTTTCACTTTACACCAAACAAATAAATGAACAAATAAGTAAGGGCTGAAGAAGTAAAGCCAATTACTCAAGTTCACGTAGTATTGAGGCCCATTTTGAACTCAGATCTTTCTAAGCTCCAAACCCAGTGCTCTATTCAGCTATTGCACCCTGTCCCATCACCTATCTATAGCTATTCAACAGTAATGACTTCTATTCTGTTTCAGGCCCAGCCCCTCCCTCCACCTTGCCTGCTGAGGCTATACTGGACATGACAATGGTTACTCAGTCCCAGTTTATAGAATACTTAAAAAGAAGCAGAAATGAGAATGAGAAAGCAGCAAAATAGAGAGTAAGGAGAAAAAAAAAGGAGTAGGTGCCATTTAAGCCCATTTAAGCCCCCTTGAGCTGAGTTCTATTCCCTGTTCCTTTAATGTAATTCTTGGAGAATCGTACTCACTGACATAAATCAGGTGTCAAGGGAAAGGCCTATTTTTTGTGGAGAAATGAGAAAGGAATACTTATTTATTAAGTACCTACAATGTGCCAGGCACTGGACTAAACATTTTGCAAATAGTATTTCACTTGAAATACTTGAAATACTATGCACATTATTTCATTTGAAATATTTACACATATTTCATTTGAAATATTTTTACATATTATTTCATTTGAATTATTTACACATATTTCATTTGAAATATTATTTATGCATAATATTTCATTTGAATTAGTATTGTAAAGTATAAGTAAAATAGGAAAAATGTGCCTATGATTCAATAGGATCATAGGCCTATAGACTGATGACTTCAAAAGGCCATTGAGTTCTATTCTTTTTCATTTTACACATGAAACTGAGGCCCAGGGGGGTTAAATGATTCATCTAAGTATAACATATAACAATACGTATTATATTATGGTATAATATAATATAGTAATATATGGTAAGTATAAGTAAGGTTTGGAAATGGGATTTGAACTTAGGTTTTCTGACTTCAGAGAGCCATACTTCTTTTCATTATACCAACTAATATGAAAAACAAACACCTAACATATTTTGTAAAAGTCAGTTATGTGATAAATGGTTTTACTTGTAGAAATTCAATTCTATTTTCATTTCCTGACAGGCATGAAATAATGTTCTGTAGGAAGGATATATTACTTAAGAATAAATACTTACCTTCCCCTCAAGCATAAACAGGATTCCTATTTTTGAAAATTGTTCTTTAGCTTATATATGTACCTATGTGTGTGTATTTTTGTTTAGTTATATCCTTCTACAGTCATGACTCTTTTATATCAAATTTATAGTTCAAGTTTATACAGTGTGTTAAAGATGAAAAAGGACTTTTCTTGATCACTTAAGAGATTAATAGGGCAATTATTGCTATTTCATTTCACAAATGGTAAAACAGAGGTATAAAAAAGTGGTAACTTGGTTGATGTCACAAGCTCATAAAAGATGGACAGGATTCTAATCCAGAATCTGTATCTTCTCCTTTCAAGTCTGATGTTTCTTCTCTTATGCTATGCTGCCTCACCAGATGCAAATAGGTCATATATACATACACATATATTTGTATAGATGTTATATATATGTGTATATATATATGTATATACACACACACACACATATATATATATATGTCTTACTAATGCATTCTTTCTATAACCCTTGCATAGCTGAAGCACAGGGCTCATATATCTCTATCTATCTATTGTGGTCTATCTGCCTATCTATAGGTCTATCTATCTATCTGTAGGTCTATGTGTCTGTCTCTCTATTTCTCTATCTCTCTATAGGTCTATCTGTCTATCTATTTCTCTATAGGTCTATCTGGCTATCTATCATCTATCTATAGAGCTATCTGTCTGTCTATCTTTCTATCTATCCACTTACTAATGTATTCTTTCTATAACCTTTGCATGGTTGAAGTACTTCCTCAGAATGAAAACCACCTTCTTCTTCACCTTTAGTATTTTCTATTTATATTCTCTGACTTCCTCTCCTTTGCAAGAATGCCATTTTGGGTTTGGGTTTTGATTCTCTGGTTTGTTGGTGTTTGGGTCATCAGGAGAGGGCCCAAGTTTGAACTTCTGAAATAAACCTGTTTTGACTTAAATTGACTTCTTGGCTGATTTTTTCCTAGCATCTCACATAGAAAATGGCAAAAATTCATTTAATTAAGATTTGTACCTTGGTTGAAAATAGATAGTGTCTAAATTGAAGTGCATGCATCAGAAATGGTATATGAAATGATCTATAGGAATTACTTACTATACTGGGGAGATATCACTAAACCTGGGTTTTTTTTTTTAACTAATTTAAAGAAAGTAAGAATACCTTCAGAATGTACTCTATAGGGTGGTTCAGAGGATAAAGGAGATCATGATTGTAAAATGTTTTTAGAAATCAAGTGAGAAAAACGGAGCCACATACATACATATATATATATATATGTACATATGTATACACACACAAAATAAGTATGTAACCAAAGTATATAAACAAGAATAATATACCTTGATTGGGCTATTTGCCAACTAACAATCATAGTTGTTTCCCCATAGTATAGCTGTATCAGATTCAAGGTATTTTTTAATGAATTTCCTTTTAATAGTTAATCAACCAAAAGCATTTATTACAAGCCTACTATGTGTTAAGTAATGTGCTAAGCACTGGGGATACAAAAAAGATATAATAGTCCCTGCCCTCAAGGAGCTTACCATCTAATGGAATATTATACAATCTAGCCAGTAAACACAATTAGCTCAAAATAAAGGCATTTGCATAGATGGCATTGCAAGACCAACAACAATAAAGCATTCCTTCCATACATCTTGAGCTCATTCTTCCACGTCTAGACAAAGTATCAGTGGGAAAAGTGGGTATATAATTAGAGTATACTGGTAGAGAGGCACACATTCAGGGAACACAGGTAGCCAATGCAACTCATACTTCACTCAGTTTCCACAGGACCCTGTGGTCTTTTTCCTTTTTATGTTGTTCTTCCAGCTACTTTCCCTAGGCAAAAGGTTTTTACTACTCAAATAGTGATCTAGGTTCTCTGGTCTAGTCTTTTCCCAGTTCAGCTTCTAGGAATGGCTCTCTTCTCACAAGTCTCTCACAACTGGTTCTAGCCTAAACTTAGGCACTCACAATGCTTGGAATTGTCATCTGCCTCAACTCCCTCCTTAGAGAAAGTCTTGCTTTTTTTAAAGCTTTCTCAATATTTTTTTTTATTTTTCCAAATACAGGTAAACATAGTTTTCAACATTCATTTTTTAAGAAATCATGCTTCAATTTTTCTCTCTTCCTTCCTTAACTCCCCCCTCCTCAAGACCATGAGCAATCTAATTTAAGTTAAACATGTGCAATTCTCTTAAACATATTTCTATATTTGCCATCTTGTGTAAGAAAAATCAGACCAAAAGGGGAAAAAAAAGTATGAGAAAGAAAAAGCAAACAAATCAATAAAAAAAAGGTGAAAAATACTATGCTTTGATCTACATTCAATCCCAATAAGCCTCCTTCTGGAAGCAGATGGCTCTCTCCATCACAAGTCCATTGGAATTGGCCTGAATCACTGCAGTGAAGAAAAGAGTTACATGTAACACAGTGGATCATCATATAATCTTATTGTTGCCATGTACAATGATCTCCTGATTCTGTTCCTTTCACTTAGCATCAGTTCATGTAAGTCTCTCCAGGCCTCTCTGAAATTATTCTGCTGATAATTTCTTATAGAAAAATAATATTCATATACCACAACTTATTCATCTACTTCCCAACTAAGGAGGATCTACTCTATTTCCAGTTCCTTATCACTCCCCCCAAAACTGCTATGATCTCTTTAGGATACAGACCCAATAGTGGAGCGTGTCTTACTTTTAAAGGACCACTAGGATCATGATGAACATTCTTTGGCTAGCCAGTGTTAAATTGACTTCTGATTCCACCTATTTTATCAGAGAACTTTTTCATATCTTCTAAAGGGATAACAAAGTCTAAGACCTTCTTTATACTTCATTTGAGACTTGAACTCTGTTATCTGCTTCTTATCTTGCTACTTTAACAAGGCTGGGAAGGAGGAGTTGATCAGCTTTCACCTCCTACTATACAAGCCTATAACTATATACGTTGCCTTGACTCACTATTATTATTCTTGATTAAAAAAAAAAAAAGTTCTTGGGCTATATGACCTCAGTCTGATAATGAGCTTTTTGTGACACTTTTCCAACAAGTGACCTAAAGCAGCTATAGTCATGAGTAAGTAAGTAATAGTGTTAGTAGAATATAGAATGGTGGGCTGGCCAGAAAAGGTTCCAAATTAATCCTCAGTCAGAGGGAAATGATTTACATAAATCACCAAATGAATCACAACCCCTACTTTCCTGAGAGCTTGAGGGAGGAGGAGAGTGTCATAATATAAAGCTAGAGGTAGTCTCTGAATTCAAGTACACTGTTTAAAAAAAAAAAAAAAAAAAGGTTGAAAAGTGGGCAGCTAGATGGCACAGTGGATAGAGCACCAGCCCTGAAGTTAGTAGGACATGAATTCAAATGTGATCTCAGACACTTAACTGTGTGACCTAGCTATGTGACCCTGGGCAAGTCACTTGACCTCAATTGCCTTAGCAAAAAAAAAAAAAAAAAAGTTAAAAATACTAAGAAGGATGACTTGAAGTAAAGAAGGACCTTTCCCATCCAATCTAGTAAACATTTACTAAATGCCTACTATGTGTAGAGCTGTGTGCTTTAGTTCTGGAGGTACAATGAATTAAAAGAAAAACAGTTTTTATTCTCAAGGAGCTTACAATCAATAAAAGAAGTCAACATACAAAAGGAGGCAGGAAAGAGGGAGGAGAGCATCCTATGGTGGGTGAGGTAAGAGAGTTATGGGATGGGAAAATATCTACTTTCATTAAGTTAAAAACCTGGCACAGAATTGCAGTGAACTGAAAGTTTACTTTCTGCTCTCAACAAAGGAAGGCATTGGGAAGAATTTGGTGCTCCACCCTCTAGCCTTCCAAAAAGAGGGAAGAAGAAGCTGAGGGGAGATAGTGTCAGTCAAAGCTTGAGTTAGCAACATGATGGAGATTAGAATCAAAGAGTTTTTCCGGGAAGGATCACCTTATTCTTTGAAGCTGAAATCACTGCAAAGCAACAGATTGTTGTTTGTCCTTCATTATCAAAAAAGACCATGACATGCAAGTGAATTGGATTTAAGTGAGGGAGGGCTGGGCAAAGTCACCAAACTATCTTTCTCCTCCAGAGCCCTCTGGGTCCAGTGGCCAGATATAGATCAGGATGATTGGTACACAATACTTAATTCATTCCATTCAGTTTGGAAGGAATATTTTGACTTTGAGTGCTTTATTAAAATGTAGTCTATACTCCCTAGCCAGAAGGGGCAATGCTTCTCTGTGGTATTACCAGAGATTGTTGCTGTTCAGTCTTATTTGATTCTGCATTTGGACCATACTGTTCATGGAGTTTTCTTGGCAAAAACACTAGAGTGATTTGCCATTTCCTTCTTCAGTGGTTTAAGGCAAATGAAAGTTAATTGACTTGTCCAGGGTCACAAGCTAGTAAGTGCCTGAGGCTTATTTGAACTCAAGTCTTCCAACTCTAGTCCAGAGTTCTTTCCAATGAACTACCTAGTTGCCTTACCAGAGGTACAGAAAAATAAAAGCATTGTCTCCCCATCTCCCATATTCCTACATATAAGCCACCCAACAATACATCCTTCACCCTGAAGCAACAATGCTTGTAATTCCAAAAAGTGATTCATTCCTTTGGATTTAGAAGCAATATTTTATCATTAAGCTGTTATTCAGTCATTTTTAGTCATGTCTAACTTTATGACTCCATGACCCCAGTTGGGATTTTCTTGTCAAAGATAATGGAGTAGTTTGCCATTTCCTTCTCCAGCTCATTATGTAGATGAGGAAACTATGGCAAACAGGGTGAAAGGACTTGCTCACAGTCTTATTGCTAGTAAGTGTGTGAGGTCAGATTTGAACTCAAAGAAATGAGTTTTTTTTTTTTTTTCCTCCAGGTTCAGTATTTATTCATTGGGTCATCTAGCTGCCTTTTTTGTCATTAAGAATACTGTTTAAAAATGCACCAATGTGTATCTTTATCTCCTCCATGCCAAACAAATACTTGTCACCTGAGGAGAATTAGCAGGATTAGTTGCTGCAAGAAAGATCCTTAGGAAGGATACTTTCAGCAATAGTGAGAAGTGGGAATGAAGAGGGAACTGGCATAAGGAGTATGCTCCCAACAAACTATTGCTCCTTTACAATTCTACTTGACTGCGTGTCCTTTCTCTAAGGATGATGATATAGACATTTCTTCTCCATTCACCTTTTGTAGCATTAGTGAATGCTTATGCATTACCCGCCATCCAAGCACTAAAAATCCATTCATCTTTCCTGGTGATGCTTACACAATGGGGTCAGTTCATACACTCAGTATACTCCCTGGAATTTCCATTAATGCTAATGGAAGTTATGCTGCATGTTAAGGAAGGAATTGGTTCCAGGGTCTCTGGCAGCAGTTGTTAATTCAAGCATTACCCTTGTGTACTTCCTTTTCATTATATTGCAAGCCTTCTTTGGACCCTTAAATTAGACTAAACAGAGTTGTTTGGAGACCAACTAATTATTTTTCTTTCTATTGTGCTTTTAAGCCTCAGTTTTGGTGGCAGGAAATATTTGTTTTAATAGACTGAAAGCCTAAGAGGAATACAAAGAAAGGAATCATTAAATAATATGTTTGAAAAATAAATACGCTTGGAAAAGTTAATGGGAAAATAAGATAAACTTAAGAAACAAAAAGCAGCTTCTGTATATAAACATCATTAAGAAACATCATCTACAGTAATATTTGTATTTGTTTCTATTCAGATCAGTTTTTAAAATGCAAGAACTCAATATTTTTTTAGAAATAAAGGCTAGCAGGGGCAGCTAGGTGGCACAGTGGATAGAGCACCAGCCCTGAAGTCAGGAGGACCTGAGTTCAAATCTGGTCTCAGACACGTAACAGCTGTGTGACCCTGGGCAAGTCACTTAACCCCAATTGCCTCAGCAAAAAAAAGAAAAAAAAAAGAAATAAAGGCTAGCTATTAGGATCATAATTTTACACTGGCTAAGTGAAATGTACTAATACAAATTATTCTACATGCAGGTAATATTTTTGACTGAATTGAGGAGCCTGGACTTTTTATTAAAATCAATGTCAAGAAACTTTGAATATGTCACTTCTCTGCTCAAAAAAGTTTCAGTGGATCTTCATTGCTTACAAGACAAAATCCAAATTCCTTAGCCTAGTATTCAAAAGCATCTACAACATAGTCATTAACTTTCAGATTTGATCTTTTCCCTTTATGCGTTAATACAAGTATTTGGTTTTCTGAAATGAACAATGCAAAGAAATAGAAGAAAACAATAGAATTGGAATGACAAGAAATCTCTTCAAGAAAGTTAGAAATATCAAGGAAATATTTCATGCAAAAATAGGCCTGGTAAAGAACAAAATGGCAGGAATTTAACAGAAGAAGAAGGAAGACAAGAATATGCAGTAGAACTATATAAGAAAGATCTTAACATCATTGATAACCACATGGTATGGTTATCTAATCTAGAGCCAGACACACTGGAGAATAAAGTTAAGTGGACCTTAGGAAGTATTGCTAACAATAAGGCTAAAAGGGATGATGGAATTCCAGTTTAGCTATTTAAAATCCTAAACAATGATGCTGTAAAAGTGTTTCACATTCAATATACCAGCAAATTTGGGAAACTCAATAGTGACGACTGGATTGGAAAAGATCAGTTTCTATCTCAGTCCTAAAAAAGGGCAATGCCAAGGAATGCTCAAATTACCAAACAATCACACTCTTTTCACACTTTTGCTTAAGATTCAGTAAGCTAGGTTTTAGCAATATTTGAACTGAGAACTACCACAATAGAAGGCTAGCTTTCAAAGAGGCAGAGGAACTAAAGACCAAATTGTCAACATTCACTGGACATGGAAAAGTCAAGGGAATTACAAAAAACATGTACTGCTTCATTGATTATACTAACACTTTTAATTGTGTGGTTCACAATAAAATGTAGAAGTCCTCTAAAAGATGGGAGTTCCAGATCATCTTGCTTATCTTCCGAAAAATGTATTTAGGGCAAGAAGTAACAGAACCAGACATGGAACAATTGATTTGTTTAAGATTGGAAAAAAAAGAAGTATGGCAAGGTTATATGTTGTCACCTTATTTATGAAAAGTACATCATATGAAATGCCAGGCTAACAGGCCTCTTGATGAGGGTGAAAAAAGAAAATTTAAAAGATGGCTTGAAACTTAACATAAAACTCCCAAGATCTTTTTTAAAAATTTTTTTAATTTTTAATTTTTAATTTTTTTATTAAAGCTTTTTATTTGTATAACATATGTATGGGTAGTTCCCCAGCATTGATCTTTACAAAGCTTTCCATTACAAATTTTGCCTCCAGTCCCCTCTTCTCCCCTAGATGGCAGGAAGTCCACTACATGTTAATAATGTTAAAATACTTGACAAGTTATGCAAGAAAAATCCTATCTACAAGAAAAAAAAAAAAGAAAATCAGAGAAAGGCAACACAATGCAAGCAAATATCAATAGAGAGCATGAAAATGTTATGTTGTGGTCCACATTTCATATCCCTCTCTCTGGGTGTATATGGTTTTCTTCAGTGAGCAATTGGAACTGGTTTGAGACAATTCTTTGTTGCAGAGAGCCATGACCATCAAAATTGATCATCATGTAATACTGTTATTGTTGTTGTGTATGATGATCTCCTGGTTCTGCTCATTTCACTCAGCATCAGTTCATGCAAGTCTCTCCAGGCCTCTCTGAAATCGTCCTGCTGGTCGTTTCTTACAGAGCAATAATATTCCATAATATCCATATACCATAATTTATTCAGCCACTCTCCAATTGATGGGCATCCCTTCAGTTTCCAGTTTCTAGCCACTACAAAAAGGGCTGCCACAAACATTCTTGCACATGTGGGTCCCTTTCCATCCTCTAAGATCTCTTTGGGATATAGGCCCAGTAGAAACACTGCTGGATCAAAGGGTATGCACAGTTTGATAACTTTTTGAGCATAGCTCCAAATTGCTCTCCAGAATGGTTGGATCCGTTCACAGTTCCACCAACAATGTATTAGTATCCCAGTTTTCCCACATCCCCTCCAACATTCATCGTTATCTTTTCCTGTCATTTTAGCCAATCTGACAGGTGTGTAGTGGTACCTCAGAGTTGTCTTAATTTGCATTTCTCTGATCAATAGTGATTTGGAGCAACTTTTCATATGACTAGAGATGGTTTTAATTTCATCATCTGAAAATTGTCTGTTCATATCCCTTGACCACTTATCTATTGAAGAGTGGCTTGAATTCTTATAAATATGAGACAATTCTCTATATATTTTAGAAATGAGACCTTTATCAGAACCATTAAATGTAAAGATGATTTCCCAATTTGATGATTCCCTCCTAATCTTGTCTACATTAGTTTTATTTGTACAGAAACTTTTTAACTTAATATAATCAAAATTATCCATCTGGTGTTCAATTAGGAGTTCCAGATCTTCTTTGGACATAAATTTATTCCATCTCCACAGGTCTGAGAGGTAAACTATATTATGTTCCTCTAACTTGCTTACAAAGTCACTCTTAATATCTACATCATAAACCCATTTAGATCTTATCTTGGTATGTGGTGTTAGGTATGGGTCAAGCCCTAATTTCTTCCACACTATTTTCCAATTTTCCCAGCAGTTTTTGCCGAATAATATAAGTGCTTATCCCAAAAACTGGGATCTTTGGGTTTATCAAACACTAAATTGTTAAGGTTATTTCCTAGATTGTCCTGATAACCAATCCTGTGCCACTGATCGACTTCTCTATTTCTTAGCCAGTACCAAACGGTTTTGAGGACCGCTGCTTTATAATATAGTTTTAGATCTGGTACAGCAAGGCCACCTTCATCTGCCTTTTTTTTCATTAATCCCCTTGAAATCCTTGACCTTTTGTTCTTCCAAATGAACTTTGCTACTATTTTTTCTAGATCTGTAAAATAATTTCTTGGGAGTTTGATTGGTATGGCACTAAATAAGTAGATTAGTTTGGGTAGTATTGTCATTTTTATTATGTTCGCTCTGCCTACCCATGAGCACTTAATATTTTTCCAATTGATTAGGTCTGATTTTATTTGTGTGGAAAGTGTTTTGTAGTTGAGTTCATATAGTTTCTGACTTTTCCTTGGCAGATAGATTCCCAAATATTTTATCCTATCATCTGCTATTTGGAATGGAATTTCTTTTTGTATCTCCTGCTGCTGAACTTTGTTGGTAATATATAAAAATGCTGATGATTTATGTGGATTAATTTTGAATCCTGCAACTTTGCCAAAGTTGTGAATTGTTTCTAGTAGTTTTTTAGTTGAATCTCTAGGGTTCTCTAAGTATACCATCATGTCATCTGCAAAGAGTGATAATTTGGTTTCTTCATTACCTACTCTGATTCCTTTTATCTCTTTTTTCTTCTCTTATTGCTAAAGCTAACATTTCTAATACAATATTAAATAGTAATGGTGCAGTGGGCAGCCTTGTTTCACTCCTGATCTTATTGGGAATGGTTTTAGTTTGTCTCCATTACATATGATGCTTGCTGATGGTTTTAAATAGATGCTACTGATCATTTT
>JAJPUD010000959.1:35413-61633 GCA_023553655.1 Myrmecobius fasciatus
GATGCATTTACTATTTCTGCCTTTCTGCATTTGATTTTGAGGTTTTTATGCCCTAACACATGGTCAATTTTTGTATAGGTTCCATGGACTGCTGAGAAAAAAGTAAATTCCCTACTGTCTCCATTCAATTTTCTCCATAAATCTATCATACCTAACTTTTCTAACAATTGGTTTATCTCCCTAGTTTCTTTCTTGTTTATTTTGTGGTTTGATTTATCTAATTCTGAGAGAGCAAGGCTGAGATCCCCCACTAGTATAGTTTAACTGTCTATTTCTTCTTGCATCTCTCTTAATTTCTCCCCTAGGGATTTGGATGCCATTGCACTTGGTGCGTATATATTTAGTATTGATATTGCTACATTATCTATGGTACCCTTTAATAAAATACAGTTTCCTTCCTTATCTCTTTTGATTAGATCTATCTTGGCTTTTACTTGATCTGAGATAAGGACTGCTACCCCTGCCTTTTTTTTGTTCACCTGAAGCATAATAGGTTCTGCTCCAGCCTTTTACCTTCATCCTATATGTGTCACTATGGTTTTAGATGTGTTTCTTGTAGACAACATATTATGGGATTCTGGTTTTTAATCCAGTCTGATATCCACTTTTGCTTTATGGGAGAGTTCATCCCATTCACATTCACAGATAGAATAACTAATTCTTTATTTCCTGCCATCTTATTTACCCAAGTTATGTTTTCCCCTTTCCTTTCCCCTTTCTCCCTTTCCCCCTCCTCAGTACTTTGCTTTTGATGACCCCTCCCCCAAACAATACTCCACCCTTTAGAGCCATTCCCCCTGTTTTTACTCCTTTCCCCTGATTCTTCTATTTTCCCTTCTATTAGTTTATCCCTTTCTTTTCCTCCTTTCCCTCCCACTTCCCTCTAGCAACAGACAATGTGAAATCAAGTGTCTGATATACACTTTTAGAGCCCAACCTGATGAGAGTAAGATTTACACAATGCTCATCTCCCTCCCCTCTTTCTCTCAATTATATTAGGTTTTCTTTGCCTCTTCAAGAGATTTTACCTTGTTTTTACCTCCTTTTTTTTAGATCTTATTTTACCACTTTTCCCCTCTTTTCCCCAGTATGACAACCTTTCCCCCTCTAGTTCTCTTTTTCATATTATCAAAGTAATATCTAGTTAATTATACCCCCAAACTTTAAGTATCCCCCTAGTAGAAATAAAGTGCTCAAGAGTCCTTTCCTTTTTACCTTTTTATGCATCTCTTGAGTTCTGTGTTTGGATGTCGAATTTCTTCTTCAGATCTGTTCTTTTCATTAGAAGTAGGTGAAATTCACCTATATCATTGAATGACCATCTTCTTCCCTGGAGGATAATGCTCATTCTAGCTGGATAGGTTATTCTTGGCTGTAATCCAAGTTCCTTTGCCCTTCGGAATATCTGGTTCCAGGCCCTTCGATCCCTCAATGTGGAGGCTGACAGATCGTGTGTGATTCTAATTATTGATCCTCGGTATTTGAATGGTTTCTTTCTAGCTGCTAGCAGAATCTTTTCCTTGGTGCTATAGTCCTGAAATTTAGCCACGATATTCCTTGGGGTTTTAATTTTGGGGTCTCTTTCAGGAGGTGATCGGTGAATTCTTTCAATGGTGATTTTCCCTTCTGATTCTATAATCTCAGGGCATTTTCTTTCAGGATTTCCTGGAAGATAGTGTTTAGATTCTTTTTTTCATCATGGCTTTCAGGAAGTCCAATAATCCTTAGATTGTCTATCCTAGATCTATTTTCCAAGTCAGTTGTTTTTCCTAGGAAATATTTCATATTTTCTTCTAATTTTTCATTTTTTTGTTTTTGACTGATTCTTGAAGTCTTATTGAGTCATTCACTTGCATTTGTTCAATTCTTATTTTTAAAGTGTTGTTTTCTTCAGTTACCTTTTTAAGCTCCTTTTGTAACTGGCCAATTGAATTTTTTTATTCATTGCACTCTTTTTCCACCTCACTAATTTTATTTTTCAATAAATTGGTGTCTTTTTCATATCTCTTTTGCAGGGCATCATATCCTTCTTGCAAGATATTGTATCCTTCTTGCACTGATTTCAATTTATTTTCCCATTTATCCTCCAGCTCTTTTATTAGGTTCTTTAAGCAATCTTCCAGAAAGGCCTTTCGAAAAGGGGACCAGTGATGGTCCTTAATAACTTCCTTTGGAGTTTTGTCTAAAGGAACCTCTGGATCTGGGGTCATCACTTCTTTCTCTTGATAAAAGCTGTCTATGGGGAGAGCTCTCTTTTGCCTTTTCATTTTTTTTTTTTTTTAGACAGCGTGGATATCTCTTTAAGGTAGGGAAAAAAATGGCGGCTGAAAGGGCAGCTTTAGATCTTTGCCCTGGGGCACTTCGGCGAATTAACTTAAGGTGCTGGGCCGGTGGGGGCTAGGACTAAGTCCCAGTTACTCCTTAAACAAGGCAAGTCTGCCAGAACACCTGTCCCCAATCAGGGCAGAGTGTCCTGAGTGCCTCAGATAAACTCCAGGTGTTTGGAATTTGGAGTTTGGAGTTTGGAGCTTCAGCCAGGAAAAGCTGAGCTGAGCTGAGTCCCACCCTCACTTCCGGCGTACACCAGAGTTCTCTGACACCAGAGTCCTCTGTTTATCCCTCTGTCTGAGTTAGACAAACCTGATATGAAGTTTTTCAGAGATATCTGCAAGCAATATCCCAATATTTCCAGATTCGTTGACTTGAAGATCAATTCAGAGGCTTATTTTATTGTTGATTTGAAAGAAGATCGGAGGAGGACGCAGACAGTCATGTTTTCACTCTGCCATCTTGGCTCCGCCCAAACTCCCAAGATCTTGGCAACTGTTTTCACCATTTCCTGATAGAAGGAAAAGAAATGGAAACAGTGTCAGATTTTACATTGTTGGTCTCAAAGATCACTGAAGACACCAAATGCAGCCATGAAATTTAAAGATACTTATTTCTAGGAAGAAGTTATGGCAAATCAGAACAGCATACTAAAAAAAGCAGAAGTATAAAGTCTCTTTCCAACAAAGGTCCATATCCATTGAGGATAAAACTTAAATACTTTGACTACATAATGAAAATACAGGATTTTTCAAGAAAAATCATGATACTAGGAAAGATTGAAGGCAAAAGAAAAAGGGGACAGCAGAGGATAAGACAGAAAGTGTCATCGAAGCAATGAAAATGAGTTTGGACAGACTTTGGGAGACAGTGAAAGATAGAAAGACCTGTTGTGCTATATATGTCCAAGGTGTCACAGAGTCATGTCTGATTAAGTGATTAAACAACAACAAATAATAGTACATTCATTGATATCCAAATACTCAATGGCATTCCTATTTTCACATCTTTACTTGTTTGAAACTGATCATAAGACAGAATTTTTCTCTGGAGGGATATGAAAACATTGCATTGAATTGATATTGTCAAGTATAACCTTCCCAGAAATGCATCCATTCTTTTTTCAATTAAAAAAAAAAGGCCAAATCAAAGTCAACAAAATTAATCCAAAAGGGGGATTAATATGTTGAATTCATTCCAGCTGACAGTGATGGCAAAGCATCAATTATTCAATACAGTATGCACAAACAAGGTAAAATTTGAGTTGGTATGTGTTAAATTTCATTGTATGTAATTTTCAATCATCACTATCAGTCAGCATAAGTTTGTGACACAGATAACTTGTATTGTCATGCTGCTTGATGCCTTTAAACATGAAAGATGTAAACCTATAGTTAAGGTATCTTGGTATGGGAATTAAAAGGGACCATAGTATCTATTATGTTTCTCAATGCCAATTATTTTGGTAAATTCAAAATAATAAATTGGCTACTTAAAAATGGAAATTACTTGAGGATAATTATAATTATAACTTTCAGCAATTAAATTAAATTTTAATTTTTAAAAAATTTATCTTTAATTTTTAAAAGTGAAATGATGGACCTAACTACTTTGAAGAGATAATCCAATGAATCAGACTAGCAAAGACAATGGAAACAGTGGAGATATATGAACATAAAGCTGAAAGCAGGACAAAAGAAAAGCAGAAATTTCAAATTTCAACTTTATCATTTGGCTTCACAAGTGCTGTTATTGGTAGATGGAAAGACCACTATGTTTGTTTTATATAAATAGGTAGCTGTATATTAGTATGAAACTTAATGAATTGAAACAAAAACTTGAAAATGTACATGTGAAATATGTTATCAAAAGAAGAGAATTTTTTCAGGAAAAAAGTAAATACTTTTAGTATGCTTTCCAAGTCAATATGTTTCATAATTACAAATATTAACTCATTTGATCCTCCCAACAGCAACAACCTAGGAGGTAAATGCTATTTTTACTTCCATTTTATAGTTGAAGAAACACAGGCAAACAGATTGTGACTTTCCTGGAGTCACACAACCAATGTGTATGAGTCAGAGATTGAACTTATTTTTTCCTGATTTTCGGTCTAGCTCTCTAACCACTTGCTTATTTGTTCATCCTTCCTTTTGAAGAGGACCAATGACATTAATGTTGTCTTAACGAGCAAGTGAGTTAGATTTAAATGAATCAGAGTTGCACTGAGTTGGCAATCTTACTCTTTCTTCTAGAATTATTGAAGTCCAGTGGCATGACAAAAGTCAGGATGACTGATGATGTTCTGGGATACAGTGGATGACCTTAGTGTTTTTGATGTCTGATCAAGTTCTAAGTGCTCCATAACATCTGTTTCAGGTACCTTCATGGAGGTTGGAACAAAATGTTCTCATCCAACCATTCCACCAGGAAAAGTCTTTATGTGCTTGGGATGGATATTCCTCTAATTCACGGAAGGCTTTGAGGTCCATTGTTACCTTCAATCTGGTTTAGCCTGTCTGCCAAGATGATTTTTACTAGGATATGGTGGCCACTGAACATGCCCCAGCATTTTGAAATCACATATGAAAGTTAGGTGAAAGGTAGACATCAAAAGTAGATGAATAAGATAGCTAGGTGGCACAGTGGATAGAGCACCAGTCCTGAAGTCAGGAGAACCTGAGTTCAAATCTAGCCTCAGACACTTAACACTTCCTAGTTGTGTGACCCTGGGCAAGTCACTTAACCCCAATTGCCTCAGGGAAAAAAGTAGATGAACAGTTTTAAAAAGGGTTCAGTAATCCTCACATAAGAAGTACTAGTCCTCTTTGAATGTGTTATATACCTCCCCCATCACTTAACTTCAATAAATCAATAAGTATTTATTAATCGTTTACTATTACCAGGCACTGTGTTGGGCACTAAGGATACAAATACAAAAGCAAGACTATCTCTGACTTAAAGAAAAAAGTTTGTATTCTCTCTTTCTGTTTGTGAATAACTTTAAAATGTCATATGAATTAACTATTATAGTGTTCATATGTATGAATTTAACCTTTCTAAGGCCTGGTTTTCTCATCTTTAAGAAAGAGGCTAATAATGTCTGCATTGATTGGATATTGTATGGGGAGTAAACAGAGGTAATAAACACTTTGCAAACCTTAAATCTCTCTGTAAATGTCAACCTACTAGTATTAAAGAGTTGATAGTGTAGAAGGCAATAAAGACAAACATAAATAAATATAATAAGAAGTTGATAAGTACAATTGAAAGGGTTAGATTAAGTACACAAAATAAGATGCAGAAGATATAGAATCAAATCTTTAGATTTAAGCAAGATTGTATGAATCACAGTGTACATTTCTATATCCATGCATTGTAAGCACAATAGATAATTAGGTCAAATAGTTAATGCTCCTGTTTGGTTTGATAAAGACAAACATCCACATTTCTCTTTCTAAACCTGCCATGGAGCATGAAAAACTAACCCCTGTATTAAAGAGAATTATAACTCAGATAGAGGATTGTTAAATTAGTCGTGAATTCTGCCATTTAAACAGTTAATTAGTGAGCAATGTTTTTACCAGTATATGTATATGCATTCTGATACAAATATCTTTATCTTAAATCTCATATGGTGGCATGCTTTTGCTGCATACTTATGTACATATATACACACATATATATATGTATATATATATATGTTAACTTCAAGTACATGTTTTTAAATAGATTTTAAATAAATATATAAAGGAAATTGGACTAGACTGGCTCCTTCCAGCTCTAAATCTATGATATTATGATTCTATATTTTTACAAAATAGCATATAAAAACACATATCTAGAGACAGAAAGACTTGTAACACTGGATGTTGCTTTGTAGCACTGTGGGGATCCTTTTCCCCATCTAAGTAAAAAATCATAATCCTCATACACCACATCTAATGGCTTAACTCAAAGGAAATATTTTTCCCCCTCCAGTCCCTTCTACCCCACTTTTCCCTTCAGGTAAAGCGAACTGTTTGGTTTCTGCAAATAGTTCTTATGTTCTCAGCAGCACCATAGGTCCATTTGGCTCATTCTTCCTGAGAAAATCTCAGAAAGCCTCAGATTTAGGCTTTGAGGTTCTGTTTGGGAGAACTACAAGATCGTCTGAGGTTCAACAACCTCTAGTCTTTTAATCTCCTATAAATTTTAATTCAGCTAATCTGTGAACTATAAAACCCTGCAAGATCAATTACCTATTTCAAGTAACATACTTGTAGAAAATGAGAACTCACTCACTTATTAAAAGCTATAAAATATCATTAATAATGGGGAATAGAAAAAATTACTCCCATTGGGTTTTTTCTTTTATGTCCCTCAGCTCCTGGATTTTCCAGAGACAATGAAGTTCAAAATCAGTTCTCTCTTCTAATTTAATTGCTGTAGTCCCATTTGCCTATAGATCATTTGTCCCAGGAGAAGCCCAATTGCTCTGTATTTCTTTAAATAATTTCTGTCCTGCTTTCCTATTTTCTTTTTTTTCTTTTCTTTTAATTAAAGCTTTTTATTTACAAAACATATGAATGGGTAATTTTTCAACAATGACCCTTGCAAAACTTTCTGTTCCAAATTTTCCCCTTCTTCTCCCCACCCCTTTCCCTAGGTGGCAGGTAGTACAATACATGTTAAATATGTTAAAATATATGTTAAATCCAATGTATATATACATATTTATACAGTTATCTTGCTGCACAAGAAAAATCAGATCAAGAAGGAAAAAAAAACCTGAGAAAGAAAACAAAATGCAAGCAAATAACAGAAAGAGTAAAAATGCTATGTTGTGGTCCACACTCAGTTCCCACAATCCTCTCTCTGAGTATATATGGCTCTCTTCATCACTGAACAATTGGAATTGGTTTGAATCATCTCATTGGTGAGAAGAGCCACGTCCATCAGAATTGATCATCATATAATCTTGTTGTTGCCATGTACAATGATATCCTGGTTCTGCTCATTTCACTTAGTATCAGTTCATATAAGTCTCCAGGCCTCTCTAAAATCATCCTCTTGATCATTTCCTATATAACAATAATATTCCATAACATACATATACCTTAATTTAATCTTCCATTCTCCAATTGATGAACATCATTCAGTTTCCAGTTTCTTGCCACTACAAAAAGGGCTATCACAAACATTTTTGCACGTGTGGGTCCCTTTCCTTCCTTTAAGATCTCTTTGGGATATTAGCCTAGTAGAAACACTGTTAGATCAAAGGATATGCACAGTTTGATAACTTTTTGAGCATAATTCCAAATTACTCTCCAGAATGGTTGGATCTGTTCACAGTTCCACCAACAATGTATCAGTGTCCCAGTTTTCCCACATCCCCTCCAACATTCATCATTTACTTTTTCTGTCATCTTAGCCAATCTGAGAAGTGTGTAGTGGTACCTCAGAATTGTTTTAATTTGCATTTCTCTGATCAATAGTAATTTAGAGCACCTTTTCATATGACTAGAAATGGTTTCAATTTCTTCATCTGAAATTTGTTTATTCATATCCTTTGACCATTTACCAACTAGAAAATGGCATGAATTCTTACAAATTTGAGTTAATTTTCTATATATTTTAGAAATGAGTCCTTTATCAGAACCTTTGAATGTAAAAATGTTTTCCCAGTTTATTGCTTCCCTTCTAATCTTGTCTGCATTATTTTTGTTTGTACAAAACCTTTTTAACTTAACATAATCAAAATTATTTATTTTGTGATCAATAATGATCTCTAGTTCTTCTTTGGTCACAAATTCCTTCCACCTATGCAGATCTGAGAGATAAACTATCCTATATTCTTCCAATTTGTTTATAATCTCATTCTTTATATCTAGATCATGAACCCATTTTGACTTTATCTTGGTATATGGTGTTAGGTATACATCAATGCCTAATTTCTGTGATAATAGTTTCCAATTTTCTCAGCAGTTTTTTTCAAATAGTCAATTCTTATCCCAAAAGCTGGGGTCTTTGGACTTGTCAAACACTAGATTACTATAGTCATTGACTATTTTGTCCTGTAAATCTAACCTATTCCACTGATCAAGTACTCTATTTCTTAGCTAGTACCGAATGGTTTTGATGATCACTGCTTTATAATATAGTTTTATATCTGATATAGCTAGGCCACTTTCATTTGCTTTTCCCCCCCATTAATTCCCTTAAAATTCTTGACCTTTTGTTCTTCCAGATGAATTTTGTTAGTATTTTTTCTAAGTCAGTAAAATAGTTTCTTGGGACCTTGATTGGTATAGCAATAAATAAATAAATGTTTAGGTAGTATTGTTATCTTTATTATATTCACTCGACCTATCAAAGAACACTTGATATTTTTCCAATTGTTTCTATCTGACTTTATTTGTGTGGAAAGTGTTTTGTAGTTTTGCTCATATAGTTCTTTACTTTCCCTTGGCAGATAGATTCCCAAATATTTTATACTATCAAAATTTATTTTAAAAGGAATTTCTCTTTGTATCTCTTGCTGATGAATTTTGTTAGTGACGTATAAAAAAGCTGATGATTTGATGTGGATTTATTTTGTATCCTGCAACTTTGCTAAAGTTGTGGATTATTTCTAATAGTTTTTTAGTTGATTTTCTAGGGATTTTCTAAGTATATCATCATATCATCTGCAAAGAGTGATAATTTGGTTTCCTTATCTACTCTAATTCTTTTAATATCTTTTTCTTCTTTTATTGCCAAAGCTAGCATTTCTAATACAATATTGAATAGTAATGATGATAGTGGGCAACCTCATTTCACCTCTGATCTTAGTGGGAATGGTTCCAGTTTATCACCATTACATATGATGCTAGCTGATGGTTTCAAATAGATGCTACTGACTATTTTAAGGAAAAGTCCACTTATTCCTATACTCTCTAGTGTTTTTAATAGGAATGGATATTGGATTTTATCAAATGCTTTTTCTGCATCTATTGAGATAATCATATGTTTTTTGCTAATTTGGTTATTGATATAGTCAATTATGCTAATAGTTTTCCGAATATTGAATCAACCCTGCATTCCTGGTATAAATCCTACTTGGTCATGGTGTATTATCCTAGGGATGACTTTCTGTAATCTCATTGCTAATATTTTATTTAAAAATTTTGCGTCAATATTCATTAGGGAAATTGGTCTATACTTTTCTTTCTCTGTTTTCATCCTACCTGATTTAGGTATCAATATTATGTCTGTGTCATAAAAAGAATTTGGTAGGAGTCCTTCTTTCCCTATTTTTTCAAATAATTTATATAGTATCGGGGTTAATTGTTCTTTAAATGTTTGGTAGAATTGACATATAAATCCATCTGGCCCTGGAGATTTTTTCTTAGGGAGGTGATTAATAGCTTGTTCCATTTCTTTTTCTAAAATGGGAGTATTTAATTAATTTATTTCCTCTTCTGTTAATTTGGGCAATCTATATTTTTGTAGGTATTTCTCCATTTCACTTAGGTTATCAAATTTATTGGCATAAAGTTAGGCAAAATAACTCCTAATTATTGCTTTAATTTCCTCTTCATTGGTGGAAAGTTCTTCCTTTTCATTTTTGAGACTAAGAATTAGATTTTCCTCTTTCCTTTTTTTAATCAAATTAAGTAAACATTTATTTATTTTATTGATTTTTTATAAGACCAACTCTTTTTTTTATTTATTAATTCAATAGTTTTTTTTTACTTTCTATTTTATATAATCTCTCCTTTTATTTTTAGAATTTCAAGTTTGGTATTTGATTGGGGGTTTTCAATTTGTTCTTTATCTAGCTGTTTTAGTTGCAAGCTCAATTCATTGATCTTTTCTTTCTCTATTTTATGCAAATAAGCATCTGGAGATATAAAATTTCTCCTTATTATCCCTTTGGCTGCATCCCACAAATTTTGTTATGTTTTCTCATTATTGTCATTCTCTTGGATAAAATTATTAATTATGTCTATGATTTGTTGTTTCACCCATTCATTCTTTAGGATGAGATTCTTTAGTTTCCAATTAATTTTTGGTCTATTTTCCTCTGGCTTTTTATTGAATGTAATTTTTATTGCATCATGATATGAAAAAATACATTTACTATTTCTGCCTTTCTGCATTTGATTTTGAGATGTTTATGTCTTAATATTTGGTCAATTTTTGTATAGGTTCCATGAACTGCTGAGAAGAAAGTGTGCTCCTTTCTGTCTCCATTCAATTTTCTCCAAAGGTCTATCATACCTAACTTTTCTAGGATTCTATTTTTCTCCTTAACTTCTTATTTATTTTGTGGTTTGATTTATCTAGTTCTGAGAGAGCAAGATTGAGATCTCCCATTATTATGGTTTTGCTGTCTATTTCTTCTTACAGCTTTCTTAACTTCTCCTTTAGGAATTTCCATGCTATACCACAGTATTGATATTAGCTATGGTACCCTTTAGCAAGATGTAGTTTCCTTCTTTTTTATATGTATACATATTTATACAGTTATCTTGCTGTACAATATAGTTTCCTTCTTTATCTCTTTTAATTAGATCAATTTTTGCTTTTGCTCGATCTGAGATCAGGATGGCTACCTTTGCAATTTTTTACTTCACCTAAAGCATAATAGATTCTGCTCCAGCCTTTTACCTTTACTCTATATGTATTGTTCTGCTTTAAATGTGTTTCTTGTAAACAACATATTGTAGGATTCTGGCTTTTAATCCAATCTGCTATCTGCTTCCGTTTTATGGGAGAGTTCATCCCATTCACATTTACAGTTAAAACTACTAATTCTGTATTTCCTGCCATTTTATTTACCACAAACTATACTTTTCTTTTTCCTTTTTCCCTTTCCTTCCTCCCCAGCATTTTACTTATGAGCATCTTGCTTCAAGCAGCCCTCCCTCTTTAGAGTTCCTCCTCCTTTCTTATACCTTTCCCCTACTATTTCTGTTTTCCTTTCTATTTAGCCCATCCCTTCCCTTTTATCCTTTCCCCTCCCACTTTTCTATAAGGTGAGAGAAGTTTCTCTGTGAAACTAAATATGTCTAATATTCATTCTTTGAGCCAAATCTGATGAGAGTAAGATTCACACAATGTTCATCCTCCTCCCTTCTTTCTCTCAATAATAGATTTTCTTTGACTCTTCACGTGATGTAATTTCCCTCATTTTGCTTCCACTTTCCCCTTTTTCTGATGTAATCCCCATTCCACCTCTAGTTTCTTTTTTATATTATAATAGTAAAATCAAATTATACATGTACTCTCTATGTATACCCATAACAAAAATACAATTCTCAAGAGTTCTTTTTACCTTTCTATGCTTCTCTTGAGTTCTATATTTGGAGGTCAAACTTTTCAGTCTGGTCTTTTCATCAGAAATAAATGGAATTCACCTGTTTTGTTGAATGTCCATCTTCTTCCCTGAATGAAAAGGCTCAGTTTAGTAGGGTAGTTCATTCTTAGCTGCATTCCAAGTTCCTTTGCCTTTCAGAGTATCAGATTCCAGGCCTTTCCATCCTTTAAGGTAGAAGCTTCTAGATGCTGGGTAATCCTTATTGTAGCTCCTTGGTATTTGAATTTTTTTTCTGGCTGATTGTAATATTTTTCCTTGGTCCTATAGTTCTGAAATTTAGCCACGTTATTCCTCAAAGTTTTAATTTTAGAATTTCTTTCAGGAAGTGTTTGGTGAATTCTTTCAATGGCTATTTTACCTTCTGATTCTATGACAATAGGGCAGTTCTCTTTGATGATTTCCTGAAAAATAGTGTCTAGGCTCTTTTTTTCATCCTGGTTTTCAGGAAGTCAAATAATCCTTAGATTGTCTCTCCTAGATATATTTTCCAGGTCAGTTGTTTCCCAAGTAGGCATTTTACATTTTCTTCTATTTTAAATTTTTTTTTGTTTTGCTTGACTGATTCTTTTTTTTTTTTTTTTTTTTTTTTTTTGCTAAGGCAATTGGGGTTAAGTGACTTGCCCTAGGATCGATCGCACAGCTAGGAAGTGTTAAGTGTCTGAGGTCAAATTTGAACTCAGGTCCTCCTGACTTCAGGGCTGGTGCTCTATCCACTGCACCACCTAGCTTCCCCTTGACTGATTCTCGATGTCTCACTGAGTCATTCATTTCCATTTGTTCAGTTCTGAGTTTTAGTGAATTATTTTCTTCATTTGCTTTTTTTGGTTCTTTTTGTATTAGTCCAATTGAATTTTTAAATGAGTTGTTTTATTTTATGGATTTTTTTCCCATTTCACAAATTCTGTTTTTCAGGGAGTTGTTTTCTTTTTCCATTTTGTCAAATATATCTTTTAATGAGTTATATGATTTTTCCATTACACTAAGTCTATTTTGTAGTGAATTTTTTTCAGATAATTTCTGTGTTGTCTTTTCCAAACCCTCTTGCAAAATTTTAATTTCCTTTCTCCCTTTTTCTTCTAATTCTTTTTAAATATCCTTTTTAATTTCTTCTAGAAGAGCCTTATGTGATAGGGACCAATTTATATCACCCTTTGGGGCTTCATCTGGAGCAATATGCTTTTAGTCTCCTTAGGGTTTGAAATCTGTTCTTCTCTTTTACTATAAAAACTATCTATGGTCAGGGTCCTTTTTGCTTTTTTACTCATTAAAAAAAAAGATTTGCTTTTAGGGCAAGGGAGATTGTCCAAGCTTCCTCTCCAAGTGGTAGCAGCTTACTGACTTTGGGTGCTAAGTGGGCATGGCCAGGTCTCATGAAATTCTGGCATTTTGGGGTTCACTATTTACCTTTTGTGTTTGTGATGGATGTTTTATAACTTCTCTGCTGATCTACTGGCTTGCAACCAGGGCAGAGTAGCCAACACTGCTGTAGATTCCTCCCTGTAGATTCTCCGGCACTCACTGCCCTGGGATTCTGCGCTGCCTGCACTCCCTGGCATCTGTGCTCAGCCTGCTGTGTTTGGCCTACCTTCCTCCATGGGGATTGAAACAGACCTTTTCTGGAGAGCTTTGAAATTATCTTCTGCTGGTAATTTGTTACACTTCCAATATTTGTGGGTTCTGCCAGTCCAGAACTAATTCAGAAGCTGGATTTGCTAATTGGTTTGAGGGACAGGGAACAAGATCAGAAAGAAATGTGAAAGAACCATGTATCCTCTTCCTCATCTTGGCTCTGCTCCTCCATGATTTTTTTTAACTTTCTTTCAATTAAAAAAAAACTTGTTGAAATATATGCTTTGTAATTTTAATTATCTCTCCCCTACCATAAAATAATGTGAAATCATTATATAATAATATATAATATTAATATAGCAACCACTATGTGCCAAGCAATGTGCTAAGTACTTTACAATGATTATCTCATTTGATCCTCATAAAAATCCTGGGAGGTAGTTGCTCTCATCCCCAGATGAGGAAACAGGTAAACTGAGGTAAAGACTTGTCCAAGCTCACATAGTGCTAGAGCTTGGAGCTGAACTCAGGTCTTCCTAACTCCAGGCTAAGTGGTTTATCCACTGTGCCACCTAGCTACCTTTAATATATGAAAAAGTAATGAGTTTAGCCAATTATAATTTAAACTAAATTAAATTAATTCAGAATGAATACAACTAAGAAATTGATCACTGCTGTACTCTGTGGAGTCCTTCTGGTGAGTGACAATATAGGAGGAAGGCTAATATAGTAGAAAGACTATTATTGAGAGTATTTGCATTCCAGTTCCAGTTATGCTTCTAGCCAGTTAGTCAATAAGCATTAAACAGTGGGAGTACAAAGCAAAGCAAAAATACAAACTGATCTGTTCCTATTTTTCCACTTGTAACTCTCCATTTCCAGATTCCATGCTTTCTTAATGGTTGTTCCTGCCTCCAAGAAGCTCACATCCTAAGGAGGGAGACAAATGCAAATAACTATGCATGTATAAGATGACTACAATAAATAGGAGGCAGCATTAGCAGTGGGGGAAACTGGGAAAGGTTTCTTGTAGAAAGTGGTTTTGAGTTGAATCTTAAGGGAAGCCAGGAAAATCTGGAGGTGGAGGTAAAGAGGGAAATTATTTCAGGAATTGGGGTCAGCCAATGAAAAGGCATAGAGTCTAGAAATGGAATGTTGCCCATTTCACTGGATTTTAGAGTATGAGAAAGAAACTAAAGTATATGACTGGAAAAACTGGAGATCATCTCATGAAGGGTTTTAAAGTTAAACCATTCTAAGAGATAATAAGGAAAACTATTATGATGTAAAAAATAAAAGACATCAGTAAAACAATTTTAAAAAGCCCAAATAGTGGGTTTTATGTGTGATCCTGAAGGTAGTGGGTCACCAGAATTTATTGATTTAGGAGATCATGTTCAGATTGCATTTGAGAAAAATCACTTTGGAAGCTAAGTGAAGAGTAAGCCTGAGGAGAGTCCAGGAAAGAGATGATACACCAGAGTAACATTTGTGAGAGTAAAGAAAAGGGGACTTATATGAGAGATCCTGTGAGGTAAAGTAATAAAAATGGCAGTAGATTGAATATGTAAGTATGAGTGAAGAGTTAAGGAAGACACCAAAGTTGTGAGCCTAGGAAACTTGGATGATAGTGGTTCCCTCAACAGGAATAGGAAAGTTAAGAAGAGGGGAATATTTGAAGAAAAAGATAGTTAATTCAGTTTTAAAAATTTTGAGTTTGAAATACTTTCAGGACATCTAATTCCTGATCTCTAGGAGGCAGTTGATTTGAGACTAGAGAGGTCAAAGAGAGATTAGGGTTGGAGAAAAAGACTTGAAAGTGGGCAAGTAACTTTGCATCTCTGTGCTTCACTTTCCCCATATGCAAAAGAAAAGTATTGGACTAGATGAATTCTAAATTCATTTTCATTTAGTAAATAATTTTAGAGTTCCTTAAGAAGGTTACCTTTGTCTGGCCAAAGGGATGAAGTATCCATGTATGCATGGTTCCTTAGCAGTGTACATTCTTGTCAGCACAAGCTGTATTAATACATGTAGGGGCCAAATTAATTTTGCAAAATCATCTCCAAATCTACTTTCCCCCATCCCATACTCACTCTGAGAAGCCTCCTTGCTTGACACATAACTGTTAATTACCCCAAGGAGTAATTTCCAATCTTTTTGGGAGTGCCAAAAACTGAGCTGCTGTGGATGGACTCAGAAAAAGGCAGGGTGAGGGTCAGCTAGCCTTTGTATTGACTGTAACCTGCAATGTAAAACCGAAACAATAATTTGTATTTTAATTCCATATTAAATTTCCCCTCCCCCTTTTTCCTGAGGGTTTATTTTGCAAAGAAATTTCTGCCACTTCACAACAAGGTTTACCACCAGGAGAACATTTTGTAGTTAAAAAAAATACCAACCCCTCCTCCCCTTCTCCAGCTGGTAGGAGGGAGAAAGCTAAATTAAATTATCTTATTATCTTCTCCCAGCTGGCAAGGGTAAAGAGGACTGTAGGGGAAAAGGATAAAATAACTGATAGGGCATAGGGCAACCCACTTTGTTGTTCTCTAGGGAACTTTATCAATAATTCATGAATAAATACTGACAGGTTTTCAACGTTTTTCTGCCTCCTTGTCCTTTCCCTCCATCTTTCCCCAATCTCATCTAGTCCTCTAAGAAGGATCAGGTTTTGTAGGCAGAAAATGGGGAAAGGGAAAGCGATTTTTAGGGATTTCAAATGACTTAGATACACTGGGAGACATATGTGAGGACGTTTTGCAGTTAACTCTATATTCTGGCCTTTAAAAGATACATCTAGACTGGCGTTTGTCACAAAACACACTTCTATAGTATTTTTTCTGATTTCAGTACAGAAGTAAGAAGGAGGGAAGTGGATAGTGAAAACCACATGTTAGAGAAAAATACTACATGTTTTGGGATAAAAACGAAAGACGACAAAAGCTTATAGATTGTGTAGAAGTCTACAATTTTGTATGTCAGTCATGTTTTCTTTTTTTGATAGATTTTTATGGAATGGTATTATAAAAATTGATACTGATTAATTATTAACACATAGCAAATGACTAGCTCTAGATGATGCAGTCATTTCCAGTTCTCTTTATGCAATCAGACTGTTGACCAACCAGTATGAGTCCATGTAAAAGCAAAATTAGATTTTTTTAAAGGAGCAAAATAAGAAAATACTGAATGGGATTAGAGTAGCTTCAAATAAACATTTTTAAAAAAAAGCTATCAACACTGACAAATGGGAAATGGACAAAAGTAAAGATATTGACACTATCATTTCTTCTTCAAATTTAGTCAATGCAAGATTCACTACTACATTAAAGTTTTTTAAGTGACATTGTGCTAATTATGCCAAGACCCAGTATACCATAGGGCCTTCTCAGTGACATTTGTCAACACTGTCAACAGGCATTTATTAAGTATTTACTAAATTCCAGACATCATGCTAGGTGCTGGGAATATAAATTCAAGCAGAAAGAATAAGGAAGAGGGGAAACAGGGAGAGAACACTAGAAAAGGAATTAAATAGGAAGAAAAGAACAGGCTGATTACATTTGGGAAACTCTATAGTGCTTTCATCAATCACAAAGTGTTCCTTGACACAAAGGTCATCTTTTCAACATCAATATTTTCCTTGTGGTGCCAAATGATTACAAATAACAAAACACCACAAGCTCAGGAAAAAAAAATAAAATGGGAAGTTCTCCAAAGAAAGTTATTTAAAGTGGGTGGTAACAGATAATTATAATTTTGGGTCAAAAGTGTGCTCTAAGGACATCTCTAAACAAAGAGGTGGGCTGGTCATGTAGCAAAAGAGAGAGAGAACAGATAAATAGCCAGAGTGCTACAACTGGTAGCTATTTTAAAAATCTATGGAAAGACATCCAGTATGTTGAATAGATGTTTTATGGAGAATTATTTAGAGACAGACATGAACAAGAATCATTTAGGATAAAAAGGGTTGAGTAAGATCTGCAGTGGTGGAGGATGCTCACACTAACAAAATAAGATTCAAAAAAGTGCATTTCTAAAAATATGAGAAATAATGCTCTCCGACACTTCTCCATTAGCTGCATATGAGAGACAGTCTTGGACAAAGACAGTCTTGGACAATGATCTCAGCTTTTTTGTTGTTGTTGTTCTTAATGAAGAAGTTGGCATTGGGGTTGGCAACTGTCAAACTGTCATTGGAGACAAACTTTCCCCTAACTGCTCTGTCACTACCAGTAAGATAAGTAATAGTCAAAAGCTCATATGCTGATAGATTTTATAAGGGGCTTCAGAAACCCATCTAATCCAACTCCTTTATCTTACAAATAATAAAACTGAGGCACAGGAGGCATTTTTATTGTTCCTAGACATATTATGGTATTAAAGATGGTTTGAAAGTATATATATATATATGTGTATATATATATAATTTAAATGAAGTAGTCAACTCAACATGATTATTCTAGAAAAAGGAAAATGTAAAAGAAACTAAATTGTCTATAATATTATTTGTCTACTTGAATAAACCAAATATATTTCTATATAAATCTCTATATAAATCTATCATTTCATATAAAGCTGGTACAATTATAAAGGTCCTTATTTTCAAAGAAACTTTTTAAAAAATTATTTAAAATTTTAATTTTCCTCAGTTACATTTAATATATATATATATTTACATTTGTATTTAAAACTCTGAGCTCTATATTCTCTCCTTTAACCCACCCCTAGCCCTCAAATGAAAGTTCATGTGAAGTTAGCAAAACATTTCCATAAAAGTCATGTTGTGAAAGAAAACATATCTCCTAAAATAATCCTGAAGAAAAATAAACCGGGGGGGGGGGAAGAGAGAGACAGAGACAGAGACAGAGAGACAGAGAGAGAGAGGAGAGAGGGAGGGAGGGAGAGAGAGGGAGAGAGAGAGAGAAGGAGGGAAAAGAAGGGAGAGAGAGAGGGAGAGAGGGAGAGAGAAAAGGAGAGGGAAGGAGAGAGGAAGGGAGAGAGGGAGGGAGAGGGGGAGGGAGAGTGGGAGGGAAAGTGGGAGGGAGAGAGAGAGAGTATGCTTCAGTCTGTATTTAGACACAATCAGTTCTTTCTCTGGGTATGGATAGAATTTTTCATCGTAAGTCCTTCAGAGTAGTGATGGATCATTATACTGCTGAGAATACTGATGATCATCCTAAAATACTACTTTTACTTTGTATACATTGCATTCCACTTTGCTTGAGTTCACTGAGGACATTCCAAGTTTTTCTGAAAGCATCCTGTCCATCATTTCCCATAGAACAATATTATTCTATCATAACCACATTCCACAATTTATTCAGCCAATCACTGGGCATTCCTTCAATTTCCTTTTTATTTTTTGCCCTGAGAAGAGAGCTGCTAAAAATATTTTTTGTATACAAAAGTCATTTCCTTTTCTTTTAAATTTCTTTTGGGAATCATGTCTAACAGTGATATTGCTAGTCAAAGAATATACATGATTTTATAGCCCTTTGGGCATAGTTCATATCTTTTTATCATTTATTAATTGGGGCATGGCTCTTATTATTTTTTAATAAATTTGATGCAGTTCCCTTTATTTTTGAGAAATGAAACCTTGTCAAAGAAATATGCATCAGAATTCTTTTTACAATTACTTTTACTATTTCCCCTATTAATTCTATTCTCTCTCCTTTCACCCTGTTTCTCCTCAAAAGTATTTTGCTTCTGACCACTCCCTTCATCATATTTTTCTTCTATCACTCTCCTTCCTATTTTCCTGCAGAATAAGATAGATTTCTCTACCTATATTGAATGTGTATGCTTTTTCCTCTTTGACTGAAGTCTGATGAGAGTAAGATTCACTTATTCCTTCTCTCCTCCCCCTCTTCCCCTCCGCTGATAAGCTTTTTCTTGCCTCTTTTTATAGTGGATAATTTATATTATTCCATTCTCCCTTTCCTTTTCTACAAATACATTCCTCTCTCACTCCTTATTTTCATTTTTTAGATGTTATTCCTTCATTTTCAATTCAATGTACCCTCCATCTATGTATACTCCTTCTGCCATAATAATGAGAAAGTTCTAATAAGTTACAAGTATCATCTTCCCATGTAGAATATAAACAGATAAACTTTATTAAATCCCTTGTTATTACTTTCCCAATTACTTCCTTATGTATCTCCTGAGTCCTGTATTTGAAAATTGAATTTTCTATTTAGCTCTGGCCTTTTCATCATGAATGCTTGAAAATTCTCTATTTCATTGAATTTCCATCTTTCCCCCTAAAGGATTATACTCAGTTTTGCTGGATAGATGATTCTTGGTTATAATCCTAGTTCCATTGTTCTCCAAAATATCATACTCCAAGCTCTCTGGCCTTTTAAAATAGAAGCTACTAAATCTTGTGTTGTCCCGAATGTGACTCCATTGTACTTGAATTGTTTCTTTCTGGATACTTGCAATATTTTCTCTTTCCTTTGTGAGTTCCAGAATTTGGATATAATATTCCTGGTAATTTTCATTTTGGGATTTTAGGAGGTGATCAGTGAATTCTTTTAATTTTTATTTTACCCTCTGGTTCTAGAATATCAGGACAGTTATCCTTGAAAATTTCTTGAAAGATGATTTTCAGGCTCTTTTATTGCTCATGAACTTCAGGTAGAACAATGATTTTTAAGCGATATCTTCTGAGTCTATTTTCCAGGTTAGTTGTTTTTCCAATGAGCTATTTCACTGTTTTTTCTATTTTTTCATTTTAAAATTTTGCTTTATTGATTTTTCATAAAGTCTCAATTCTAATTTTTTTTAAATTTTATTTTATTTGTAAAACATATGTAAGGGTAATTTTTCAACATTAACCCTTACATAGCTTTCTGTTACAGATTTTCCCCACCAACTCCCCACCCCTCCCCTAGATGGCAGGATATCCACTACATATTAATTATGTTAAAATACTTGGCAAATTGAATATACGTATACATATTTCCAGACTTATCATTGTTGTGCAAGAAAAATCGTATCTACACAAAAGACATATCAAATAAAGGAAATACAATGTAAGTAAACATCAATCAAGAGTATGAGAATGTTATGTAGTGGTCCACATTTCATATCCCTCTCTCTGGGTGTATATGGCTTTCTTCAGTGAACAATTGGAAGTGGTTTGAAACATTTCATTGTTGAAGAGAGCCACGTCCATCAGAATTGATCATCATATAGTATTGTTGTTGCCGTGTATAATGATCTCCTGGTTCTGCTCATTTCACTCAGCATCAGTTCATGTAAGTCTCTCCAGGCCTCTATGAAATTGTCCTGCTGGTCATTTCTTACAGAACAATAATATTCCATAATATTCATATACCATAATTTATTCAGCCATTCTCCAATTGAAGGGCATCTATTCAGTTTCCAGTTTCTAGCCACTACAAAAAGGGCTACCACAAACATTCTTGCATATGTGGGGCCCTTTCCTTCCTTTATGATTTCTTTGGGATATAAGCCCAATAGAAACGCTGCTGGGTCAAAGGGTATGCACAGTTTGATAACTTTTTGAGCATAGCTCCAAATTGTTCTCCAGAATGGCTGTATCCATTCACAGTTCCACCAACAATGTATCAGTGTCCCAGCCTTCCCACATCTCCTACAACATTCATCATTAATCCTGTCATTTTCCTGTCATTTTAGCCAATCTGACAGGTGTGTGGTGGTACCTCAGGGTTGTCTTGATTTGCATTTCTCTGATCAATAGTGATTTGGAGCACCTTTCATATGACTACAAATAGTTTTAATTTCATCCTCTGAAAATTGTCTGTTCATATCCTTTGACCATTTATTGATTGGAGAATGGCTTGAATTTTTATAAATATGAGACAATTCTCTACATATTTTAGAGATGAGACCTTTATCAGAATCTTAAATGTAAAGATGATTTCCCAATTTATTCCCTCCTAATCTTGATTGCATTGGTTTTGTTTGTACAAAAACTTTTTAACTTAATATAGTCAAAGTTATCTATCTGGTTTTCAATTAAGAGTTTCAGTTCTTCTTTGGACATAAATTTATTCCATCTCCATAGGTCTGAGAGGTAAACTATATTACGTTCCTCTAATTTACTTATAGCATCACTCTTTATATCCAGATCATGAACCTATTTAGATCTTATCTTGGTATGTGGTGTTAGATGTGGGTCAAGCCCTAATTTCTTCCACACTAGTTTCCAATTTTCCCAGCAGTTTTTGTCAAATAGTGAGTACTTATGCCAAAAGCTGGGATCTTTGGGTTTATCAAACACTAAATTGCTATAGTTATTGCCTAGTTTGTCTTGTGATTCTATCCTATTCCACTGATCTACTACTCTATTTCTTAACCAGTACCAAATGGTTTTGATGACCGCTGCTTTGTAATATAGTTTTAGATCTGGTACAGCAAGTCCACCATCATCAGCCTTTTTTTTTTTTCATTAATTCTCTTGAAACTCTTGACCTTTTGTTCTTGCAAATGAATTTTGCTACTATTTTTTCTAGATCTGTAAGATAATTTCTTGGGAGTTTGATTGGTATGACACTAAATAAGTAAATTAGTTTGGGTAGTATTGTCATTTTTATTATATTCGCTCGGCCTACCCATGAGCATTTTAAGTTGCAGATGACATGATGATATATGTGGAGAACCCTAAAGACTCAACTAAAAAACTACTAGAAATAATTCACAACTTTAGCAAAGTTGCAGGATACAAAATAAATCCACATAAATCATCAGCATTTTTATATATTACCAATAAAGTTCAGCAGCAAGAGATACAAAAAGAAATCCCATTCAAAATAACTGTTGATAGTATAAAATATTTGGGAATTTATCTGCCAAGGGAAAGTTAGGAACTATATGAACTAAACTACAAAACACTTTCCACACAAATAAAATCAGACCTAGTCAATTGGGAAAAACTCAATTCTAATTTTTAAGAAATTTTTCTCAGTGAATTTTTATACCTCCTTTCCAATCTAGCCAATTTTTCTTTTTATGGCATTATTATCCTCATTAGCTTTTTTATTTCCTTTTGCACCATTCTAAATTCTCTTCCTAATTTTTCCTCTATCTCTTACTTGATTCTCAAAATCCTTTTTGATCTCTTCTATAACCTAAAACTTTTTTGTTGTTTTGGAAGGTTTGGATATAGGAACTTTGACTTTATCTTCTTCCAAATGTGTGCTTTGATCTTTCTTGGCACCATAGTAACTTTCTATAGTCAGAAACTTTTTTGTAATCTGCTCATTTTCCTAGCTTATTACCTTTTAAACTGTTTATTAAAGTAGGGCTCTATTTCCAGGGTGGAGGATGTACTGTTCCAAGTTTCAGGAGATTTATACAGCTGTTTTCAGAGATCCTTTTAGGGACCTAACAACAAGCACTCTTTTCTGTCCTGGAATTGTGAGGAGTGTCCCCACCCTACTGTAGTTTTAAGATCTAGTGTGCTAAAGCAATGGAGTCCTTCCTCAGTGCTAATGAAGAAACCTCCTGTGAGCTGGAATTCAGGAAGCTGCCACCAGCACTACTGACCACACTCACTCTTGCTTTGCTGATTTCCCAAAGACCTCTCACCTTACTGATAAATCTTTCCTGCCAACCTTTCAAATTGTTTTTGATATCTCTGGACTGAGAAGTCTAGAAACCAGTATTGCTGCTGATTCACAGGGCTGGGATTGAGGTTACATGCTGGACTCCCACCCTAGCGCAGCAAACCTTTCTGGCTGACTTTCAAAGTTGTCTTCGGTTGGAAAATGTTCTACTCTGGTTTTGGGGGAGTGTTCTGACATTCTAAAATTTGTTTAGAATCTTTTAAAGGAATTTGGAGCAGTTTGGGGGAGATATAGACAAATTCCTGCCTTTATTCTGCCATCTTGCCTCCACCTCTAAGGAAACTGTTAATACATATTTGAAGGAATTTGTTGAAACAGTATCTAGTAAACTGGGAACTTTATACCCCACTAGGCAGTAATTTGCTGCTTGTGGTAATCTGGCTACACTGTTAGCAAGGATGGACCATGTTGTGTTGTACAGATAGACATTTGCCTTTGCATTTTGGTGCTTATTGTACAAGAAAGAAATGAGATATGTGTGTACATAACTTTCATCCATGTTGAGAATCGTGCTACAAATAAAATCATTTTAAGAAAACATTTTAATATATCAAGTAGACTGGATCTTTTAGACCTGACTCCTCTTGTGAAGATTCTCCTTCAGTATCATTGATTTTTCACCTGGAGCTATCTGAGGCAACATCATTGAATTGCCAAAGTTTATCTTTGGCTTTTTAAATAAATTTCTTTAAATTTTAATGTTTTGCTCACTCTTTCTGGCCCTCCCACTCACCAGTTGCAATCGGTCCTCCCTCTTTTCTCCTCAGGGTAGTAATTGGAGACATTCCATTTGACATATTCCATATTAAAATTCAGTTCTACTATCTTATTCCTTCAGTTTTTTTTCCTTTTGTTTTTATGATGTGGGTGCTAATGTTTACACATTTTTGTTCTTACTTATTATATATATATATATATGTTTATAATATATAATTATTCATATACTGGTTTAATTTTTGTGAAGTTCTTTATAGATTTTTTTTAGGAGCTTCTGGGAGATAATGACTTTGTTCAAAAGAATTAATCTGATGATACTGTGTCCAACCAGTAGAAAGGAGATTTGAAGGCAGACACATGCTACTAGATCATCTATGCAACCAACTAAGTCTGAAGGGCAACCAAAATATGAATTACCTTGTGATCCAGAAATACCACTATTAGGTCTGTATTCCAAAGAGATAATTTTTTTAAAAAGCAGATTTCAGAAAAAACTGGAAAGACTTGTATGGACTGATGTGAAGTGAAATAAGCAGAAACAGGATAATGTTATACACAATATCAGCAACATTGTATAATGCTCATCTATGAATGAATCAGCTTTTCTCAGCAACACAGTGGGATCCAAGACAAATACAAAGAACTTACAAAGGAAAATGTTATTCACATCCAGATAAAAAACTGGTGGAGTATCAATGCAGATCCAAGCATATTTTCCTCTTCTTTATTCTTTGTTTTTTTTTCATTTTGATCAGTTTTTTTTCTTTCATAACTAATATAAAAATGTTTTACTTAATAAAACATACATAATCACTGTTACTACTACCAATTTTCATGAAAAGGGTAAAAGAGGGAAAGAATGAGAAAAAATTAGAAATCAAAATCTTGTAAAAAATAAATGCTTATTATTTGATAGAATCCAACACCCATACCTACTAAAAACACTAGAGATTATAGGAATAATAAGTAGACTTTTCCTTAAATAACCAATAGCATCTACTTAAAACTATCAGCAAGTATCATATGTAATGGGGACAAACTAGAAACATTTAAGATCAGGGGTGAAACAAGGTTGCTTACTATCACCATTACTATTCAATATTGTATTAGAAATGCTAGCTTTGGCAATAAGAGAAGAAAAAGAGATTAAAAGAATTAGAGTAGGCAATAAGGAAACCAAATTACTTCTCTTTGCAGATATGATGCTATATGTAGAGAACCCTAGAAAATCAACAAAAATATTAGAAACAATCTACAACTTTAACAAAGTAGCAGGGTACAAAATAAATCCATATAAATCATCAACCTTTTTATACATTACCAACAAAGTCCAGTAACAAAAGATACAAAGAGGACTTCCTTCCGGGGGTGGAGCCATGGTGGTGGAGATCAGACAGGAGTCTCTAGAACCTCCTCTAACCTCCCCTCAAACCAACAACATATGAAGCCTCTAGACTGATTTTGAAGCAAAAAAAATTCACAATATCTGGAGAACAACACGATTCTAGAAGAAGATACTCTGGAAGAACCTCAAAACAGGTCTGTTTTAATTGGGCAGGAGGGTGGTCTGCTGAACCCAGACTGCAGCACAGGGAGACCGGGGCAGGGAGCTGGAGCAGGGAGCTAGAACAGGAGTCAGAACAGGAGTGGGAGCGTTGTGCTTTTCACACACCTGGGAGTCTTCTCCGGGCCTCTTGGACCAATCTGTCCTGATTGTGGGCAGGTGGTTTGGAGGGTCTGCCTTTTGAGGGGGATAGATTGTGAACCACTGAACCCCTGATGAGCATCAGACCTAGCTGCCATTACACAGCACCTTAAAGCAATCAATCAACAGGACTGATCAGCACGTGAAATAATTCAATCAGCGGAGCTGCCCAGTACCTGAAATAATTCAATCAGCAGAACTCCCCCAGGGTGAACTAAAGCAGAACTGCCCAGCACCTGACATAATTCAATCAGCAGAACTGCCCACTTCCTGAAATAACTCAATCAGCAGAACTGCCCCAGGGCAAATTAAAGCAGCTGTCCCACCTTTGCCCTAAACAGACCTCACACCTTAAAAAAAATGAATACAAAACCAAAAAGAGCTCTCACCATAGACAACTTTTATGGAGAGAGGGAAGAACAGACCTCAAATCCTGAGGCCCCTAAAGGTAAAGCAACTCCAGAAAAAGCCCCAAAGAGAGACATAAATTGGTCTCCATGTCACAAGGCTTTCTTTGAAGATTGCATAAAAAATCTTAAAAGAGAGTTAGAAGAAACATGGGGAAACGAAATGAGATCACTGCAAAATAAAATAGAAAAAATGGAAAAAGAATGCAATGAACAAAAAAATGTAATTGGTCAATTGCAAAAGGAACTAAAAACAGTAACTGAAGAAAATAAGACATTAAAAATTAGAATCGAACAATTGGAAATGAATGACTCATCAAGACTTCAAGAATCAGTCGAACAAAAACAAAAAAATGAAAAGATAGAGAAAAACATGAAATATCTCCTAGGAAAAACAACTGACCTGGAAAATAGACCTAGGAGAGACAATCTAAGGATTATAGGGCTTCCTGAAAGCCATGATGAAAAAAAGAACCTAGACACTATCTTCCAGGAAATCATAAAAGAAAACTGCCCTGATATTTTAGA
>JAJPUD010000959.1:66633-85547 GCA_023553655.1 Myrmecobius fasciatus
ATTTATACCAGGAATGCAGGGATGGTTCAATATTAGGAAAACTATTAACATAATTGACTATATTAATAACCAAACTAACAAAAACCATATGATAATCTCAATAGATGCAGAAAAAGCATTTGATAAAATCCAACATCCATTCCTATTAAAAACATTAGAGAGTATAGGAATTAATGGACTTTTCCTTAAAATAGTCGGTAGCATCTATTTAAAACCATCAGCTAGCATCATATGTAATGGTGATAAACTGGAACCATTCCCAATAAGATCAGGGGTGAAACAAGGTTGTCCACTATCACCATTACTGTTGATAAAATCCAACATCCATTCCTATTAAAAACATTAGAGAGTATAGGAATTAATGGACTTTTCCTTAAAATAGTCGGTAGCATCTATTTAAAACCATCAGCTAGCATCATATGTAATGGTGATAAACTGGAACCATTCCCAATAAGATCAGGGGTGAAACAAGGTTGCCCACTATCACCATTACTATTCAATATTGTATTAGAAATGCTAGCCTTGGCAATAAGACAAGAAAAAGAGATTAAAGGAATTAGAGTAGGTCATGAGGAAACCAAATTATCACTCTTTGCAGATGATATGATGGTCTACTTAGAGAACCCTAGAGAATCAACTAAAAAACTATTAGAATTAATCCACAACTTTAGCAAAGTTACGGGATACAAAATAAATCCGCATAAATCATCAGCATTTTTATACATCACCAACAAAATGCAACAACAAGAGATAGAAAGAGAAATTCCATTCAAAATAACTATAAATAGTATAAAATATTTGGGAATTTATCTGCCAAAGGAAAGTCAGGGTCTATATGAGCAAAACTACAAAACACTCTCCACACAAATAAAGTCAGATCTAAACAATTGGAAAAACATCAAGTGCTCTTGGATAGGTCAAGTGAATATAATAAAGATGGCAATACTACCTAAACTAATCTATCTATTTAGTGCTATACCAATCAAACTCCCAAGAGATTATTTAACTGAACTAGAAAAAATAACAACAAAATTCATCTGGAAAAACAAAAGGTCAAGAATTTCAAGGGAATTAATGAAAAAAATGCAAATGAGGGTGGCCTAGCTGCACCAGATCTAAAACTATATTATAAAGCAGTGGTCACCAAAACCATTTGGTACTGGATAAGAAATAGAGTAGTGGATCAGTGGAATAGGTTAGGTTCACAGGACAAAATACTCAATGACAATAGTAATCTAGTGGTTGATAAACCCAAAGACCCCAGTTTTTGGGATAAAAACTCAGTATTTGACAAAAACTGCTGGGATAATTGGAAACTAGTATGGAAGAAACTCGGCATTGACCCACACCTAACACCATATACCAAGATAAGGTCAAAATGGATTCATGATCTAGGCATAAAGAATGATATTATAAACAAATTAGAACAATGTAGGATGGTTTACCTCTCAGACCTGTGGAGGGGGAAGGAATTTGTGACCAAAGAAGAACTAGAGGTCATCATTAATCACAAAATAGATAAGTTTGACTATATCAAGTTAAAAAGTTTTTGTACAAACAAAATGAATGCAGACAAGATTAGAAGGGTAGCAGTAAACTGGGAAAATATTTTTACATCCAAAGGTTCTGATAAAGGCCTCATTTCTAAAATATATAGAGAATTGACTCAAATATATAAGAATTCAAGCCATTCTCCAATGGATAAATGGTCAAAAGATATGAACAGACAATTTTCAGACAAAGAAATTGAAACTATTTTCGGTCCATGAAAAGGTGCTCCAAGTCACTATTGATCAGAGAAATGCAAATTAAGACAACTCTGAGATACCACTACACACCTGTCAGATTGGCTAAAATGACAGTAAATGATAATGATAACTGTTGGAGGGGATGTGGGAAAACTGGGACACTGATACATTGTTGGTGGAATTGTGAACGGATCCAACCATTCTGGAGAGCAATTTGGAGCTATGCTCAAAAAGTTATCAAACAGTGCATACTCTTTGACCCAGCAGTGTTTCTACTGGGCCTATATCCCAAAGAGATTTTAAAGGAGGGAAAGGGACCCACATGTGCAAAAATGTTTGTGGCAGCCCTTTTTGTAGTGGCAAGAAACTGGAAATTGAAAGGATGCCCATCAATTGGAGAATGGCTGAATAAATTATGGTATATGAATGTTATGGAATATTATTGTTCTGTAAGAAATGACCAACAGGAGGATTTCAGAGAGGCCTGGAGAGACTTGCATGAACTGATGCTGAGTGAAATCAGCAGAACCAGGAGAACATTATACACAGCAACAGGACTATACGATGATCAATTTTGATGGACATGGTTCTCTTCAACTATGATGTGATTCAAAGCAGTTGTTCTGTGATGAAGATAGTCATATACATCCAGAGAGAGGCCTGTGGGAACTGAGTGTGAACCACAACACAGCATTTTAACGCTTTCTGTGAATATTTCCATGCATTTTGTTTTCCTTCTTAGGTTGTTTTTTCCTTCTTCTCTTTCTAGATCTGATGTTTCTTGTGCAGTAAGATGACTATATAGATATGTATACATGTATTGTATTTGTCATATAATTTATCCTATTTAGCATGTATTAGATTACCTGTCATCTAGGGATGGGGGGTGGGGGGAAGGAGGGGAAAAGCTTGGGAAAAAAAAGTTTTTGCAAAGGTCAATGTTGAAAAATCATTCATATGTTTTGTAAATAAAAAGCTTTACATATAAAAAACCAAATAAAACAAATGCAGACAAAAAAACGATACAAAGAGAAATTCCATTTAAAATAACTGTTGATAATATAAAATAATTTGGAATCTGCCAAGGAAAAGTCAGGAACTATATAAACAGAACTACAAAACAGTTTCCACACAAATAAAGTCAGATCCAAATAATTGGAAAACTATCAAGTTTTCTTATATAAGTTGAGTGAATATAATAAAAATGACAATACTACCTAAATTAATCTATTTAGTGCTATTTGTGCTAATCAAAATCCCAAGAAATTATTTTACAGACTTAGAAAAAATAATAAAATTTATCTGGAAGAACAAAAGGCCAAGAATTTCAAGGAAATTAATGAAAAAATGTAAATGAAGGTAGCCTAATTGTATTATATCTAAAACTGTATTATGAAACAGCAGTCATCAAAACCATTTGGTACTAGCTAAAAAAACAGAGTAGTAGATCAGTGGAATAGGTTAGATTCACAGGACAAAATAGTCAATGACTATATTAATCTAGTGTTTGATAAACCCAAAGACCCCAGCTTTTGAGATAAGAATTCATTATTTGACAAAAACTGCTGGGAACATTGGAAACTAGTACGGCAGAAACTAGGCATTGACTGACACCCAATACCATATACCAAGATGAGGTCAAAATGGGTTCATGATCTAGATATGAAGAATGATATTTTAGACAAATTAGAAGAACATAGGATAGTTTATCTCTCAGATCTGTGGAGAAGGAAGGAATTTGTGAACAAAGAACTGGAGATCATTATTGATTAAAAAACAAATAATTTTGGTTATATTAAGTTAAAAAGATTTTGTACAAACAAAACTGATGCAGACAAGATTAGAAGGGAAGCAATAAACTGGGAAAATATTTTTACATTCAAGGGTTCTGATAAAGGCTTAATTTCTATAATATAGAGAGAATTGACTCAAATTTATAAGATTTCAAGCCATTCTCCAATTGATAAATGGTCAAAAGATATGAACAGACAATTTTCAAATGAAGAAATTAAAACCATTTCTAGTCATATGAAAAGGTGCTCTAAGTCATTATTGATCAGATAAATGCAAATTAAGACCACTCTGAGATACCACTACACACCTCTTAGATTGGCTAAAATGACAGGAAAAGATAATGACTAATGTTGGAGGGGATGTAAGAAAACTGAGACACTAATATATTGGTGTTGGAATTGTGAATGGATCCAAACCATTCTGTAGAGCATTTTGGAACTATGCCCAAAGAGTTATCAACTTGTGTCTACCCTTTGATCCAGAATATTTCTACTGGGCTTATATCCTAAAGATGTTTTAAAGAAGGGAAAGGGACTCACATGTGCAAAAATGTTTGTGGCAGTCCTTTTTGTAGTGTAAGAAACTGAAAACTGAATGGATGTTCATCAGTTGGAGAATGGCTGGTTAAATCATGGTATATGAATGTTATGGAATATTATTGTTATATAAGAAATGATCAGGAGGATGATTTTAGAGAGGCCTGGAGACTTATATGAATTGATACTAAGTGAAATGAGCAGAACCAGGAGATCATTGTACATGGCAACAACAAGATTATATGATGATCAATTTTGATGGATATGGCTCTTCTCACCAATGAAATGATTCAAACCAGTTCCAATTGTTCAGTGATGAAGAGAGCCATCTACACCCAGAGAGAGGACTGTGGGAACTAAGTGTGGACCACATCATAGCATTTTCACTCTTTCTGTTGTTGTTTGCTTGAATTTTTTTTTCCTTCTTGATCTGATTTTTCTTGTGCAGCAAGATAACTGTATAAATATGTACACATATATTGCATACATATATTTTAACATATTTAACATGTATTATATTACCTGCCATCTAGGGGAAGGGGTGGGGAGAAGAAGGGGAAAATTTTGAACAGAAAATTTTGCAAGGGTCAATGTTAAAAAATGCATGCATGGTATATGAATGTTATGGGATATTATTGTTCTGTAAAAAGCGATAAACAGGATAATTTCAGAGAGGTCTGGAGAGACTTACATTGATACTAAGTGAAATGAACAGAACCAGGAAATCATTGTACATGGCAACAACAAGATTATATGATGATCAATTCTGATGGATGTGGCTCACTTTAACAATGAGATGATTCATACCAGTTCCAATGGCTTGTGATGAAGAGAGCCATTTACACCCAGAGAGAGGACTATAGGAATTGAATGTGGTTCACAACATAGCATTTTCATTCTTTTTGTTGTTGTTTGCTTACATTTTAATTTTCTTTCTCAATCTTTTTCTGGTTTGATTTGATTTTTCTTGTGCAGCAAGGTAATTGTTTAAATATGTATGCATATATTGGATTTAACATATATTTCTATTATGTTTAGCATATATTGAAGCATTATCCATGCATATGTTTAGAAAAATAAAAACCTTTAATAAAAAAAATAAATGCTTAAAATTGTCTTGACGTGTAATTTGGAAAAAATAAAATACCATTAGGAAATATAAAAAAAAATATGTAAAATGATACTATACTATTATTCAGTTTTTTTTCCTCTGGAGGTGAAGAATATCTTCCTTCATAGGTCCTTTATAGTTGGTTTGAGTATTTATAGAACTCAGAATAACTTCATTGTTTATAATTATGTTTCGACCAATATTGCTATTTCTATATACAATGTCCTTTTGGCTCTATCACTTCATTTTTCATTATTTCATGCAAATCTTTTTATATTTTTCTAAAATCACCTAGTGCATCATTTCTTTCAGCACAGTAGTATTCCCATCACAGCTATATATAAAAACTTGTCTAGCCATTCCCCAAATGATCATTCGCTTAATTTTCAGTTTTTTTGCCATCACAAGGAGAACTTTTGATTGTTTTATGGCAGTTGTTTCCATTTACATTGTTATAGTCATAGTTTCTTTAGTTCTGATTACTTCTTTCTGTATCTATACATGTAGATCTTTTCATGTGTTCCTATATTCATCATGTTAGTTATTTCTTTTTTGTGATCTGATTTTTTTTATTAAAGCTTTTTATTTGCAAAACATATGTATGGGTAGTTCTTCAACACTGACTGTTACAAAGCTTTCCGTTACAAATTTTTTCCCCCTAGTCCCCTCCCCTCCCTAGATGGCAGGAAGTCCACTACATGTTAATTATATTAAAATACTTGACAAATTGAATATATGTATACATATATGTTAGTTATTTCTTACAGCATAGCAATATTACATTACAATTATACACCACACTTTTTATCTATTGTCCAAAATAGATAAATACCTTGGGTGTTTAATTTATTTCTAGTTTTTTGTTGCTACAAAAAGTTTTACTATAAATATTTAGTTGTATATGGGGATTTTTTTTTTATCCAAGAATTGTCTAGTGGGGATTTCTTGGTTCTTACTTCTAATCTGTGACACTTCTGCTTTGAACTACCAACCTGATTCTAGAATCTCCCCCTTCAGTTCTTAGTTATTCCACTCAATTCCTGTGTCTCATTGCTTTCTACCTGTTTCCAGTTTTATAGATGAACATATACTTAAACTTCCCACTGAGCCTGATGGGAAATTCACCATAGAGGCCATATATTATATAAGCAAATTCTATACAAGATATTATAGCTATATTATCAAAACTATGAAATGTCTTCACTTGCTTCTAGGAATTTCTCTGCTATTAGGGATGACACTAATCTTGAAATAGGGATCTTTGTCAAGGCAACTAAAAAAGAAGCACAAGTTTGTTTATTTGACATCTCAATAATCTATAATAATGCAATCTTCAGGAACATGTCTACCTCTTCTTTCCAATCTCATCTCAATTTTGCTTTTTCCCTTGAGGCAATTGGGGTTAAGTGACTTGCCCAAGGTCACATAGCTAGGAAGTGCTAAGTGTCTGAGGACAGATTTGAATTTAGGTCTTTCTGACTTCAGGGCTGGTGCACTATCCACTGCATTCCCTAGCTGCCCCTTCAATTTTGCCTTTTTAAAGTTTGAGATTTCTTCAGGATAATGTTAACTCAGTGTGAAGATTCAGCCTGTCAATATCTCTACTGGAATTGACTTGCTTTCCTGCATCTGCAATCCAACATTTTCCACAATATTAGCCTGGACAGTAGAGTAGTGTTTTAGTTAGGTTTCAATAGACCTCCAGCTCCTCAGGGCCCTGCAACTTTGCTAATGGTAGTGTAGGGTACTGTAGGCCAAAATCCTGAGTAGGAAGCACAAAAAGCCATAGATAGCTTCCTTAATATGTGCTTTTCCTTCCTTTTCCTATACTTCCTCTGGTTAGGTGATTTGAGTGTAGATTAAACTAAGGGATTTCTGAACAAGCGCTGACTTGGTTCCTTTTTCATATCTTTTCCAGGCCTATCAGAATATACAGTTCATCCTCAAATTGAACTTTTGCACTGAAGTTTCTCTTGGTCCAAATCTCCTCATTCTTGGGACATTATAGACCCTTATTATCAGGTACATAAAAAATACAAAGATGAAGTATCTCTTCAGGCACTGAAGCAAGTTAAGAACCCCAGAGCTTGTTAAATTCTGTTACTGGGTGGATAGCTCACACTAGTGGAACAATATACTGCTACACTTACCTTTGTGACTTGTCTGAACTCAGGTGAGTTCAGCTGAAAACAAAAGTATTGATTTCTGATTTGAAGCTGATAAGCATTTGATCTAATTTAGGACTGTTACTGGTACATAACAGCCTCCTACCTTGCTATAGTGTTTCCCTCCTCTTGAGGAAATGAAACCCAAGTGAGTATGGTACTTAATTGTCTCTAAGACTTTCTGGTTTCCTTCAACTTTTTGAACATGGTTAGGGTATGTGTAGGCCCTTTATATTCCCCACATGCTTCACAAATTCAGTTCTGATGGAGAAATTAATGGTGCCTTTCTGTCATCCACCCTAAAAAGTCTCTAAGGCAGGATTTCTTAAATGTTTGGGGGTCATAGACCACTTTGTTAGTCTGGTAAAGCTTATGAATCCCTTCTCTGAATAATATTTCAAAATGTATAGACTATAATAGGATTACAAAGAAAATCTATTGAAATAAAATTCTCAAAATGAAAAAAGAACAAAATACAAAATCAAGTATGTGAATCATGATTCCAGTCTTGCATGAGATAATCAATCAACATAATTTAATCATGCTACTATGTTCTAGGCTCTGTGCTAAGTGCTAAAATAATATATGAGATTGTTCAGAAAGGTAAGGGGATGAGTATCAAAGAAGTCTAGAACATCATTAATTTCCATGTAATTTATGGGGAAGTAGACATGTTTCTTGCCATACTATACTACCTACCGAAGAAGAAAGTTCACTTTGTATGGATCTTGGCAAATGCATACAATTAGTGTCAGAAAACTGAAATTAGGAAGATGAGTCTTTCTTACTACAGGCTCAGCACTCTATCCATTGCACTACCCAGTTGTCTCCCTTTAAGAGGGTGGATAGTTACAGGTTACTTTCAAAGGATGCCTTGGTTTGCCAAGATCCATACAAAGTGAACTTACTTATTTGTCTTGTAGCTGGGCCGCATTAGATCTTGTTTTCTCTTCTTTAAAAATTTTATTTATTTTATTTTTAATTTCTGAAATAAAACAAACATTTCCATACTATATAAGATACTATAGTACAATAAATAAGAGGATTGCATCTGAAACTGCAAATCTATTATGTACAACTTACTATTCCTTTAAAATATATAACATGTAATTTTATGTATATAATATATGTAATGTATATAATGTATGTACACATACATTAATATACATATAATGCATATAATGTAAATATATAATAAAATATAAATTTCTTTTTTTCTTCTCTCCCCCCATCTTGGAAATGGCTACTATTAGACACAAATATGTATGTGTATATGTATATATATATATGTATTAAAGTATTCTAGGGGCAGCTAGGTGGTGCAGTGGATAGAGCACCAGCCCTGAAGTCAGGAGGACCTGAGTTCAAATCTGATCTCAGACACTTAACATTCTCTAGCTGTGTGACGCTGGGCAAGTCACTTAACCTCAATTGCCTCAGCAAAAGACAAAAAAAATCTTTTTTTTTCTTGTAGATAGGATTTTTCTTGCATAACTTCTCAAGCATTTCAACATTATTAACATGTAGTGGACTTCCTGCCATCTAGGGGAGGGGAGGGGACTGGGGGTAAAATTTGTATTGGAAAGCTTTGTAAAGATCAAGGTTGGGGAACTACCCATACATATGTTATACAAATAAAAAGCTTTAAAAAAATGATAGGGAAGTTAGGAAAAGGAAATAGCATAGGGGGGGAGTAGAGGGTTTCATTTTGAACCTGTTGAGTTTAAAATGTCTACTTGATATTCATCTAGTCATCTGGTACCTTCCCAACATAAATATATATGAATATGCATGTATTTATGTACATGTTTACATTGTATTTAGTTATCTATGTGCATGTTTTCCTCAAATAAATGTTATGCCTACTAGTACTGAAAAAAAAGACAAAAAAAATCATTCTATACACACATTTATTTATCAATTCTTTCCCTAGATGCAGATAGCATCTTCCTTTTTCTGTCCTTTGTAGTTAATTTGTGTATTTATAAAAGCCAAAATGACTTAATTGCTCAAATTTGTTCTTAAAACAATATGGCTGTTAGTATATACATATTCTCTTGGTTTTGCTCTAGTTCTCCCTTGAGACATGGGAAACAGAATGATATTGAGTATTCCTTGCATGAGCACACCAAGCTTTAACACCAGGATAGGAAAATAATTTAAAAAGTTTTTATTTTTCAAAATCCTTTCTTATAAAGTCATTTACCTAGATCTTTTTCCAGAATTGTAACTGAGAAACCATTCTTATAGAATAGTTTGGGTTATTTTCCTTTCAATACTTTGCTTTATATCTGTTTTCATTGAAGCTCATTTGTCATAACTGTGGCTCAATCATCATTGTTTCAACCCAGTCTGATAATGGCCAAAATCCAAAAGCTAGGCAGGTCTGCAATGGTGCCAGAAGGGAAACTGTTCACCAGGCAATAGAAGGGTTCAGGATAATGAGTAGTCAACATCAGGGAAATCAAAGAGTTGGCAAAAAAAAAAATATATAGCTTTCAAAAGAAGCGGGCAGAGCTCAGTATCAAGATAGCTGGTAGCTGACAATCGATGGAGGTACAAGATGTCACTTGGAAAGCCCCAACACAATGAGAAAAACTGAGACAGTGACTAAAATCAGGAAACAAAGCACAGAATAGGTCGTGGGGGAGCAAGGAAAGAGACCAAAAACCTGATTTGGGGACAAGAAGTACAGCTGCCTTAAAATGGAACTGATGAGTTACTAACCCAGGGACAAGGCTGATCCTAAACTTTAAGGCCCAGAACTGAAGCTAAAGTTACAAGGATGAGGGAGATTCAGGTTAGGGAGTCAAGTAGATCATTCCATCAGCTGACACTTTTCTGCCCACTTATAAAATCTGTGAAATCTTCCACTAGTTTATATTTGTTTGGTATTTTTTTTTAACCTGGGAATGCTTAATATCATCTGCAAACTTGAAGATTTCATTGTACAAAGAATTTTAGCAAATAATTAATATGAAAGAACTATTTCCAGAAAAAACTAAAAATGTTGACTCTTTAGACATTTTTATAGAAGGAAACATACCCCATAATTACTTATTATAGAAAAAAGCATAAAATAGAATTTTTTTATTCATGAATTGAAAAACCAGCTTTTGCATCAAAATCTAAGCATACTGAAAATGCCTTGACTATTCATGATTTTCCCCTTATAGTGACTTTAACAGAAATGAAAGAACAGTAAACCAGAGTGATGGAAAATGGTACTAAAGTGCGTTAACAACATCTATAAGCCATCAGGTTTTAACTATGTCCTGATGCATTTACATTTTATTGACTTGGACTAAATAGAATGTGTTTCCATGAATTGGTTATAACCAGTGCTGATTCTCTCCAGCAAACATTTATTCCACTGGCAAATGTCCCTCAACAGAGACACTTGTTTCAATGATTGTGGCAAAACATTCATTTGCTTTGAGGCCAGTGGCGACTACTCCAGACTACTTGCAAACATTTCCCCAGGCTTGCTGCTATTTACCAACGGCTGAGGGGGAAACATCTGCAGAAAGACAGCAGTGTTTCCAGAGAGCTATAAGCAAGGCGACTGACTGACTGCTCAGGATGCAAGACTGTGGTGAGAGGGAGGGGAACAGAAAATGACAGTAATTTCAAGGATTGGAACTTAGCAGGGGAAGCAGAAGTAGCAGTAGCTCAAAATCTGGAAAACAACAAAGATGTGCTATGGGAAGAGACACAGAACTCAAAGGGGAAGATGAGACAAAACTGGACTATCTACCTCTGTCTAGTGGGGGGGTGGTGCAGAAATCACAAATCATTGACTTGCCCAAAAGATAGTACACAAAACATACCTATTCTTCAGAAATAGTTCACATATATTCTCCAAGTTCTTCACTTGATAATTGAAAACATTATTCAAATGTGCTTAATTCCCAATGAAACTACTGGCCAAGTTCCATCTTTTAATGAAGACTGACTCTACTTCAGTTCATACTGATCTGATCCTTCATTGAATTACTGTAGCACTTTTAGTTTTAACCAGACTATAATTAATAATTTATAATTCAGAATAAATCTAAGGTGTCCTAAAATGTTAGTGAAATTTCAAAACTAGTAGTTTTAAGGTATTGTCTTAAAATTTCACTAGGATTTTTGGGATATTGTATAGGTATCCAGGAATGGAGGAAGGATGGAGGAGGGAGGGAGGAAGGAAGGAAGGAAGGAAGGAAAGAAGTCACAAAAAAGGCTGCTTCTTGGAAATTGATATTTTGTCTTTTTTTTTCAATAGATGCTTAATGCTATTGCTGTAGATAATAAACTAAATTATAATTATGGCTCTATCAGTTTCTGCATATTTTCCATTTTCTTCAAATAAACTTCTTTGAAGCAAAATTAAGGAAGGAAGTAAAGAGAGAAAGGAGGAAAAGAAGAGAAGGAGGAAGAAAAGAAGGAATGGATAAATGAAGGGGAAGAAAAGAAGGGAAGAAGGAGGGAAGGGAGGGAAGGAAAAAGGAAGAGGAAAAAGAAAGAGGGAGGAAGGAAAGGAAGAGAAGGAGAAAAGAAGGAAGGAAGGAAGCATTTGTTAAGGGCCTACTATGTACTAAGCACTGTGATAAATACTTCCATATTATCTATTCCTATGCCTTATCATGGAGTAGCTTCGTGGTACAGTAGAAAGAGCACTGGACCTGGGGCCAGGAGGAGCACTTTATCCCACAGTCTACATATATTCTCTGTTACAGCCAAATTGGATTACTAGTTATTTCCACACCTTGATCTATTGTCTCTTATCTCCATGCACTGTCATTTTACCTCCATTTTTCAGGCTTCTCTTCTTTCTATATGTAGCTCAGGGAGCTCTTTCTCCATGAAACCTTTTCAGATCACTTTAGCTAAAAGTGTAATCTCTTGCCTTGCAGTCAGTCAGAATTTCTCCTTTCCCTTACTTCTGTAAGTGTGTGTGTGTGTGTGTGTGTGTGTGTGTGTGTGTGTGTGTACATGCCATATTTCATCGATCTTCTAGGTAATCTTTTTTCCCCCAGCAGGTAGCATGGTACTTTGTCTTTAGCAAGCTCTTAATAAATGTTTGCTGAATAGAATTTAAAAAAGCTAAGAGCTTATTTTTGACCTGGCTGACCAAATTCTCTAAGTTCTAAGTAGAGCTTCAGTGAACTCATAGATGATTTTACTTTTGTGTTTTTATCTTTTAATAGACACTTTGTGGGGACTTCTTTTCCTATCCACAAAGATTGACTATTTTACTGAATTGTGGGAAAACTACTGTATTTTGGAGAGTGCTTGTTGAATGAAAAAAATAAAATGGTTCACTATAGCTCCTTAATGCAAGGCACAAAAACGCTGTCTAAAATCTAGAGACCAGACTGCTTCTAAAAAGAAATGGGCACAGAAATTTGCCCATATTCTTCAATTGGCTGTCAAAAGAAAAAGTGCAATTACTGTATTTATAAATCACAGTCTAATATGTAAATAATCTTATTTTAAGACATGTTTAGGACACTGTCACAAAAAAGACTGCTTCCCAGAAATTGCTATTTTGTCTTTTTTTAAAAAAAATATTCGTGCTTAATGCTATTGCAGTAGATAATAAACTGTTATAATTAGGGTTCTATCAGCTTTTTATATTTTCCATTTCCTTCAAATAAACTTCTTTGAAACAAAAATAACCTGGCCCCGGGTTTTCCCTGAATGTTGTTATACAAAATACCCGAATGCCAAAGAACTTAAAAGGATTCATTCAGGACTTTCCTACAAGTAGGGCTCTTGTTAAGACTTGAACAGCTAGGTTCAAGCCTTGTCAGGGACACAATGACACCTAATTGTAAGAAAATTTGCAGTTTAATGAATAAGCAACTGGAGAATGTAAATATAGATGCTAGGCCACAGTAGACTAGGAAACATGATTCAGTCAGTAGTATGGTACATTCCTCCCTTCGCCTTAGCCCATTGAGAAGAAGGCATAGAGCCAAAAACTTGTCTTCACCTGACTACCACCCCATCACTCACCAAGGTGTTTCACTATTAACACCTTTCTACTACTCTTCCACTTCTATTGGTGCTTTCAAGGTTTCAATGAAATTAAAGGTAGTTTGTCCCCACAAAAATGTGGATGACCCATAGCCCTGTGCTAAAAGTGAATAAGGAGACTTTCAATGGGAACTTTATTGGAACAATCCTATGTGAATAAACACACATTGAAAGCATTAGTCACCACCCAAATAACTCTTAACTTAATATATGGACATATATAAAAGAACAGCTTCTCTAGGGTGTATTGAGAGTGGCAGGGACTACAAAATCTAGCTTGGGATACTAGAATTAAAATTTATAACACTCACTGCATATATATTTCCTCACATAGCTCTCCACAATTCCAAGATATGAAAATATATAATCTAGTAGAGTATTATTATTCCTAAGCAAAATTGTGAAGAGGAAGAAATTTATTTTCAACCCAACTTCTTTATCTCCTTTTTATTTAAATGCTTTTAACTCCCTCTACCTTCAGGGTTACTCTGGTGACACATATTAGGCTTTCATTGGGGTACTTTCCCCAGTCCTCATGCTTCTGATGCTTTAACATCAGGAGAGAGAAAAATGAGATGTGTACTCAGTCATTCAAATGTTTTTGTGAATCGGGGGGCGGAGCCAAGATGGCGAACTGCGGACAGCTTTCTCTGTGAACTCCTGGGACATTCCCTCAAACCCAGACAAAGTAAGCCTTCCAACTGGTTTCTAAGTGAGAGCACCGCCAAGCATTTGGACTACAACACACTTCTATCAAAGATCTACCATGAAAGAACTCCGGAGAAGGTTAGCCTCAGGGTAAATCGGCCGCTGGTCACGATCAGACTCCAGCCGGGGCGGAAGTCAGGGCTGCGATAGAGGGGCGGATTTTGGGCACCCAGGAAGCCCCTGGGAGACGCCTGGGACACTTTGCTCTGCTTGCGGGCAGGTGCTTTGGCAGATCTGCCTTTGGAAAAGGGTGGATCGAGAGCAGCTGAAAACGTGGTCCTAGTGCGAATCTAGCCCGACCAGCCTCAGACCAGAAGTCAACTCGGCAAACTGCCCCAGGGCAAATACAAATTGTTGCAGTTTTCTCTGCTTTTGACCAATATCCCAACTTTAAATCATGAGCAAGAAGCAGAAGAGAGCTCTCACCATAGAAAGCTTTTACAGAGAAAAAATAGAACAGTCCCCAGATCCTGACATTATGAAAACAATCCCAGATGAAGCCACAAAGGCAGACTTAAGTTGTTCTCCCTTTCAGAAGGCTTACCTGGATGATTGCATTAAGAATCTCATAAGAGAGCTAGAATAAGAATGGGGAAATAAATTGAGATCAGGGCAACAGAAATATCAAAAACTGGAAAATAGGACTGGTGAATTGGAAAAAGAAAACAGTTCACTGAAAAACAAAATTGGTGAATTGGAAAAAATCACCAGTTCACTGGAAAATAAAAATGGTGAACTGAAAATCAAAATTGGTGAATTGGAAAAAGACAACAATTCACTGAAAAACAAAATTGGTGAATTGGAAAAAGACAACAATTCACTGAAAAATAAAACTGGCAAAATGGAAAAAGAATGCATTGAATCAAGAAATTCAATTGGCCAGCTACAAAAGGAGCTAAAAAAGATAACTGAAGGAAATAATACTTTAAAAATTAAAATTGAACAAATAGAAGTAAATGACTCAATAAGACTTCAAGAATCAGTTAAACAAAAACAAAAAAATGAAAAAATAGAAGAAAATATGAAATATCTCCTAGGAAAAACAACTGACTTGGAAAACAGATCCAGGAGAGACAATTTAAGGATTATCGGACTCCCTGAAAGCCACGATGAAAAAAAGAACCTGGATGCTATCTTCCAGGAAATCATGAAAGAGAATTGCCCTGATGTTTTAGAATCAGAAGGCAAAATTGGCATTGAAAGAATTCACCGATCACCTCCAGAAAGAGACCCCAAAATTAAAACCCCAAGGAATATCGTGGCCAAATTTCAGGACTATCGCACCAAGGAAAAGATATTGCAAGCAGCTAGAAAGAAACAGTTCAAATACCGAGGAACTGTCATTAGAATTACACAGGATCTGTCAGATTCCACATTGAAGGATCGAAGGGCCTGGAACCAGATATTCCGAAAGGCAAAAGAACTTGGATTACAGCCAAGAATAAGTTATCCAGCTAGAATGAGCATCATCTTCCAGGGAAGAAGATGGTCATTCAATGATACAGGAGAATTTCACCTATTTCTAATGAAAAGACCTGATCTGAACAAAAAATTTGACCTCCAAATAGAGAACTCAAGAGAAACATAAAAAGGTAAAAAGGAAAACTCTTGAGAACTATATTCCTACTATAGGTATCCTTTAAAGAATGGCAGTATAATTTGATTTTTCTTTGATAATAATGGAAAAGAAATTAAAGGTGGAAGGGATACCATACTGAAAAAGAAAAAGGGGGGAGGGGGGAAAAGGAGGCAAAATAAAGTAAAAATAAAGGAGGTAAAATAAGGCAAAATCTCATAAAGAGACATAGAAGATCTAATATAATTGAGGGAAAGAAGGGAGGGCGATGAGTATTGTGTAAACCTTACGCTCATTAGATTGGACTCTAAGAGAGTATATCAGATACATTTGGATTCAAAGAAAGCACTGACCCTCCTTGTGGGAAGGTAGGAGGGAGGGGAAAAAAGGAAAGGGATAAACTAGGGGAAAGGTATAAAGAGGAGGGAGGGACTCTAAAGGGAGGAGGATTATTGGTGGGAGGTGGTCATCAAGAGCAAAGTACTGGGGAGGGGGGAAGGGAGAGAGGGGAAAGGCAAGAGAAAATCATAACTCCGGGTAAATAAGATGGCAGGGAAAACAGATATAGTTATTTTAACTGTGAATGTGAATGGGATGAACTCTCCCATAAAACGGAAGTGGGTAGCAGACTGGATTAAAAGCCAGAATCCTACAATATGTTGTTTACAAGAAACACATCTAAAACATAGAGATACATACAGAGTGAAGGTAAAGGGCTGGAGAAGAATCTTCTATGCTTCAGGTGAACAAAGAAAGGCAGGGGTAGCAATCCTTATCTCGGATCAAGTAAAAACAAAAATAGATCTAATTAAAAGAGATAAGGAAGGAAACTACGTTTTACTAAAGGGTTCCATAGACAATGAAGCAGTATCAATACTTAACATATATGCACCAAGTGGTATAGCATCCAAATTCCTAGAGGAGAAGTTAAGAGAGATGCAAGGAGAAATAGACAGTAATACTATACTAGTGGGAGATCTCAACCTTGCTCTCTCAGAATTAGATAAATTAAATTCCAAAATAAATAAGAAAGAAGTTAGGGAGGTTAACAAAAGGCTAGAAAAGTTAGGTATGATAGATCTCTGGAGGAAATTGAATGGTGATAGAAGGGAGTATACTTTTTTCTCAGGGGTTCATGGAACTTATACAAAAATAGATCATGTGTTAGGGCATAAAAACCTCAAAATCAAATGCAGAAAAGCAGAAATAGTAAATGCATCCTTCTCAGATCATGATGCAATAAAACTCACATGTAATATAATGCCAGGAGAAAATAGACCTCAAGGTATTTGGAAATTAAATAATCTAATCCTGAAGAACGAATGGGTGAAAGAGCAAATTATAGACACAATTGAAAATTTCATCCAGGAGAATGACAACAATGAGACAACATACCAAAATTTGTGGGACTCGGCTAAAGCGGTTATAAGGGGTAATTTTTTATCTCTAGATGCTTACTTGCGTAAAACAGAGAAGGAGAAGATTAATGAACTGGGCTTACAATTAAAAAAGCTAGAAAAAGACCAAATTACAAACCCTCAATTAAATACCAAATTGGAAATTCTGAAAATTAAAGGGGAGATCAATAAAATTGAAAATAAGAAAACTATTGAATTAATAAATAAAAGTAAGAGCTGGTTTTATGAAAAAAACCAACAAAATAGATAAGCCTTTAGTTAATTTGATTAGAAAAAGGAAAGCGGAAAATCAAATTATTAGTCTCAAAAATGATAAGGGAGAACTTTCCTCCAACGAAGAGGAAATTAGAGTAATAATTAGGAGTTTCTTTGCCCAACTTTATGCCAATAAATTTGATAATGTAAATGAAATGGAGGAATATATACAAAAATATAGATTGTCCAGATTAACAGAAGAGGAAATAAATTATTTAAATAGCCCTATTTCGGGAAAAAGAAATAGAACAAGCTATTAATCAACTCCCTAAGAAAAAATCTCCAGGACCAGATGGATTTACATGTGAATTTTACCAAACTTTCAAAGAACAATTAATCCCAATACTATATAAACTATTCGAAAAAATAGGGAAAGAAGGTGTACTACCAAATTCCTTCTATGACACAGATATGGTGCTGATAGCTAAACCAGGTAGGGAGAAAACTGAGAAAGAAAACTATAGACCCATTTCCCTAATGAATATTGATGCAAAAATTTTAAATAAGATTTTAGCAACAAGATTACAGAAAGTCATCCCCAGGATAATACATCATGACCAAGTAGGATTTATACCAGGAATGCAGGGCTGGTTCAATATTAGGAAAACTATTAGCATAATCAATTATATTAATAACCAAATTAATAAAAACCATATGATTATCTCCATAGATGCAGAAAAAGCCTTTGATAAAATCCAACACCCATTCCTATTAAAAACACTGGAGAGTATAGGAATAAATGGGCTTTTCCTTAAAATGATTAGTAGTATCTACTTAAAACCTTCAGCAAGCATCATATGTAATGGAGTCAAACTAGAACCATTCCCAATAAGATCAGGAGTGAAACAAGGCTGCCCACTGTCACCATTACTATTTAATATTGTATTAGAAATGTTAGCTTCAGCAATAAGAGAAGAAAAAGAGATAAAAGGAATCAGAGTAGGTAGTGAAGAAACCAAATTATCACTCTTTGCAGATGACATGATGGTATACTTAGAGAACCCTAGAGACTCAACTAAAAAACTACTAGAAACAATTCACAACTTTAGCAAAGTGGCAGGATACAAAATAAATCCACATAAATCATCAGCATTTTTATATATTACCAATAAAGTTCAGCAGCAAGAGATACAAAAAGAAATCCCATTCAAAATAACTGTTGATAGTATAAAATATTTGGGAATTTATCTGCCAAGGGATAGTCAGGAACTATATGAACTAAACTACAAAACACTTTCCACACAAATCAAATCAGACCTAGTCAATTGGAAAAACTTAAAATGCTCATGGGTAGGACAAGCGAATATAATAAAAATGACAATACTACCCAAACTAATTTACTTATTTAGTGCCATACCAATCAAACTCCCAAGAAATTATCTTACAGATCTAGAAAAAATAGTAGCAAAGTTCATTTGGAAAAACAAAAGGTCAAGAATTTCAAGGGGATTAATGAAAAAAAAGGCTGATGATGGTGGACTTGCTGTACCAGATCTAAAACTATATTATAAAGCAGCGGTCATCAAAACCATTTGGTACTGGCTAAGAAATAGAGTAGTCGATCAGTGGAATAGGATAG
>JAJPUD010000959.1:86384-121715 GCA_023553655.1 Myrmecobius fasciatus
AATGAACTGGGCTTACAATTAAAAAAGCTAGAAAAAGACCAAATTAAAAACCCTCAATTAAATACCAAATTGGAAATTCTGAAAATTAAAGGGGAGATCAATAAAATTGAAAATAAGAAAACTATTGAATTAATAAATAAAAGTAAGAGTTGGTTTTATGAAAAAACCAACAAAATAGATAAGCCTTTAGTTAATTTGATTAGAAAAAGGAAAGAGGAAAATCAAATTATTAGTCTCAAAAATGATAAGGGAGAACTTTCCTCCAATGAAGAGGAAATTAGAGTAATAATTAGGAGTTTCTTTGCCCAACTTTATGCCAATAAATTTGATAATGTAAATGAAATGGAGGAATATCTACAAAAATATAGATTGCTCAGATTAACAGAAGAGGAAATAAATTATTTAAATAGCCCTATTTCGGAAAAACAAATAGAACAAGCTATTAATCAACTCCCTAAGAAAAAATCTCCAGGACCAGATGGATTTACATGTGAATTTTACCAAACATTCAAAGAACAATTAATCCCAATACTATATAAACTATTTGAAAAAATAGGGAAAGAAGGTGTACTACCAAATTCCTTCTATGACACAGATATGGTGCTGACAGCTAAACCAGGTAGGGAGAAAACTGAGAAAGAAAACTATAGACCCATTTCCCTAATGAATATTGATGCAAAAATTTTAAATAAGATTTTAGCAACAAGATTACAGAAAGTCATCCCCAGGATAATACATCATGACCAAGTAGGATTTATACCAGGAATGCAGGGCTGGTTCAATATTAGGAAAACTATTAGCATAATCAATTATATTAATAACCAAATTAATAAAAACCATATGATTATCTCCATAGATGCAGAAAAAGACTTTGATAAAATCCAACACCCATTCCTATTAAAAACACTGGAGAGTATAGGAATAAATGGGCTTTTCCTTAAAATGATTAGTAGTATCTACTTAAAACCTTCAGCAAGCATCATATGTAATGGAGTCAAACTAGAACCATTCCCAATAAGATCAGGAGTGAAACAAGGCTGCCCACTGTCACCATTACTATTTAATATTGTATTAGAAATGTTAGCTTCAGCAATAAGAGAAGAAAAAGAGATAAAAGGAATCAGAGTAGGTAGTGAAGAAACCAAATTATCACTCTTTGCAGATGACATGATGGTATACTTAGAGAACCCTAGAGACTCAACTAAAAAACTACTAGAAACAATTCACAACTTTAGCAAAGTGGCAGGATACAAAATAAATCCACATAAATCATCAGCATTTTTATATATTACCAATAAAGTTCAGCAGCAAGAGATACAAAAAGAAATCCCATTCAAAATAACTGTTGATAGTATAAAATATTTGGGAATTTATCTGCCAAGGGATAGTCAGGAACTATATGAACTAAACTACAAAACACTTTCCACACAAATCAAATCAGACCTAGTCAATTGGAAAAACTTAAAATGCTCATGGGTAGGACAAGCGAATATAATAAAAATGACAATACTACCCAAACTAATTTACTTATTTAGTGCCATACCAATCAAACTCCCAAGAAATTATCTTACAGATCTAGAAAAAATAGTAGCAAAGTTCATTTGGAAAAACAAAAGGTCAAGAATTTCAAGGGGATTAATGAAAAAAAAGGCTGATGATGGTGGACTTGCTGTACCAGATCTAAAACTATATTATAAAGCAGCGGTCATCAAAACCATTTGGTACTGGCTAAGAAATAGAGTAGTCGATCAGTGGAATAGGATAGGATCACAAGACAAACTAGGCAATAACTATACCAATTTGGTTTTTGATAAACCCAAAGACCCCAGCTTTTGGGATAAGTATTCACTATTTGACAAAAACTGCTGGGAAAACTGGAAACTAGTGTGGAAGAAATTAGGGCTTGACCCACATCTAACACCACATACCAAGATAAGATCTAAATGGGTTCATGATCTGGATATAAAGAGTGATACTATAAGTAAATTAGAGGAATGTAATATAGTTTACCTCTCAGACCTATGGAGATGGAATAAATTTATGTCCAAAGAAGAACTGGAACTCTTAATTGAAAACCAGATAGATAACTTTGACTATATTAAGTTAAAAAGTTTTTGTACAAACAAAATCAATGCAGACAAGATTAGGAGGGAAGCAATAAATTGGGAAATCATCTTTACATTTAAGGGTTCTGATAAAGGTCTCATCTCTAAAATATATAGAGAATTGTCTCATATTTATAAAAATTCAAGCCATTCTCCAATCAATAAATGGTCAAAGGATATGAACAGACAATTTTCAGAGGATGAAATTAAAACTATTTATAGTCATATGAAAAGGTGCTCCAAATCACTATTGATCAGAGAAATGCAAATCAAGACAATCCTGAGATACCACTTCACACCTGTCAGATTGGCTAAAATGACAGGAAAAGTTAATGATGAATGTTGGAGGGGATGTGGGAGGGCTGGGACACTGATGCATTGTTGGTGGAGCTGTGAACGGATACAGCCATTCTGGAGAACAATTTGGAGCTATGCTCAAAAAGTTATCAAACTGTGCATACCCTTTGACCCAGCAGCATTTCTCTTGGGCGTATATCCCAAAGAAATCATAAAGGAAGGAAAAGTCCCCACATGTGCAAGAATGTTTTTGGCGGCCCTTTTTGTGGTGGCTAGAAACTGGAAATTGAATAGATGCCCTTCAATTGGAGAATGGCTGAATAAGTTATGGTATATGAATATTATGGAATATTATTGTTCTGTGAGAAATGACCAGCAAGATGATTTCAGAGAGGCCTGGAGAGACTTACATGAACTGATGCTGAGTGAAATGAGCAGAACCAGGAGATCATTATACACGGCAACAACAGTACTATATGACGATCAATTCTGATGGACATGGCTCTCTTCAACAATGAAATGTTTCAAACCACCTCCAATTGTTCACTGAAGAAAGCCATATACACCCAGAGAGAGGGATGTGAAATGTGGACCACACCATAACATTCTCATACTCCTTGATTGATGTTTGCTTACATTGTGTTTCCTTTATCTGATATATCGTTTGTGTAGACAAGATTTTTCTTGCACAACAATGACAAGTTTGGAAATATGTATACATATATTCGATTTACCAATATTTTAACATAATTAACATGTATTGGATATCCTGCCATCTAGGGGAGGGGTGGGGAGTTGGGGGAAAAATTTGTAACGGAAAGCTATGTAAGGGTTATTGTTGAAGAATTACCCACACATATGTTATGCAAATAAAATTTAAAAAATAAAATAAAATAAATAATAAAAAAAATGTTTTTGTGAATCATAGCAAATATGTAGTTATCTGGAAACATCTGAATGGCTGCCTCCCCCTGCCCCAGTCCAGTTTATATGGATATACCTTAAGATTTTACATTAATAGGTTATTAATTTGCTAATCTCTGATAAACTAATTCAATTCAATGTTACCTATTACAAAATTAATCCCACAGAGGTATTTGCATTTTGCAAGAGAATTCCCAGGGACTCAAAGAACTTGGAATGCTGGGGTGATTCTGGTAGAGGAAATAAATAGTTTTTATTTTATTTTTTTGCCTGTCAAGACACAAGACTGACCCCATATGCCAGTATGTCTTAATAAATCATTCACTATTGCTTCTCTCCAAGATATGAAGGTGAAAAATATTGGAAAAAGGTAAATAATGTTGAGTGATACTTAAAGGACCCATCAACCTACTGTTTCATGTGTTGTGGAAGTTTGTAGAAAAAGAAAAGATTGACTAAAGTCCTCAAAATAGAAGCTCGGTAGACAGAGAAGATGACAAAACATACATACAAATCTTTAGTTAACTTTAGAAAACTTTAATTCATAGTGCGGAATTTTCCCTATTATCCCTATTATCCTCCCCTCCTCCACCCCATTATCCTGCTCTTTACTATTGATTAGATATTCTTATTAGATGTTTTCAGAATGCTCAACTGAATGTGGCAAATATCCAGACCAAATTTCAGTGTCACAAGATTCTTCCTGGACTACTGAGATAACATATCTTTAATTTACACCCAGGGGAATGTTTGAATAGGAGTGATAGTATGATCACCATAAAGAGGCAGCTATGAGATAGTGGAATGTGTCTTGAATTTACAATTCCAGGATATAAGTGTGAATTCTGGCTCTGCTGTTTCCTTTGTCATGGATCTTAGAAAGTCACCTCACTGAGTCTCAGACTCCAAGTCTCAATTTCCCCGTTTGTAAAATGAGGGAGTTTGACTAAGTAGCTTATCCACATTTAATCTCTTTCAGCTGTAGATCTGTGATTTCTAATAATACATTATAATCCAAAATGGACCAAAAATAGAGAGAATCCAGCAATATTTACACAATATCAAACATTTGGGTAAAAAGTGAAAACAGTCATCCAGTTGTTTCCAAACAGCTGTATGTCTGGCACAGGACACGCTCATCCCCTGGCTAATTTTTTTACTTTTTATGCAGATGCTAAAGCATCAGGGAATCAGTTGGCATGAGATCAACACTGTGCAGTAGGGATACATAAGTTTTATTTTTGGTGTCTGCCATTGCTTGATCTTAAACAAGAGTATCCTCTCCTTCTCTTGCCTTTTTTTTTTTTTTTTGCATATTGGAAATATACACTGAAGTCTGTGGCTACATCAAATAAGATTTTCAGCAGTTTCTGGAAGAAACTCAGTAGTTGTTTGCCCTGAGCATTCTTTTTTCTTCCATAAGCATTATGCAGACACAGTCTACATAACACATAAATGACACAATATATTATATAGATACAATACAGTAATGAACAATAGTCCTATCATATAAATATCAGTTTCATTATTCTGATTAATTCTTGAGATGAAATGGAGACTAATGTCTGAGACTTTATTTATTAATAAACAATCATCCACTATGGTGTCTGGAAAGGACAATGCCCTGAGAGTCCTGGAAATTAGGGTTCTTCTTGTGCTAGTTAGCCTAATTTTCTTTCTTTTAAAAAATGTTTTGCTAATTTTAAAAATGCATTTTCTAATAAATCCCTCATCTAGAATCTTCACACATAATAATAACAACAACAACAAAAAAACAGTTAAACAAAACCAACTGATGTGGTGACCACATCTGACAGCATGATATTTTGAACCTACAATCAGCCCCACTCTCTCAAAAGAGGGGAAGTATGTTTCATAGATTGTAGATTTAGAGCAATAAGAGGCCTTAACAGTAAGCATTTATGTAAATGCTTTAAGGTTTGCAAAATCACTTATGCTCTTATTTGTTCTTTACAATAGCTCTCTGAGTTAAGTGCTATCAGTATTCCCATTCTCCAAATGAGAAGACAGAGGCCAGGAGAGGATAATTAATTTATACAGGGTAACATGGATCTTTTGAGTTCAAAACTGACCTTAGAATCATCTGGAATCTTAAGTCTTGCCCTTATTTACTACTACATCATCCAGCTGCCTCCAAAATTAGACCTTTGGAATTATCCTTGCAGCCTCCTCATATTTTAAAAGAGAAAACTGAGTTCAATGTAGATTAAATAATTTGCCCAGTGTCATCCAGTTAGAAAAGAAAAGAGCTGAACTCTGAATTGCAATTATGGGACCCCAAAGTTAGTACCATTTCCTCTACATCCTGTTGTCTACCACATACCATTCCTCTGAAACCACTATTGGTCACTGCATTTAATCTGAATTCAGAAACTTTTTAGTGTTGTTTTTACTTGCATTGTGTTTTTTTTTTTAATTTCTGCTTTTCTTCCCTCTGTATCCAGATAGACTCTGGCAACAGCTAGTGGTGAAAACTAAAGGAAGGCATTTATACCTTCTGAAGCTCCTTAGTCTCATCTGCAAAATAAGAAGGTTGCACTAAATGATATCCATGAGATCTTGGAAGCTGTTGATTCTTTTTTTCTCCATAATTCTCTTGCACCCTCTCATTTCTTTCCCCAATTTTTTCTTCTACCTCTCTTAGATGATTTTTAAGGTCTTTTGTAATTTCTTTCTGGGAGTAAGACTACTTCTAAGTGCTAAAATTCTTTTATTCTTCTGGAATCTACAGTTTCTTATAATTGTCATAATATGTCATACACATGGTTCCCACTTTTACATGGGACTGCTACCCTCAGGGGCCCAACTGAATACCTTCTTACAAGTTCAGTAGATTAATGGTATCAAATTCAAAGAGAAATAAGGCTCTTCTCTGCAGGCAACATATTGACTTAGTCTTAAAATGTAATATTATCAGAGTTTCTGGGAGCCAACATGGTGAAATATGCAATAAATTTCTGTAACTTTCCCATATTCACCTACAAACAATAAAATAACACCTTGAAATCAATCCTGGATTAGCAGAACATCAAAAAGATAGGGTGAAACAACTGGTTAGCACAAGAATCTTGGAAGATTGCCAAGAATGGTCTGTATCATTCAAGCAAAAAAGGGATGCAGTTCAGGACAGGAAGCATCCAGTAAACCAAATCAGTGGGAGATCCTGAGCCCCAGTGTTGTAGATTCCCTTTTTGAAACATGCCTTAGCATAACCAAAACAGGGAGATTCCAGCTTCAAGAACATCCACCAGTCAGACTTCCAGTGCTTCCCAGGATAGCCTTGGGAAAATAGGCAACTTTAGTAGTCAGGTAGCTACATGTTTCAGTGTAGCCCCAAGGAAATGTTGAAAACACCACTGGCCTCTGAACACATCAGATACCAGCACCAGGACCCCAGTTCAATAACAGGTAAGCTGGCAGACTGTTATATCCACTAGCAGTGCCAGCCCACTCCCTCGGCACAATACCAGACATGAGGGTCCTCCATGGACCTCAGGACAACATTAGTGCAGTACCAGGTAAACAGTATCTACAGCCCTAGGACATAAGAAGTCTCAGACAATCTCCCTATTACCCCAGGACCAGAGCTCAATTTTAAAAGAAAGGAAAAAAGGCCAAAAAATGAGCACAAAGCAATAAAAAAAAGAACATGAATCTGACCATAGAAAGTTATTATGGTGATAAGAAAGATTAAGACACAAACTCAGAAGAGGGCAACAATGTCAAAACACCTATGGACAAAAACCTCAATCAAAAATGGGAAGTGCTCTCAGATCCAGAAAGAACTTACAAGAGACCTTAAAATCATCTAAAAGAGGTAGAAGAAAAACGGGCTGTGTGACCCTGGGCAAGTCACTTAAGCCCAATTGCCTTAGCAAAAAGCAAAAAAAAAAAAAAGAAATAAAGAAAGAAAAGAAAAAATGGGAAAAGAAATGAGTGTAAGAGAATTATGGGGTAAAAAAGAATCAACAGCTTGGAAAAAGAAAACACCTGCTTAAAAAGTAGAGTTGGCCAAATGGAAAAGGTGATACAAAGATCCACTGAAGAGAACAACTTTTTAAATGTATAATTGACCAAATAGAAAAGAAAGTACAAGAACTAACTGAAGAAAACAACTCCTTAAATTTAGAATTGGGCAAGCGGAAACTAATGATTCTATGAGACATCAAGAATCAATCAAATAAATTCAAAAGAATGGGAAAAATAGAAGAAAATGTAAAATACTTCATTGAAAATACAGCTGACCTGGGAAATAGATCCAGAAGAGACAATTGAATTACTTAAAAGTCATAATCAAAAGGAGGAACTGAAATTTTAAAAACTTGTCAAGGAAAACTGCCCTGATATCCTGGAACCAGAAGGTAAAATAGGAATTGAAAGAATCCATCAATCACCTCAGGAAAGATATGCCAAAATAAAACTCCAAGAAACATTATAGCCAAATAAAATATTACAAGTGGCCAGAAAGAAACAACTCACATATTGGGGAGTTACAATCAGCATTACACAGTACTTGAACAGCTACAATATTAAAATATTGTAGGTCATAGAACAAAATATTCCATAAGGTAAAGGAACTATCACTACAACCAAAAATTTAGTACCTGGAGAAATTAGGCATAATATTTCAAAGGGAAAAAAGTTCTCATTCAATGGAATATAAAAATTTCAAACTTTTAAAAGAACAAAACTGAACAAAAAAAATTCAATCTCCCATATCAAGACCCAAGAGAAACCTAAAAATGTAAAAAGGGAAAGGAAACATAAGGAATTCAATGGAGCTGAACTGTATATCCCTACATGGCAAGATGATATTTGTAATTCTTAAAAATTATACCACTAATAGTACAGTTGAGAGGAATAAACATAGAGGGTACAGGTATTAGGTAAATTGGAGACAATATCATAAAAAATAACTAAGGAATGAGAAAGAAGAGTACACTGGATACAGAAGGAAGGGAGAGATAGAATGGGATAAATTATTTCACATAAAAAAGGTGCCAAAAGCTATTGCAGTAGAGGGAAAGACGGGAAGGTGGACAATGGACATCACCTTACTCTTATCAGTATTGTCTTCAAAGAGAGAATAATATACACAATCAGGTGAATATAGAAACCTATCTTACCCAGTGGGAAAGTAGGAGGAAGGAGATAAAGTAAATGGGCAGAGAAGACTGCAGGAGGGCAGATCAAGGAAAGTAGTAGGCAGAAGGCAAAACACCAGTGAGGAGGAAAATGGTGAAAGTAAAAAGAGAGGACAAACAGGAAGAAAAATAGATGAAGATAAATACACAGCTAATAGCCATACAGGTAAATGTGAATGGGATGAACTCTCCCATAAAATGGAAGCAGATAGCAGAGTGGATCAAAACCCAGAAGCCTATGATATGTTATTTATAAGAAACACACTTGTAGTAGAGACAGATACAGAGTAAAGGTAAGGAGCTGGAACAGAATCTATAATGCTTCAACTGAAATAAAAAAAAAAAAATCCAGGGAAGCAAATCTGTTCTCAAACCAAGCAAAAATAGACCTAATTAAAAGAGATAAGGGAAGAAACTATATCTTGCTGTAAAGTACTATAGATAATGAAGTAATATCAACAATAAACATATACATTAAGTGGTTCAGCATCCAAATTATTCAAGAACTTAAATGAATTACAGGTTCCTGACCAAACATGAAGTAGAGAGCATTACAAAATGTAAAATAAAGAATTTTCATTATATTAAATTAAAAAGCTTTTGCACAAACAAAACCAATGCAACCAAGATTAGAAGAAAAGCAGAAAATTGGGAAACAATCTGTCTTACAAGTGTCTCTGATAGAGGCCTCATTTTTCAGATATGTAGAAAACTGAACTTATAAGAATATAAGCCATTCCACAAATGATAAACGATCAAAGGATATGAACAAGTAGTTTTCAGTTGAAGAAAGCAAAATTATCTATAGGCATATGAAAAAATGCTCTAAATCAACTTTTGATTACAGAGATAAAAATTATAACTCTGAAGTCTACCTTACACCTCAGATTGGCTAAGATAGAGAAGGAAAATCATAAATATTGGAGAGGATATGGGAAAACTGGGACACTAATACATTGTTGGTGGAGTTCTGAAGTGATTCAACTGGAAAGCAATTTGAAATTATGCCCAAAAGGCAACCAAACTGTGTATACTCTTTGATCCAACAGAACTGCTAGTTCTATATCCCAAAGAGATCATAAAAAATGGAAAAGGATCTAAAATATTTATAGCAACTTTTTTTTGTGGTGGCAAAATATTGGAAATTGAGGAGATGCCTATCACCTGAGCAATGGTTGAACAAGTTGTGCCATATGAATGTAATGGAATATGATTGTGCAATAAGTAAAGATGAACAAGCAGATATCAGAAAAACCTGGAAAGACTTGTGTGGACTGATGCAAAGTAAAATGAGCAGAATTAGTGAAACATTGTACACAGTATCAGCAACATTGTGTGATACTCAATTATGAATGACTCAGTTCCAATGATTCAAGACAAGTACAAAGAACTCATTAAAGGAAATGTTATCCATGACCAGATGAAGAACTGATAGACTTTGAATGAAGAATGAAGCATTTTTTTTATTTACTTTATTCTTTTTTTGTATTTTTTCTTTTGATATTTCTTCTTTCACAACTGTGACTAAAATGAAAATATGATCTACATAATAGCATATGTATAAACTACATCTAACTGCCCACCATTTTAAGAAGAGGGGAGACAGAAAAAATGATAGGATTATACATGTTTAACCCTTATCATATTGCTTGCTATTTTAGGAAAGATAGGGGTAAGGGAAGGAAAATTTGGAAAACAAAATCATACAAAAATGAATGTTGAAAACTATCTTTACATGTATTTGGAAAAAGAAATGCCATTAAGAAAAAATAAATGATAAAAATTATCTTGATATGTAATCAGGGAAAAAATAAAATACTATTAAAAGGGGGAAATAATGTTATCTATGTTTTATTTTATTTTATTTTATTTTGTTAAATATTTTCAAATTACATATTAACCTGTTAGGACATTGTGTGGGTTTTTGATATCTTGCCAGTAGACAGAAGTTATAACCCCAAATAATCAGTTTTGTTGTGCTATGACCTAAAAAATCATTATTTGTACTTAGTCATAGAAGATTCAGTCCTGGCTCTGAAAGAAGAAATAGAATACTGATTAGAGGATCATGGATCTAAACCTGGAAAGGACTTCAAAGCCTATGTAGTCCAATTCCTTCATTTTAAAGATTTGGAAATGCAATCTAAGGGGGTTGAATGACTTGCCTAATATCACAGAGATCATAAGGATCAGAGGCAAGTTTTGAAACCATACTCTGTTACTCCAGACCCTGTGTTCTTTCCACGTAATTAGAAGAAAAAGAAAAGTATTGATGCAACAAAAAGAATACTCATCTATTTCTATACCAAAAAAAACCACTTTATGGATTTTTTCATAATGGACATAATTCTATGCACCAATTTTTATTATATCAACTACTTTTTACCATATTAGGCAAACTCCTTTTCCCTTAACTACCTCAATACATAAAATGCTATATTTTTCTTTGCTTGGTATTAAGTAAACAATAATGCAAATATATATTCATATATAGTACATTTAATTGTTCTTATTTTTTTGGATATCACATTAAAGATCTGTTTCTTTTTTTTCTGATGATATTTTCCATATGAGGGCAGGTAGGTGTCACAGTAGATAGAACTCTGGGTCTAGAATTAGAAAACACTGGCAAAGCACTCCAATATCTTTGTCAAGAAAACTCCAAATGGTCATGAAAGGCTTTACACTATTGAAATACTGACCGCCACCACCACCATTTTACTAATGATATTGTCATGCCTACCTTAGGCAAGGTAGGTAATAAATAAGCTACAGGGTAAGAGAAATTAAATGATTTAGTTACCTAGTAATTGTATAATTAGTGCTATTAATTACAAATACAACATACTAATATGTTACTATAATTGTTATTTGGATTTTTAGGTTGATAATGTCATATTTGAATGAAAAGAGAGGGGATTTTGGTAGGGTTAAGTAATGTTTCATAATTTCCTTACATGAAAATAGGGTTTTTCTTAGCTATAGTAGATAGTGGATTGGATTTAAGTCATTCAAGTACTACTTCATGCATTTACTTGCTATGAGGTTATGGGCAAGACCATTTAAGTGGTCTGAGCCTTAGCTTTTTTAAGGAGATTATATCTATAGTAGCTGCTGTTGTGGTAGGATTTAAAAGAGATAATGTATGTTATCAATCTTCAAGCATTTGTTGAACACTGGAAATACAAAGGCAAAAATGGTATCCTCTCTGATCTCAAAGAACTTATCTGAAGTTAGGGGAGCTAGAGAAATAATATATGTGAATATACAGCTATATTTAAAAGGGACACAAAATAACCTTAAATGGCAAAGTGTCAATACCTGGAGGTCCAGTAAAGGTTTCCTCTAGAAGGTGACACTTAAGCTCATTCTTAAGGAAAGCCAGGAATTCTCGAAACAAGAAGAGAGTGCATTTCAGGCATGGAAGACAGCCCATGCAAAGACATGAAGATGGGATGATTAGACATAGAGTAAGAAGAAAGTAATAGTTAAGAAGGTTGAAGAAGTAGAAACTGACCAGGTTGTAGAGAATTTTACATGCCAGAGACATTTCTATTAATTTTAGAAGTAAAAGGAAATTAAATAATTTATTTTAATGAATTTATTAGGTAGAAGATGATATGGTCAAATTAGTGCTTTTGGAAAATCATTCTGGGAGATGGATAGAGAATGAATTAAAGAGGGGTGAGACTGAAATTAGGGTGACCAATTAGGAGACCATTGGAGTGGACCAGATGGGTGGTCTGGTAAGTGGTAAATGATAAAACTCTGACATAGAGTGGCAGCTGAATGAGAGGAGATTGAGGGGGAGCACTTCATTCAGGAAATTATGAGGAATAAAAAGGATAAAAATTTAGCAATTGATTGGATATGTGAAATGAGTGACAGGGAGGAACTGAAGGTGGACATCAAGGCAGTCAATCTCAAACAATAAGAGGGAAATCTCAAGAGATGTGTAACAGTTATTAAGGAAATGGATTCAATTTTGAACATGTTGAATCAAAGTCACCTACAGGATATCCAGCTTGAAATGTTTCTTAAATAATTTATGACATGGGTGTCTATCAACAAAGAAATCAGGGTTGGCTATATAGATTGGGAAGTCATCTGCATTGTTGTTGTTGAATCATTTCAATTGTGTTTAACTCTTCATGAACCAATTTGAGGTTTTCTTTGGCAAAGATACTGTAGTAGTTTGCAATTTCTTTCTCCAGCTCATTTTACAGATGAGAAACAGAAGCAAACAGGGTCCTACACCTAGTGTTAAATGTCTGAGGTCACATTCGAACTCAGGATCTCTTGACTCCAGGACTGGTGCTTTATTCACTGCCTTGTTGCATTATATAAATATCTGATATTGATGCTGCTATCAAATGGATTTTCTCCCTCTCTAGAGTGATGAGTGTATCAGTATTGTTAGGTGCCTTTGTTGCCCTAATGACTCACTTACTTTATCTATTGGCTGCTATCTCCATTAGGTAGAATAGTTTATAAATCCAAGTTCATGGGAATGAAGACCACATAAACTCCAATGATAGCAAGCATTTATGTAATACTTTAAATACTTTAAAATTTGCAAAGACTATTACAGATAGTCTCTCATTTGAGCCTGACAACCCTAGGAAGTAAATAGTCACATGGAGAGAACACTGGATTTGGAGTGAAAGAACTTGTGCTACCTGTCACTTACTACCTATGTCACTTTGGCCTTTGAGAAGTCCCTTCACCTCTCTGGGCCTCAATGTCACCATCTGTAAAATAAAGAAGTTAGACCAGATAGTCTCTAAAGTCCCTTCCAGATTTAATCTCTAATCATCTGCACTTTAGAGATAACTAAACTGAAGCAAATGAAGATTAGCAGTTTACCCAGGATTACAAGTTTTGTTTAAAAGAGATTTGAACTTGAATCTGGCAGTTTTACCACTTTTCTATTCTGCCTCCCAAATTATTTATATTGACAAATAACAGATACATGACTAAATCAAAGAGCAAATCTTATATATGAAAACAATTTCTAAATATCCTAGAAATGGGACCTCTAGGTGGCACAGTGGATTGAGCATCAGCCCTGAAGTCAGGAGGAACTGAGTTCAAATCTGATCTCAGACACTTAACATGCCCTAGCTGTGTGACCCTAGGCAAGTCACTTAACCCCAATTGCTTAAGCAAAAAATAAATAAATAAAATAAATAAATATCCTAGAAATGCTGATTTTAAGAATTTTTTAAATTATAAAACTCCAAATGTCTCTAGTACTCTCTCTTTCTCTCCCTCTTTCATTCCATGTTTCTTCTTTTCCCTCCCTTCCCCTTCCCTCCTTTTCTTTCCTCTCTCCTTCCCTCCCCTATCCTTTCTCTCCCTCTCTCTCTCTGTCTCTCTCTCTTTCTCTCTGTCTCTCTCTCTCCCTCACTTATGTCAATTTAATCCTACTCCTTAATCACTTCAAGACCATAGTGATTTGTAATTTAAAGATTCTGCAGGTTCTAGATACACCTCAGAAATCGTCTCTCCTCAGTTCATTCTATCACAAAAGGTACCTTATTCTTAAGGTAAGACTGGAAGAATTTGTTAACTTGATTACAGAGATCAGAGGTTGGGAAAGGCAGTTAAGTAATTGTTTAAACATCTTATAAAAAATCAATTTCAATTATAAAAATCATTGCTCTCCAAGTATAACAATAGCTAATATGTATATAGTAATCTAAAGTTTTAAAAGATAGGTGATAGATAGATAGAATCTCATTTGGTCTTCATTACAATCATGTGTGATAGTAGCTAATATTAACCTCATTTTATAGATGAGGAAAGTGAACCTGAGAGAAGGTAAATTATTTGCCCTGGACTACAGGTTTCTGATTCCATGTTCAGCATTTTGCCCACTGTACCACCAAGCTGCCGCCAATATGTGCTCAGTATTAGACCAACATGATATTATTGAGTCTGACAAAGTGATAATTGTTGCTGGTACTTTATGCTACTCTTCCTGACAAAGCTAAGAGCTGGTACTTTATCAAACGCTTTTAAGATGCTGAAGCCCTTAATGAGGATAGTTGAATAAACAATCCATGAGGTTAAAATACAGAAGTGTTAACCCAAGTGACAAAGCCTACTAACTTACTTGTCTTTAGGGGATTTTAATCGAAGGAAGAACCATAGATCCTTCCCTCCAATTATGATTAGGCTGAATTCTTTAACAAGGTGTCCTCAATTGGGACATCATGCAAGAATTGCTGAACACTCATGGAGTGTGATTATATTCATTTGTATGTCTGCAGGTGCTTCAAGAAAATCAATATCTCTGTATCCATTTGCATCCTCATTGTCTGATTCCACTCTATTCAAGTTTTCATAGCATCATAGAATTTCAGAGTTTGAAAACTGGAAGGAAGCTCTATAGCCATCTAGTCTTTAGAGTCTTATACTGTGTCTTGCCCAGAGTAATAGTTAACAAATACTTGTTGGGTTGGATTGGATTTGACGAGATAGTTTCTAAGCAAATGTTGGGCAATTATAACTATTCTTGAGAGTCATGTCTTAATGGCTTTAGTGAAAAATATAGACTCCTTCTGCCAGCTATAAATATATTGTATAAATCACTATGAATTGCAGACAAAAACTCAACTCTGGCCATGGGAATTACAAATTGTTATATATGTATAATCACCTCTGACATCTCCAGAAGTGGTCTGTTATGGAGACCTATACAACTCAGCCCCTCCCATTCTCTTGAATAATACATCTGCTTTATATTTAGAAGGTACTGAAATCAACCCCTGAGGATATGGAATTTTAATTTAAAAATCTCCATTAAATTGTAGATCTTTCCCACCCCCAAATGCATTTGTAACATCAAAAGGGAAATAGAAGTATTCATTCAGAGACATATCCCATCTTTTTAATGGGGGTAAAGGATGGAGAAAATTTACTCTTGCCTAAAGACATAGAATCCAGTTCTCAGAAAAATAATTGGAAAAAGACACATTTGTTACCTGGATGAAGTAATGCAATTATGATGGGGTTCCCTAGTCTCTGACTTAGATAGATACATGAATTACAGTAGAGGACTAAGTTAATGACCACTGGGCCAAAACTCCCCATAGTGCCATACATACTTAAGGTAAGTTAACTTTCAAGGGTACTAAGGGTATCCAGAAGTAGAGAATATCTATGAATTCTGGCACCTGGGACAAACTCAGTTGAAGTGGGGGTAGAGGGAGGGTAATAACTCTGGATCACCAATCTTGTAGTCTCAGGAGATGAAAGGGTAGGAAGAAATAGGAAAGGGGGATGATATTAAAAGAATTCTTTTCTCCAGGAAATGACACAATTTGCAAAGGAATATGAACTTCTGGTACTGGTACACAAAGTCAGCTGGAGGAGGACTATGAGACTTGGGAAAAATTGACCAGAAGTTTCTGAAATATCACAAAAGTCAGAGATTTGAGACCAAAACTCTATAGCTGCCCTTCTCTAATTATAGTTCTGTCTGGAAAGAGGAATCATTTTTCACACCCGTAGTGTTTTGACTTTAATGTTAGTTTGTACCAACACATTACATACATATGCATATGTGTATGTATGTATACACACATATAACATATGTATATATGTATGTGTGTATATATATATAATGGGTGTGTATATGTGATTTACTGTGTTCTAGGCCCTATGATATGCCCAAAGAGTTAATTCAGCTTACACAAAATATATTAGTTCCAGAGATAACTTGTTCATGATAGACTCAAGTCCAGCAACTTTTCTGAGCTGACAGTTCTCCCATAGTTAAGCTGTGTTTTTCTAAATCACCTGTAGAATAGACCTTGAGAAGAGCAACATGAAATGGAGAAGAGGCAATCAGGAGAAGGTGAGAAAGGGAATAACATTTCACTTATTCGATCAAGGTTTTAATTTTTATTCCACTCCCCCAATAATGGAAACGACTCCTGAATGTCTTATAGTTCTTAATGCCTTCCCTCCTACTTTCTCCTCCTGCCTTGTCCCCTTTTCTTCTCTTTTCAAAGAGTATATATGAATTTTCAGGGGTGTTGCAGGAGAAGATTGGAAGAGAAATCAGAGGCGGGAAGAGAGAAAACACTATTAGCACTTCTAATTCTGCACAAGAGAAATAGTTTACATCAATTTTAATACATAGAACAAAAATTATGACCCCAAAGTCTCAATAATATTAATTGTACTCTACAGCAGGGCTTCTTAAACTTTTTCCACTTTCAATCCCTTTTCATCCAAAAAATTATTACATTACCTCATGTATGTAAGTATACAAAATATGTATACAAATCAAATATTTACTTATAATAGATCATAATTTCACGACCCCCAATTCAGTTACAAGACTCAATATAGGGTCACAAACAACAGTTTAAAGAACTGAGTGCACAGAGTGAGGACTGTGGGAACTGAGTGTGGACCACAACATAGAATTTTCACTCTTTCTGTTGTTGTTTGTTTGCAGTTTGTTTTCTTTCTCAGTTTTTTTTCCTTCTTTATCTGATTTTTCTTGTTCAGCAAGATAACAGTATAAATATGTATACATATATTAGATTTAAGATATATTTAACATATTTAACATGTATTGGACTGCCTGCTATCTTGGGGAGGGGGTTGGGGGGGAAGAGGGGAAAATTTGGAACAGAAGATTTTGCAAGGGTCAATGTAAAATTTTTGTTTTGCATATGTTTTGTGAATAAAAAGCTTTAATAAAAATTTAATTTTTCTTTTTAAAAACTGGGTGTAACAGTAGAATGACTATTTTTTTTAAGTTATCTTCTTAACTAAAACAAGTTTGATTGTCTCTATCTTAATTGGTCACTTAGCATTTATTCCTTACAACATTCCAAGACACCACAGTAAATGCTTGGAATATAAAGAAAAACAAAAAATAGCCATGTTTTCAAGGATTTCATAGTCTAATGTTTTTATATCTCAAAGTCATTAATGAGTTCCAAAACATATTATGTTTATTTCTTAAATTATTATATTGCAATATAATATATTATATTGAGATTAGTGTTGTCAGAGGCTGTGGATTATCAGCCTATCCCATTGTGTCTATGTGTATTGTCTAAAATATTTCTTAACATCATATATGTCAATCCCTAACAACAATCTCCTTGCCTTCCACCACCATTTTTCTTCTCTACTTCTTCCTCCAATCCTCTGCCAGATTAATTTTCCTTCTGCACAGATATGGTCATATCACTTCTTTTACTGAAACTATTTTCATCTGGCTTTCAAAACCCTCTGACAACCTATCAGTATTCTTTTCAAACTTCTATGTGCTCAAAATTCCAACCAAGTGAGTTGCTTGTTGTTTCCTTTGCATTCCCTCTGTTTTCTTACGATTTTTGTTTTCTTTTGCTTGTTTTGATCCTTGTACCTGAATGTTCTACCACTGCTGATCTTTATCGATGAAAACCTACCCATTCCTTAAAATTAACCTTAAATGCTAGTTTCTTTATGAATTATTCTCCAGTCTCCCCAGCTAGTAATTAACTTTCCTTCCTGGTCCTCACATGCCACTTTCTTTGCAATTTGAATATGCATTTAACATGTTCTAAAGTCTTAACCTTCTTCTATACTATGAGAGTTGGGGAAGTAGGAAATATATTTCGTCTACATTTGCCATCTCCCCTAGGCCTAGAATAATGCTTTGTGAAAAGTAAACATTTAATAAATAAAAATAAAAATTTAATAAATAAGGTAAAATAAAAAATCTGAATTATTGAAAGATTATTTTACCTTGAGACTAGGAGATCTAAGTACTATAAGGCAAAAAAAAAAGAGTTCTTGTTAATAAACTACTGACCATTATTAGTTATTCAATTTCCCCAACAATTTATCTAGGAGGCATAAAAGTCCTTCCCTTTTTTTCATAGGGGACTCCGATACAAGAGGGGATCTATTTACAAATGTAAGGCAGCCATATGGCTCTAAGAAAGAAAGAAAAGGAGATGTTGAGAGTATCTGGGACCTGCAAATCAACATGCACATCCATCCTTGTGGTCCCTTTTGTTGTTTAGTCATTTTTCAGTCATGTCTAACTCTTTGTGGCTCCTTTTTGTGGGTTTTTTGGGCAAAGATACTAGAGTGGTTTGCCATTTCCTTCTTTAGCCCTTTTTATTTTTTTAATTTTTTTAAAATTTTTAAATTTTTTCTTTTTGCTTTTTGCTGAGGCAATTGAGGTTAAGTGACTTGCCCAGGGTCACACAGCTAGGGAATGTTAAGTGTCTGAGACCAAATTTGAACTCAGGTCCTCCTGACTTCAGGGCTGGTGCTCTAACCACTGCGCCACCTAGCTGCCCCCTCTTTAGCCCTTTTTAAAGATACAAAACTGAGGCAAACAGTTAAGCCCAGGATCACACAGCTAGTAAATATCTGAGGCCAGACTTGAACTCAGGAGGGTATTCATGACTTGAGACCTGGCACTCTAGTCACTGTGCCATCTATCCCCTCCCCACTTATTGTCCCTATAGGAAGCCATAAGCACAAAGGTTTTGGGTCCAGGCAGAGCAAATATATAGATATAGATATAAATATCTATATATATATATATTGGTATAGATAGATATAAATATAGATATAGATATAGATAGGTATAGATATAGGTATAGTAAGGAACCACATGCCCCACTGAATAAGCATGGGTCCCAATGGTGAGAAGTTAATCTACTGACCTAGTGTTTGCTATTATCAGAGAGAACAGTAAAGAAGGAAACCAGCAACCTGGACTTCTGTGAGTCATATAGATTATTTAGATGAAAAATACAAGATGAGAACCAACAGCAGAGAAGATCACTTTGATGTACTCTAGAAAGGGGAGTTTTTTTCTGATAGTTAAGGACCTTAGATAGGAATCCCTTCTGTGTTTTTCTTGAATTTAACTTGTTCTTTATTCAGTCTTATTAGCTTGCATGCTTGAAGGAGAGTTTTCCTTTGCAGAAAACAAAGCAATCCAGAAACGGACATTCCTAGTGTTTCCCTTAGTGAAGGCATCTAATCAGATTTCCATAAACAGAGTAGGGGAGTGTCATTCCCCTGAGTGGGATTACAAATCTGAAAGATTTTTTTTGAGCAGTTCTCTTCCCAAATTGTACCTGGTTTCATTCTGTCAGGGACACAAATCTAATTGGTAAACATTTACATGTATTTTCCCCTCTGGCTCAGTTTTAGAAGGAAATAACATCTCTATTTAAATGCTCCATCTTTAATATGACTAAGGCTGTCCCTAAAGCAAGAAAGATTTTCAGAGTTCAAACCCTTATATTCACAGCAGCTAGAACATATGTTCCTCTTCCCCTCCCCCAATTCTTCATTTCCTGGCAATGAATCCATAGTTATTGGGCATAACCAATAACCAGGACAAATTTTGAAGGCTAATGGGAAGCTTTCATGATGATGAGATCAAGTGTAAATGTCATGATTCTGGGAGACAATCTTCTACTTCGATCAACTGGGCTGCTTTCTTCTTTCTTCCGCCTTTGTACCTGCTGCTTCTGCTGCTAAGAGTAACCATTCAGCTGTGAAACCAAAGCTTTTCTTCTGATTTCAGCAGGGGCCATTTTTAGTTATGTGAAAAACCATGCACATATTCCTCCACCCCCATTTTAAAGTTGACATATGTACATATGCTTGAACTTTATATATATGCATATTATATGTGTAAGGGGGAGGTGGGAATTATGCAAAGAAATACGGTAATTGCAGGCTACATTAAAAGTACTATAAAATCACTTTTGCAGTGTGGGTGTATACCATTCCCTGGATGCCATATTTGAATTTTAGATAAATTTCACCTGTAATTTTATGGTAGCAGGGAGAAAAGTTTTCTGAATAGCAGAATCATAGTTTCAGAGCTGGAGGGGATTCCTTAGATCTTCTCATCTAAGACATGTGGGAGCAGCAATCCTTTTTACAATATCCTTCCCCAAAGTGTTCATATGACCTATGATTGAAGATCTCTATTGAGGGTGAACCCATTGTTTTGTGAGGCAGCCTGTTGATCTTCAGGAAATAATCTTTTAAGTTTTTTCTTCTGTTGAGCTTAAATATATCCCTTTCCTGCTTCCATCTAGTTGCTCCTATTTTTGAACTATATAGCCAAGCAGGACAAGTCTAGTCCCTGTTACTCCTGACAGCTTTTTAAGTAGTTGAAGACTGGTATCATGCTTCCTACCAATCTTCTCCAGTCTAAAAATTCTCACTTCCTCCAACCAATATGGTTTGGTTTAGGTCAACTGGTCATCCTCCTCTGAAATTACTTAGATCCATCAATTTCTTTCTTAAAATATGGCTCCTCAGATAAAAAAAATAACATTTCAAATATAGTCTGACCTGGGCAGAGTATAATAAGGCAAATACTTCCCTTGTTTTGGATACCATGATTCTCTCAATATAATCTAAGATGAAAGTAGCTGTCATTTTGTCCATAGTGAGTCCACTCCAGGATTTTTTCATATTAACCATTGTCTAGTTAAATATTTCAAATTAGTGCAATTGGATTCCTTGAATCCAAGGATAGAGTTTTCCATATATACCTTCCTTACCATTGCCACCAGTAATCCTACCTACCTTCAACACTCAGTTCAATCACCATCTCCTACAAAGACCTTTAATGATTCCCACAATTGTTAGTTGCCTCCATTCTTCTAAACTGTTATGCTTATTTTGTGTTTTCATGTTTTTTCCCTTTATTAAGGGGTAAACTCCTTAAGTTTCAAACATGATTGATACTTTACTTTAATAGCTATGAAACCAAGTCAGCCTCTCACTCTCACTTTTCTTACCTGTAAAAAGGGAGTAATAAGTGTTAATAATAAATTCTTAAGGGCAAAGTCTTTCATTATTGTCTTTTTATCCCTACTACTCACTATAATGCTTCACATTAAAAAATGAAAACAAAACAACTGTACCCAGGATTTCAATGGAGTTACCTGTGAAAAACTTCCCCTGTGGATGTATGCTTATTCCTTTTCTGCAACTTTTAGTTGCTTGAAGACCTGAAAGATTAAGTCATTTGCCCAGTATTATACAGCCTGTATATTATCAGAGACAGTACTAGAATCCAGCACTTCCTGACTCTAAGACTAGCTCTTTATCCACTAAACCAGCTCTCTACCTTTCTGGACACAAAATGGATATTAAATAAATTTCTGATTGAATTTAATTAAATTGAAGCATGAAAGAATATTCAGATGCCAAAGGCCAATGAGTCCAACCTCTTGGCAAACATTTCAAAAAGGTTTATCTTAATCTTTACTAACTATAGAGTAAATAGATCTTAAGCCAAGATAATACTCAGTTCCTTCTGGGTGTGCCTTTTCTCCTTTGCTCTAATTTGAGAACTGCTTGGAGAATCAGAAGGACCCCCAAACTCTTCTAAGCTACCCTTCTTTTTTACTGAGGAAGAAATAGACCCAGAGATACCAAAGCACTTATCTAAGGTCACTGAGAAGTGTCAGAGGTGGGAAAGGAACCCAGGCCCTCTGACTTCAGGGACATTGCTATTGTCATGCTGGACTGCCATGTTTAAATGGAATTGTTTATCTTCAAAACACTGAAGAAAATACATAGGAAATGGTAGACCAAAGGGAGGAATGAGAAACCTCAGTCACATCACATCTATGAAGGCATGTTTATCTCTGCACATTCTGTGTCCTATATTCCCAAGCTCAGTGCTCCTGGGTCTATCCTTTGGAGTCAGAGAAGACAGCCTACTCTTTCATGTGGCAGTCCTTCAAAAAAAGAGTACTTTAAACTTTAATCTAAACTTTAATGCCCAGAACTGAACACAATACTCCAAATGAGGTATGACAAAGACATAGTACAAAGGGGTAATTCTCTCTGTTCCTGGAAAACTTGTGACTTGTAAGGTAATTCAAGAACACATTAGCATTTTTTGGCACATCATCTTGCCAATTCATATTGAGCTAGTAGTCCACTAAAACCCCCAGAACCTTTTCAGAATTATTGTCTACCTATGCTTCCCCCATCTTATATTTATGGAGTTGATTTGTTTTTGTAACCAGGTGCAAGATTTTTTATTTCTCTCTATTGAATTCAGCCTTGTAGATTCAGTTCAATCATCTAGCTGGTCTTGATCATTTTGGGAAAAGAAAAGACTGGGACCAGGGAGGGGAATAAGCATTCATATAATGCTTATTATTTGCCCTGTGCTAAGCACTTTTTATAAATATCTGATTTGGTACTCACAACAATCCTGTGAAGTGTGTGCTAATATTATTCCCATTTTATAGGTGGGGAAACTAAAGGCAACAGAGCTTAAGTGACTTTCCCAGAGTTCCACAACTAGTAAGTGTCCAAAGCTGGATTCAAACTCAATTCATCTACCCTCCAAGTTCAGTATCCTTTCTGCTATGCCCATAGAACCTGGCTCTAACCCAGGGAGCTAGGGATCCTGCTCAACTTCATGCCATTTGCAAATATGATTAGGGTGCTATCTATGCTGCTAGCCAAGTCATTGATAAAAAATATTAAGTAGCATAGTGCCAAGAGCAGATGTCTGGCACATTTTGCCCGAGACCTCCTGCCACACTGATGTTCCCCTTTGAGTTCAGCCATTCCACCAGTTCTGAATCCACTTGATTATATTATCATCAAATCCATATTTTTTCAACTTCTCCATAAGAATAAGATGAACAATTTACCAAAAGCTTTGCTAAAATCTAGGTAAACTCTCTATATTACATTCCTGTCATATACTAAGATTAGTAATCCTGTGATTATTAATGAATGAAATAAAGTTAGCTTGTCATGACTTGCCTTTGATGAAACCAGGCTGGCTTCTTTCTAAATATCCACAAACCCTCTTCTTAATGATCCTTTCTAAAATTTTCCCAGAAATCAAAGTCAAGCTCATTGACCTATAAAATTCCATTCCATTCAGACTCCATTCTTCTCCTTTCCTCACCCTACCCTCATCGCCCAAAGATCAGGACATTCAAACTTCTTTAGTCTCTGCTCATTTTCCATGATGCTTTAACTGCCAATTCATTCAGACCATGCTGATACATAACCATTAACAGCTACTCTTTGAGTCTAATTAGCCAAGGAAATCCAACCAGAATCCATCTAATTAAATAATCTCTGATCCATATTTTTTCGTCTTCACAGAATAGTATGAGATACTTTAGGTAGTAGTTGATCTGGATCTGATAAGTTCATCAAGGCCAGGTAAGTATTTTCTTGCTATATTCATACACATGCATATCAACTAATTCATAATCCATCTAATGATATTGCCAACTAGTCCATGTCTCTCCATCTTTTCCAGAAGAATAGAATGATATACTCTTTCAGATGCTTGGTTAAAATCTCAGTTAATAGTATCTTTGGCATTCCCCTCACCTACTAGTTCTCTTAGGAAAGACAGGCAGATGGTACACTGGGTAGATAGAGTTCTGAGCCTGGAGTCCCAAAGATCTGAGTTCAATAGTCACTTAACTTCTGCTAGTCTGAGGTTCTTCAGTTATAAAATGAGGGGAAAAACGGTACCTGTCTCCCAGAGTTGGGAAGATCAAATGAGATAATATTTGTAAAGTGCTTAATACAGTGCCTGGCACATAGTAAGTGGTATAGATATGTTATTATTATTTCATTATTAGAAATAAATGAACTTAATTTGCCACAATTTATTCTTTTTTTCTATAATCTATTTTTTTAAGAAGGCAGTTGGGATTAAATGACATGTCCAGGGGTCATACAGCTAATAAGTGTTAAGTGCTTGAGGTTGAATTTGAATTCAGGTCCTCCTGACTCCATTCTATCCACTGTACCATCTAGCTGACCCTATAATCTATTCTTGATGAAGCCATGCTGGCTCCCTCTGATCACTGTTTTTTTACACTAATTTATGCCAATGGGAAGATATAATGCCATCTACAAAAATTTGATAGATGCATGTAGCTGCAAATATGATATCATTTTTGTTTTATAGTCTATAAAATTTCCTGAATTTAAGAAATAGACATCTCTTGAGTCTATCTTCATTATGGATATGAATTGTTTAGCTCAAGATCTTATTAAAATAAAGTAATTACATCATCATGGAAATGGCAAAAACAGACAGTAAATAGAAATTGAATTTTCAATAAGAGTTTGGTTTGATTATTTACTGTCATTATTACATTTGTAACTATAACTTTTTTATTGCCAGGTATATATAGTAATGAAGGGACTCTAGTAATTTAGGGGTTGGGATATGTACTTTTTTTTTCTGATGCATTTGGGGTTAAGTGACTTCCCCAGGGTCACACAACTAGGAAGTGTTAAGAGAAGTGTTAAGTCTGAGAACAGATTTGAGCTCAGGTCCTCCTGACTTCAGGGCTGATGCACTATCTACTGTGATACTTAGCTGCCCTGGGATATGTACTTTTCAAAGGTCTTTGAAGAAATTGCCATGTAAGTATCAACCAGCTGGCACTGAAAACACCACAAGTTGCTATATTTCCCTATACTGCAATTATTACTTAGAAAGAATTCTATGTAAATTAATGTTAATTCAACAAACCTTCATAAGGCACCTACTGCATGCAAGGCATTATTCTAATGCTGAGGTTACAAAAACTAAATATGAAAGTCTGTACCCTCAAGAGGTCAGGGAATATAAAACAAACAAATAAATAAATGTACAAAGTGGGTGAACACTAATAATTTTCATGTGATAATTTCAGAGTAGGGACTGTCAGGGGAGGATCATGGAAGGTAGAACATGATATGAACCTTGAAGGATGATGATAGGTATTGGGCTGTTTTAACTAAAATAAAGAATGCAAATGGAAATAATATGAAAGTCTGGCAAGGTAAGTAAGAGCCAGACTGTGGAAGGCTCCAGCTTGTCAGTTTTCTTCCAAAGATAGAGCAAGAAATTCATTAGCTAGTGAACAGAGAGTTGGAGTCAGAGAGTCCTAGATTCAAATCCCAACTGATGCTTAAGTAACTATGAGAATTCAGGCAAGTCACTTAACCTTTCAACCTGTTTTCTTTCCTGTAAAATGGGAATAGTAATCATGCCTCTAGTCCCTACCCCAGACAGTATTATGAGGATCAAATGATATAATATGTGAAGCACTTTAAAAACAATGAAGTATTCTCCTATTATATTCCAGATGTGCTCACATAAGGTCAGGAGGACTATAAACTTTCTTCTCAGGAGACTAGACTTCTATCAATGCAGCCTGGTATCTAGTTGGACTTTTTTGGTCCACATTCCACATTGTTGACTCATGGAACATGCAGTACCCAAATACCTCCTGGTTTGTTGTTGTTTTTACATGAAAGGTTTGTAGCAACTTCTTCTCCAGCTTGTACTAGAAAGCTTGATTTTTAAAAACCCAAATGCAGAGTTTTACATTTATCTTGTTTAAAATGTATCCTTCTAGATCCAGCATATATATATGTATATATATATATTGTTATTTACTAGTAGCTATCCCCACTAACTTAATCTCATTTACAAATTTGATAAATATGTCCTTTATGTATTCAACTGATGTCAGTAATAACAATGTTAGAGAAAGGTGGGGCACAAGTGTAGAGTCTTACAGCATTTGCGTAGACCACCAACCCAGTTACCAACAGAATAAGTAGGCAGGAGAGGTGAATTCAACTTTGTGGGTTATTTTTAACTCCAGTCTTTTCAACAGGCACAAATTGGCATAAAGTCAAGAACAGTTATTGGTCAGTGCATACATTCTATACAGTGTTACCTATACTTAGGAACTGAAAAGAGGAAGATTCATAATTATATGTTTAAATGATGATGTTGTAAGGGGAATCTCCTTTGCTAATCCAATTCAAGAAATCCTTTTCAAAAGAACCTTCCTCACATAACAACTACATTTTTCCTCTATTCCATTAAAATGTTGGGTTAGTTCATTGCTGAATTCTATTTTGCAATTATTGATTTCTGGTACAAAATAATCTGAACTTAAACATAAGAGCAAGATTTTAGATGGTTAAAAAAGGTGCTGCTTATAATTCCATTTCATTTTTTTTTTTGAGGCAATCGGGCTCATGACTTGCCCAAGATCCTTTGAAACAGTATTTTAAAATCTCAAAAATGCATTTCATCACCAACCTATTTCATTCCCCCTCCTCTCCTGTTTTGAAACACGATGTAGTACTTAAGAGGGAGATTTTAGATGATGATCCTTACTACTTGTGAAAAGGCATTAACTTTCTAAGCCTCAGTTTTCTTATCTGTAAAATGAGAGTGGTCAGTCTTCCCTTTTAGCTGTAGATCGGAGATCTTCTGATCTCTGAGAATGAGAAGCAGCATCGGTTGAAACGAGTGGAGTGAAAAAAAACAGCTGGGAGACAGATAAGTTAATATGGAAAGAAAGATAGGGAAACTGGGTTAGGAGGCAAGAGTACCAACTGTCAGGTTAAACTGACATCAATGGGAGAGGTTGTAAGGGGAATAGAAGAGAGGAAAATGTCAGATGATAGTAATGTAGTGGCGAGAGAAATAAAAGCAACGTGAGAAACAGAAAGCAAAAAAAAAAAAAAAATCAAAAGAACAGAGTGTGCTCGAGCCAAAGCTTTTGCCCTTTGACAACCCTCTTCTTATTTTAATTCTTTCTCCAGCAGAAAATAAGTTGCTATTAGTTGGCTCTGCCTTTTCTTCTCATCACCACCACATTCTCCCTTCAGGAATGATCCTGGCTTGGGCGTTAGGTGTGGCCAAGTGTCCCCTTGGCCCGGCACTGCCTCCGGCTCCGAGGCCACCCCTCCTGGCTGGCCTCCCTCCTGGCGGGATGACAGCGGGGGAGCCACCAGGGCCAGGCAAGTCTTTGGAGCACTAGTCGTCTGGAGCGCGGCTCAGCTCTGAGGCAGCAGGTTGTCTCTGAGCCTTCTGCAGGAGAGGAGGAAGGCAGTGGGTGGGTGGGCCTTGCAGCCCTGTGACGTCAGGGATAGGAGGTGGAGAGGATGGGGAAGGAGGAGGGAAAGGAGGAGGAGGAGGAGGAGGCAGCGGCCACTTCTTGCTGAGAGGCTTCTGCAGGCTAGAGAGGAGGGAGAAGAGGGGGGTGTGTTGGGTTGGGGAGGAGTGGGGGGGAGGGAGTTTGCAGCCAGGTGACGTCAGGCTCAGGGGGAGGGGTATCTCTCGGAAGCTTCTGCAGGGTGAGTGTAGGAGAGAGAAGCAGCTGCTCCTCCAGGCAACGGGGAGAGAAGGAGGAGGAGAAGGAGAAGGAGAAGGAGGTGGAGGAGGAGGAGAAGGACTAGGAGGAGGATCCCGGTGACTGAGAGCGGCAGCTGGGAAAGGGGGAGAAAGAGAGAGAGAAGAGAGAGAGAGAGAAGGAGGGGGGAACCAAACCAGCTGATTTGATTTCCTTTTAGTTTAAAGCAAAAGAAAATGGAAGTCGGTTAATAAAGGATTGGAGCTGGCGTAGAGAGCAGGTAAGAAACCGGCTGTTCTTCGCCTTGCTGGGGCCAGTCTATGGCGCCAGGCAGGTCACCGGGTTCTGTGGATGTCACTGCAGCGGAGAGAGGATGGGACAGGTGCGCTGCTGGTAATCGGAAATCATCGCCAGTGTGCAGTCCACCCAGCGTGGTGCAGGCAGAGACAGGCGGTAGCGGTGGCAGCGGGAGCGCTCAATGTCCTTTCCTCCTACGGTGGGGTGGAAAGGAGGGGAAAGCAGGAGACCGTCCCCCTCCCCCACCTCGGTGCATGCCTGGGTCCACTTACTGAAAGAGAAGTTAGAGCTCGCACTCGGGTGGGAGGGCGAGGAAAAGGTTAAAGGCGGAGGGGGCTTAGGGGATGACTTCTGGAGTGTCCCCCTTTTTTTCCCTTGGCTAAATGCAGTAGTAACCCTCTCAGTCTCTCTGCACATATATGAGATGCTCGTGTCACGGACTTCCCTCACCTCCATTCAATAATGAGATTCGGAGAGGATTCTGCATTGCAGGATCTCACCCCGAATTCATTATTGTTTTGCTGCTGCTGCTGCTGCTGCTGCTACTGTTGGTTTTTTTTTTTTTATGTAGCAATTTAAGGGGTCCAGTTGGGACCTGTGTGTGTATCTTTGCTCATGCAGGAAGCTGATGGTTGGCAGGTATTAGAATCATCGTTTGTGTGATGTTAGTCCTGAACTGCCTATCCAGGAGGCAAACTCAGAAATTTGTTCCCTTATTTTGATTTTTTCTTACCTCTCCCCTTCCCCCCTCATGTAGATTAGCATGTGATTACAGAAAGGACCTATATAAATAAATAACTGATTTAGATATTAAAGCTCTATGTAGTAAACTCTTTATTCCCTTAGTGACCCTTATAATTTTCTTTAGCATGCTACATTACCAGTGATCAATGTCTTTCTGTATTTCTTTATAATGGAAAAACACTTTAGGTCTAAGCTTTTAGGAGACTCATTAACTTGGAGCATAGAATGTCACAGGCAATATGCCACAGTAACTGAACATGAACAGTTCATTTTTCTCTGGTTTGGGCCAAATGGAATCCATACAATTAGGGAAATGTTTTACCATGTACCCAGAGGCCTTCTGTAGTGTCTCTTCAGTGGAGGGGAAAAAATCACATCTGCTGTGCCTTAAATGCCCCTTTAAATTTGGGAAATGTCAATGATGTCATCATTAACAGAAACTTTCCTTCACTATGCACAGCCCTGTGGATCTACTCTACAGCTAGACATAGCTGTGGAAGTCTCCTGTTTTTTATGCATCAGAAACCAAAGCATTGCATTTTTAACTTTCTTGATTTGACCTCCAGCAACTGTGACAGAGAAGTGAAAAATGAGTGCTTTTGGGGAGGGGAGAGTGGAGGAATTGACTAATAAGCCATCCAAAGTTCTGCATGGAAACTTGTTAGATCTTTATCACATCTGTCTATGTTTCACAGTGGAAAAAAGCTTTGCAGACACAAGTATACAAATTCAGACTCTCTTATCTAGCTATTCACCATTAAAAAAAATAAATGAAGATGTCAACTAAGACAGAATAGTTTGGAAAAGATGATGACAAATTTCACATATTTGTCTGTATTGGTAAGAAAGTAGTGGGACATCAATAAAATCTATGGTAGTAGATTGTATCAAAACCAATATGATTTCAGCTCTTAGGGGTTTGAGGGTCCCAGCACTTCAGGAATGATCAAGTGTGAAGGCTTCTCATTGACCAAAAGAATAACTTTCATTCACTCCTTTCTTCTTTTGACTTCTCTTTCTATCCAGTATTCTTTGGTTTCTTAAGACCTAAAGAGAAAGAAGAAACCACAGTGGTTGTTGAAAATTCCAAGTTCTCTAGGAACTATTTCCCAAACATGTGAGCAACATGTTGCATATAATAAGTTTCTTTGTGATAGTGCCATCATGGTAACAGAGGTAAGAGAATTCCCAGGCAATTTTTGGATAGAGACTTTAATGTCTTACAAAGAGAGGACATTTGATAGGAGCAGAAGTATTGCTGTATTCATGCTTAATAATGAATGACATTTTATAATTGACTGTAATTAACATATCTTGATTTATTACAGTAATCAATGCTGAAGTGATCAGGAACTTATCAACTTCATGCCATATGTGAATTTTTTTTTTTTTAGTATGACCCACACTAGAAAGTAAGTTTGCAAAAGTTCAGCATAGTTTCATTGTTCCTCTATTTCTCTTGTTTTCAGGATAGTAATAATTGAAAGTCTGTATTCTTAGGTGTCTAATTAGGAGCTTGTTTCAGTCCAGTTTCTGAAAAGTCAGTCTTCTTATTATGAGAATTTCTTTGAAGAAAAGGAAAAGTTGAAGATAAAATGGGCTGTTTTCTAAAAGTTGTTGAACTTTTCTGTACCTGAAAGTTGAGGCACCTTACTGAGTTACTGAGAGCAGTCCACAGAGCTGGGGATATTCCTAGTACTCATTTCACTCAGTATTTCAAGCATGAAAAAAAGATGAGGTTTTACAGTGAATGAGCTGGCTGAAAACTTGCTGCATTTAGTTAATTTAGATCTACAGTATACAGTTGATTTAAACTCTTCTAAAGGCTCATTTGAGTGTTGCATGGAGATGGTGCTGGAGACTTCATCCTCTGTGAAGCTGAAAAAGTTTCTAGAATGGGTCGGGTCAGAAGCCTAGCCTGGCTCACTTCTAGAAGACTAGCTACTAAGTATTGAATGCATTTTGTCCATAGCAATTGGTGAAATTGTCCATAGATAAAGGAGGATTGTAAATGTAAGGGGAGAATCTGAGAAGTCATGGATATCATTCCCTTCATTTTACAGTTGAGAAATTGAGGCCCATGGAAGTTTAGTGACATACTTAAGCTAGGACACGATAGTAAGGAACAGATAATAAGTGCCAAAGCTAGAAGTTGAATACCGGCCCTCTGATTTGAAGTGTGATGTTCTTTGGCATTGTAAGAAAATGCTTCCCTAGGTTCCAGTCTGAACTGTTAGAGGGAATACTCCCACATGAATGAAATCATAGATCCTCAAGAAATATTGCAGTAAGGTATATGAATGTCTCTATATTAATAGACTGAAAAAAGTCATCTTTTCATTTATAGGCATGTTTATTTATCATATTTGTTAAAATCACAGTATTGTATTTTGCTTAAAAAAAAAAAAAAGTACTTTAATCCTTGAAGTAAAACATTATTTGCTTCAGGTGCTTCTTTAAAACTTGGGTCAACTAATCTTTTAAAAAATGCTCCCATCTTTTCCACTTCATTATTTAAAGAAGTGTTTAACTTTCAAGAAGCTAAATTTGACATGAATTTCTATTTATTTATTTATTTTTGCCTCCTTTGGGCACTAAGATTATTCTCTTGAGTCTCTATAGACCCATCAAATAAAGTGAGTCAGTTCCTGAAGTGCCAGCAGGGGGAGTGCTGAACTTGATTTGATGAATTAGGCTTTGATCAAACTACTCTTAAAGAATACCCTAAATATTGTTTTGAAGGGGAGGTCTTGGGTGTGGGGCTGGAAAATTACTTTGCCCTTAATGGAAGAGCGTCGTGTTGCTTGGTATACTTTCAGAATCTTAAAATGCAGTTCCAATATCAGACTTTGCGGCTGTAGATTTGCAGAGGGGAAGAGAGACAGAAATGAAATGGCTTCAGCAAAGGTGACCCAGATGTGGAATCTCGTTTTTAGGTTGTATTTACACGATGCCAAAAACAGTTGGTTGCAGTGTGTGTGTGTGTGTGTGTGTGTGTGTGTGTGTGTGTGTGATTGACAACAGGGGCTCAATGACCAGTGGAAGAATAGTGAATGTGTATACACACACACACACACACACACACACACACACACACACACAGGATGTTTTGACTATATTGGCTAGATATTTTGGCAACTTAACAGTTCTATGCTCTTAGAAAGGGCCACTCTGCCCATTCTTACCATGGTTGTTGGCCCTGCTGTGTTTATGTAAAGGAAAGCCAAACATTTAGTCTTTAAAACTTTACCCCTTTAGAAAACGAAGAGGGTAGAAAAAAAGGCAATTGTGTTCCTTAGTTAAATGTAGTTAATCTGACTTTCAGTATGTGCCAGTTTATTTAACAGCATTTTCCCATGTGTAGCATTAGGCAAGAAAAAGGCATTTTACTTGCAGTAGCTGAGCTTAGACAGTAAGAAGTATGGCACAGTAGGCTCGATTGCATGCATTTCATAGAAGCAAATAAGATGGTAAAACATTTCTATGTTTCTTAGAATGGTTATTAGAATTTGCCTATGCTAAAAAGAAGTGTAATTGTTTACTGGAAATGATTTGAATAGTTGATTAAAGAATTAAAAAAGATAACTGCCTTAAATTCTCTTCTCTTCCCATTTCTTAGGCACCTCACAGTAGCCCAGACACAAATGGGAGACTTTATCATAAGATTAGAGAAATCACATATATACACATATGTATACTGTTTGAATAATTTTAGTGCTTTTATTTGCAAAGCTTTAACTTTTTTTTTCTTTCCTGTTGTGTATGTGAGGCAATTGGGGTTAAGTGACTTGCCCAAGATCACACTGCTGTGTAGTCAAGTGAGTAATTTGAACTGTTGCCTTTATGACTCCAGGGCTAATGTTCTATTCACCTAGCTGTCCCCAAAGCTTTAACATTTAAAATCAATATAAGGACATACATATAGCATTTATATCTATATGTCTATATCTAGAAGACTATCTCTGGAAAATTTCTTTAAAATCTTGTGCTTTATCTTCCACTTAACAGAATGCCTTTTAATACATATTTTGGTAAGTGGTATTATGAGGATGGGGAACAAGTGGCTTTAAGGATTCTTGGAGGTTGTATTTCCCAGCAAAAGGATCAGCAGAGCTATCACTTTGAGAAATGTATTGAAAATAAAAATGACAGGAATTTGAATGGAAATAAAGGCTGAAGCAATAAAATAAAGGCCGATGCTATAGTATCATTTTGTAAAAGACTTTATTTTTTTAAAACTTTTGGTAAATTTTAAAATTCAATTGTGAAACACTTGTTATTCACATGATTAAGTGTGGGTTTCTTTATACCAAACATGATAACTAGAGGTTCATTGGACTTTAGAAGCCATCTTAGTCTAGCCACCTCAAATTGTTGATGGGTAAACTAAGGCTCAGAGAGATTGCTTGCCCAATGTCATGTAGTTAGTTTTAGACTGTTAGAGATGAGATTTGAATATAGGTTCTCTGACTTCAGAATCAAACAAAAATAGATGGATTCTTGATTTTAATTTTAGAGACTTTCCATAGAAGTTAAAAAGAATACAGGCCCATATTTCCATCTTCATCTCTGAACATAATTTAATCCAAAAAGCTTTTCTTAAATACCTACTTGGTGTCAGAATCTGTGCTGGGGAAACAAAAACAAAAATGAGACCATTCCTACCCTTAAATATCTGGTATTTTATATAGGAGGGATAATATGTAGCTCACAAGTAAATACCTGGTAATTTGTAGAAGTGCTAACAGCTGGAACGATTTTATACACTTCATGTTGAAGGTGACTTTTTAGATGGGCTCTGCAGGAAATGAAGGCTTAATTTTTTTTTTTTTTTTTTTTTTTTTTTTTTGCTTTTTGCTGAGGCAATTGGGGTTAAGTGACTTGCCCAGGGTCACACAGCTAGGAAGTGTCTGAGACCAGATTTGAACTCAGGTCCTCCTGACTTCAGGGCTGGTGCTCTAACCACAGCGCCACCTAGCTGCCCCTGAAGGCTTAATTCTAAGAAGTATGATGAGAAGGTGGGATTTCCAAGGACGAGGTCCTCTTGTGCAAAGATGGATAGATAGGAGGGGGAAATGGAGTATGGTGTCCTTTTTTCCTGGACTGAAGACTGCTTTGAATGGTAGTAATGCATAATAAGTTTGGAAAGACCCTGCCTTCAAAGGACTTAAATTCTCATAGGAGATAAAGTGCTTAAAGAAGAGATAATCTGACCAAGGAGAGACAACTAAAAACTACAAGGATCAAGAAAGGCCTTCCATGGACTATGTGATCATAGATATGGAGTGAGAAGGGTCACTGGAACCTACCTCACTCAATTCCTTGCTTTTCTAGAGGAGGAAACCAGGATTTTTGAAAGCAGCAGGGGAAGTAGTAGTGAGTAAGTACATTCCAGATGTGGAAGATTCTAACCCTATTGTCTCATTGAAATAGGAAAGGGAATGCTGATTTGGGGGAAAAGGTTTACTAGCCTAGTTTGGTTGTAATGTAGAGTATTGAATATAAATTCTGAAAAGATAACCTGGAGTTAGATTGTGGAGGGCTTTAAATGCAAAAAACTGAGGGGCTTTTATTTTCTTTTAAACTCATTGAGGAGGCACTGCAGACATCTGAATAAGAGAATGATGGGGGCAGACCTGAAGTTTATTATGGAAGATATTGACACCTGGATGAAGTATAGATTGGAGAGGGAAGAGACTAAAAACTGAGAGACCAATTAAGAAGCTGTTGCAGTTATCTCCAGGGGCTTAAACTAGGTTGGTACCTCTGTAAAAGGAAGAGAAAGAAAAGCATTTAAGATACACTGAAGATGTTGAATGGATAGGACTTGAAAATTAACTGGTTTTGAGTTTTAGGGTAGAGGGAAGAGTCAAGGGTTGATGTAGTTTTAAAGATTGTGTGTTCAGAATAAGTCTACTCCTAACTACATATCACATTGCTGGATCTCAGAGGAAAGAGACCTCAGTTCAGAAAAGCTCCAGCCTTGAAATTGTCAGTACCAAAGCCAAGTATTTTCCGTTTTTGAGAGCTGCGGGAACTGACGTCCCATTCCTTCAGTATGCTAGTAGATGGCCTTGGTTATTGTTCAGTCATGTCTAACTTTTCATGATCCCATTTGGGGTTTTCTTGGCAGAGATATTAGAATGCTTTGCCATTTCCTTCTCCAGCATATTTTACATATGAGGAAACTGAGGCAAACAGGATTAAATAATTTAGTCAGGGTCACACAGCTAGTAAGTGTCTAAGGCCAGATTTGAACTCAGGGAGATGTCTTCCTGACTCCAGGCCTGATTCTGCATTTACTGCTTCACCTAATTCAAAGCCACAAAACTACTTAAACTAATTGCCTTGCACATAGGTCTCTGTTTGAGATAACCTTTTCTCAGACCAAGAGCAAAATGAGCATTAGTAGATCTCACTGGAAGAATACAAAGGGAGAAACTGCTTGGCAAATAAGTCATTAATTTCTAAGACAGAAAACAGGAAGTATAAAATAATATATATTCTCCCACCCCAATTCCCAACCCCCAACCCCCAGATACTTTCCAGCAGGGACTTTTTCTTTTCTTTTCCCCTTCCTTCCTTCCTTCCTTCCTTCCTTCCTTCCTTCCTTCCTTCCTTCCTTCCTTCCTTCCTTCCTTCCTT
>JAJPUD010000959.1:121725-131861 GCA_023553655.1 Myrmecobius fasciatus
CTTCCTTCCTTCCTTCCTTCCTTCCTTCCTTCCTTCCTTCCTTCCTTTGTATCTACCATTTAGCACAGTACCTAACATATATTAGGTGAAAATAAATGCTTTATGCAATTTGAAAATGTACAAAAGATTGTCCTTTTTAATAATGTTGCAGAAGATAAGACCAATCATCTCTTTGTCTGTGAAGTCATTTGTTGCCCATAATTAAATAAAAAAAAAATAGGAGTGGGGTCCAAAAATTTGAGTTGACTGGTGTTAAATCTAAATCAGTACTGGCAGGATGTGGTAAAAGTAATATTTAACTTAGTCTTGGATAATCTCTGAATTCTAGGCTTGAATCCCACTAAGTAGCTGTGGAATCTTGGATAAATTAATCAGTAGCCTTCCTGCCTCAATTTCCTCATCTGTGGAATTAATGGGGTAGGACTAGGTATTTCCTCCAATTGCTTCTAATTCTAATTTTCTTTCAGTTCATGAAATAAGCTATCTTGTAACAAGAGCTCATTTACATAAAACTTCAAATCCTCCTCAAATTAGACTTTGAACACATCTCTTTTGGCACAAGCACATACATAGAAAATTAAGATTTTCACTATTGACTATAAGATATTTTGAATTTGTCCATCTTAGAATATGCCATATGCCAGTATAATTTATTGTCATGCATTCTTGTTGTAAACATGTGATGTTTATGAGCAAATCTAAGGAGGACTTAATTAGGATAATAATAATAATTAAAATTGATATAGTGCTTTAAAGTTTGTAAAACACTTTCCATGTTTGTAAAGTATAATCTGGATTTGTGATTTCATTGAAGAGGAAATCCCACAAGTGAGCAAACTTACTCCCCAGTGCACCTTTCTGAAATATATAAAGTCCTGAAATATAAAATATAATATAAAATATAGATATTTATTTTAAAAGTTGAATTCATTTTCAGTTGACTATTATCCCAATTTTTTTCAGTGGATTTCCTTCATAAAAGAGCATTTTAGCTTTTAATAACACATTTTTATAGGATTTCTCTAAGGTGTGCTTTATATTTTTGCCTATATATTTGTATTTCCTTGAGTCTACATGAATTATCTTTTAAAATTAGTATATGCAATCTAATTTATTTCATTCTTATTTCAGTGAATTTAATTTCTTTATTTTTAATAAGAGACTTGAACTAGATGATCAGGACCATCCCAACTCTAAGATTCTATAAGCCTTAGAAGTGGTTACTCAATATATTCTATAATGTTTAATTTTGTCTTGAGAATCTTTAGAGAATTTCATGGCACCCATTGAGATAATTGGAAACATTCTGGGGTGCTTCAAATTCAAACTAGGGGAGTTTTGTATCACAATGTTTAGTCCATTCAATTTTCTCTGTTTCAATTTGTCCATCAATTTGTCTGTCAGCTTATATTGATGAGTTTTAAAGTTCCAATTTTTATCCTATTTAGAGCCATTTATCTTCTGAGTTAATTCAAGTACTTTCTCAATAAATTCTTGTTGGCTGCTTTTAGTTGAGGTCTCCTTTTGGCTTCTTAGATTTAGAACTTCAAAAAAGCTGTTAATTCTATGAATATAACATATTAGTGACAACAGGAGTAATGTAAATGAGAAGTTAGTTGTCTTGTAAGCTCCTTGAGGGGGAACTGTCATATATCCTTGTATATATATTTGCTGAGACAATTGGGGTTAAGTGACTTGCCTAGGGTCACACAGCTAGGGAATGTTAAGTATCTGAGATCAGATTTGAACTCAGGTCCTCCTGACTTCAGGGCTGGTGCTCTATCCACTGCACCACCTAGCTGCCCCTATCCTTGTATATTTCTTGAAGAGCTTAGCATGGTGTTAGAAAACCAGTAAAGTGATTATTATGCATATTTTTGCTTCTTTTTTTTTGTCTTGGATGTAGGAGTAATACTTTTATAGAAAATGTAGGGACAAACCAAAAAAAAAAAGATTTAAATATAGAATCCATGTCAAGAATGGTAGAATGTGGAAATATAAATACAGAATAAGATCATGTATTTTCAGACATGACTATTGTGTTTATTTCTTTTGCATAACTACAGTTATTTGTTACAAGGGAGAGCTTCTGTCTATGGGGGGTGGAGAGTTAGTGGTTAGTGAGAGTGAAACAGGAAAAAAAAAGAATTTCAACAAAACATTAAAAAGTAGAGAAAAAGACAGAGAAGGGGAAAAATAAGGAAGGTAGTTTAGTTACTCTTATGTTAAATTTAATATGCATATTAATAAAAAACAAATTATATATAACAAGAGCTCACAAGTTCATATGCAACCCTCTTTTTTGTTCCTTGTAAATTGAATTACTCATGTTTGTTAAATTCATGTTAAGAAGAATTTTTAAAAGAATAGTAAAATGAAAGGAGAAATATTCAGAGAAGAAAAATAAAATTTGTTTTTACCTTTTTTCTATCAATTCTTTAAGATATGAACTTGAAATTTAATAGTGAGTTTAAACTTTAATCCTTTTTTTAGGATATGGATTCATATAAACTTATATGGGGGAAATATTTTCTATTTTAAGACATAAATTAGTTTCACTATAGGAGAAAGTAGGAATACTAAATTTCACCCTTCCCTCATTTTTAGAGAGAACTAATAAGACGACTTTACTTTTAGAATCTGGAGACAGCTAAGTGATGAGGTAGACAGAGTTCCTTTTCCTGAATTCAAATCTGGTCTCAGACAGTTTTACTGGGCAAGTATGACCCAGGCAAATTATTTGACCTTATTTTTCCTCTATTTCCTTATCTGTAATATGGGTTGAAGAAGAAAATGGAAAACCATTTTAATACCTTTGCAAGACAACTCCATTGGGGTCAAAGAGGGTCAGACAAAATTGAAATACAGCTTCTGGAATCTTTAGGTGAGTGAAAATAGGAACAAGCAATTATTAAACACTTACTATGTGCCAGGTACTATGCTAAGTGCACATTTCATCCTTATAACAATTTACTATGTTCCAGGCACTGCACTGAGTGTATATTTTATCATTATAAAAACTTTGTAAAGTAAGTGCTATTATTATCCTCATTTTACAGTTGAAGAAACTGTGGTAGTCAAACATTAAATAACTCACTCAGGGTCACACAGCTTGCATTTGAGATTGAATTTGAACTCAGGTCTTCTTGACTTCAGGCCCAGAAATCTAACCATTATATCACCTATTTGTCTATTATGTACTCTCAAGTATCCTTCTGTTATCTGTCTGTCTTTTCTCACTCTCCAATACTGATAGGGGAATCATCAAGAAATTGTTATGACATGTCCCATCCTCTTCTGAGATACCATCCAAAAGTGGAAGGCAAAATTGATTCAGGTAGAGCTCTCCTTTTCCTTCTTCAAATGGAATACAGAAAACTGATAGAAATGGGATATTCCCCTTCTAGAAAGACACAGAAATTGGGACTGAGTAAACTATTCATTAGTCGTGTCCACAGTTTATTAAATTGTGTTTGAAAGTCCTGTGGTAAATCTGTTTAACTTGGCAACATGTATATACAAATTGATTATTGTAGACACAAATTGAAATAGTAAATTAGATCTTTTTGAAAAATGTGGTCTGAAATTTGTGTTGTAATGAGTTAGCATATTACTTGTTTAGAAAAGACTGCTGGATATTCTGTAGACGTTAATCATTAAAGGACAACAAATTTTCTTGGTTACTTTACATTTATTTGGTTATTTTAAAGTATTTGGGGTAACAATTTAAAAATTACAGTCATTTTCCAACTACTCAAAGTTCATGCATCTTCCTTCATATTTAAATCAATTAAATTCATTTTGAGTTTAAAAAAGTTTCTCACCATCTGTTATTGATATTCTTTTATTCCTGTAAAGAAAAATGGTCAGCAGTGTCTTTTGAAGTACAATATCAAAAAATGGTCTGGGGGGCAGCTAGGTGGCGCAGTGGATAGAGCACCAGCCCTGAAGTCAGGAGGACCTGAGTTCAAATCTGCTCTCAGACACGTAACAGCTGTGTGACCCTGGGCAAGTCACTTAACCCCAATTGCCTCAGCAAAAAGCAAAAAAATAAATAAATAAAAAATGGTCTGGTGATTTTGAGAACAAATGGAAGAAGTAGTCTTGGGTAAGGGAAAGTTCTTTTAGGCTCTTTGGTACTTCATTATATAGCAATTCTGAAATTGCTTCTCTCTCCCCCTGCCCCTTACTTGGGCAAATATACTTAGCATTTAGAATTTATTAGTATAAGATCAGTCCATTCTGTTTTGAAAGTTTGATGAACTGTGGTCGTGATTAAAACCTGAAAAATATTCAATATGCCATAGTATAGTGCCAACTTGGAGTTACAAATGAAGAATAAACATTTTTTTTTCATAGAGCCTAGGATACTTATTTTGGTCTTAATTTTTATTTTGTTCAGACACAACATTGTGCTTTTTTACTCCTGTTCTTTTCAGGTTCAAAGGCAATTTCTGGTAGTCTGCATTTCATTGAGTATTTATATATATTAACTAGTTAATCAGAGAACAAAATCATCATTTTTCTGAAGAGAACAACTTTTTATTACATTTGTTGTTTTATCTTTCATCAGCTTCTAGAATTAGAAATATTAAATTTTAATAGTGAGTTACTATAGTATGAAATATTATTAGTTGTCTTAGGGAAATGAGATATAACTACTTTTTCTCTTTCTGAAATCAACCATTATATTGTGAAAGTTCAAAGTTATATAGGTTTATATCGTTAAATTTCTCTGAGTCTCTGAAATATGATACATTCTGTGAACTATGGGTGTGAAACATTTCGACATTTAAACCAATAGATCAGCAGTTCTGTGAATTGTCTTGTCTGTCTCTGTTATGGCTGACATAAGAACAGATGACTAAGCAATTGATTGCTACCATAACTTGCTTTAAAAATTATGGGAATTACTCAAAGAAGAATTAGGCAATTATTTTTATGTAAGTATTATGAAAAGCAAAATGATAAGTTCTTTGATATCATCTCATCCATTCTAGCCTATAGTTATTAAGGTAGCATAGCTTCTTTGGTAAAAAATACTCATTTATCAATAGAAACTTTAGCTGTGTTCTCTTGGAGAATACTAATAACGGAGAGGAGAAAAGTAAAGGTCATTTAAATGATATTTCACCACCCTCAGAGAAAGAAGATTTTTCCTTAGAAGAGAGAAAATTTAAGGAGAGGATGAGATTGATAGTAAATAATCAAATATGTTAAACCCCTTTTCTGAAAACTCATAGGAAACATTTTGTTAGACTTTTAAAGCCCTTCATAACCTGATCCCTTCCCATCTTTCCCATCTTTTACACCTTACTCTCTTCATCATCTCTGTGATCCAAAGATTATGGCTTTTTTGATATTTATTTTTGCACTTGAAAACCGTTAAGCATGAGCATTTTTACTGGTTGTCCTGAATGTTTGAAATATATCTTCTTCCTCATCTCACCTCTTAATTCCCCTGGTTTCCTTTCACTCTCAGCTAAAACCCCACTTTAAGTAAGGACCCGTTTCTATTCCTTCTTAATCTCAGTTTTAAGATTATTCCCTAACTGATTCTGTATATGTCTTGAATTTTTTGTTTTCATGCCATCTTCATTAGACTTTGAGCTCCTTAAAGACAGATTAATGTTTTTTTCCTTATTAATTTTTTTCTGTGTCTGCAGTATTTAGTATTGTATTTGGAAAATATAAATGCTTGGTAAATGCTAATTGATTATATTCAATATCTTAGATGTAACATAGTACTAATATTTGGAAAAGGAAACATAACATGTATGTGTGTGTATGTATATATACGCAGACTAGAGGCAGAATAATATAATGTATATAATATAATAATATAATGGCTATATTGAGAGCCATGAAAATCTGGGTTCAAGTCTTACCTAACTATGTGATTTGGACAAATTACTTAAACTCTTAGTTTCTTAGGCAACCTATAAATTGCAGAACAGTTTCATACCCATTGGAGGAAAAAATTTCTTCAGTGTGATTTCTCTATACAAGTTAAACTGTAGTTTTGACCCTAATTATACACACACACACACACACACACACACACACACACACACACGTACACACGTGTGTGTGTGCATAAATACATGGCTTTGCTTGTGTATATATATATATATATATATATATTAAATGATGTTTCATTCCGTGCTCTTTAATGAAGTGGTATCTCTCTAGGCTGTTGTAATTTCAGTAAGATTGAGTGAGAACAGACAACAATGCAGATGAGCCCTGGGACCATACTGATGGCCAGGGAGAAGGTCAGAGTTATTTGGGGCTTCATGCCTGAGGGTTTCATGTCACCAAGAAGCAGGCCAATGCTTCCCTGGACTCAGTCCTAGAGAAATGATATTGGGATGGTTTTACTCAATCAGACACTTCAGAAATCTTTCCCTTCCTTCCTTTTAAAAAGAAAAGAAAAAGTGAAGAGAATTCAGGAAAATTCAGCAAAAATGATTCCAGAAATGGAGAATTTGGCAGGAGATGGAATATAAAGGTGTTAAGTTAAAAATAGTATGGCCAAGCAGTGTCTAAACTAGGGGCATAAGAACAGCTAACAGATGTTCAAAGTAGATGCTTTAGCTTGTTACCAGAAGGCATACCTAGGGATGATGTTATAAAACTCAGCCAAGAGAGTCCTTCTGCAGAGCAGAAGCTAGATTTAGATCAACAACCACCCAGGTACAAAATCAGGGTTCTCTAGATCTTTTTTATTTAGAATAGCTCAGCATTGAGTCAGGGGTCTCTTATGGTCTGATATAAATAATTAGAACTGTAAGAGATTTTAGTGTGTAGTCCAACCAATTCATTTTAAAGATTAGGAAATAGGCTCAAAGAATTTTAAGTGACCTTTTTAACCTATTTTTTTTTTTTTTTTTGGTGAGGCAATTGGAGTTGTGATTTGCCCAATGTAAATGCTAAGTGTTCTGAAGCTGGATTTGAACTCAGGTCTTCCTGACTCCAGGGCTGGTGGTCTATTTATCCACTGTGCCACTTAGATACTTTTAAAATGATTTTTAATCTTTTTTTATTTATTTATTTTGCTGAGGCAATTGGGGTTAAGTGACTTGCCCAGGGTCACACAGCTAGGAAGTGTTAAATGTCTGAGACCACATTTGAACTCAGGTCCTCCTGACTCCAGGGCTGGTGCTCTATCTATCCATTGTGCCATTTAGATACCTTTAAAGGGATTTTTTAAAAAACAAGGTCATACAAACACTCACCCTAAGGCTTTGACCCAGTCCCTCTGGTTCCAAGTATGGCTTTCACCTACACCAGTCTGTTTCCTCACCTGATCCATCTTCCATGAGCTCCTATATGTCTATTTTAAGCCCAAGACCTTGTTTCATAAAAAGAAATGATTCAACCAAATCTAATTGAGGAATTGCCATTGTTTGGACCAGATTCAGTCATTCGGGCTGTGATGCTGAACTTGTTTAATTATTTGCATAGGTAAAATGGAAGTCTCACAATAACTGACTTTCCTTCCCCATGAGGCATCATGCTTGGCAGTGAACTATCATTGAAATGGACTTCTTTGTGGCTGGTCTCTAATGGATAGTTTGCATGCTGCTTTATTTTTTTACCTGCTTCTTGACTTTTTGTGTCCGATTTCTCTTCCTTTTTTCCCCCTTTTTGTGTTTTATGGACTTACTGATTTTATGAAAAACTAATTGCTTTTATTTAGAAAACTTTTAAAATTTTAGTGAACTCATAGGAGTTGCAATTTTTATATAGATGCATTTATATAGATATACATATAGAAAAATCAGAGAAATAATCTCTACCCTGGAATGCCTTCAGGGAAAATGCCAGCAGCTGGTTTTGAATCCTGTGCTCACTTGGCTTCAATCCTGGCATTTTCCTAAAATGTCTGTGAGAAATCATTGTTATTAATCCATTTTCAGTTGGGAGCATGGAATAATAAAAGAAAGAATATCAGACCTACAAATCAGGATATATGAGTTACAATCTCAATCCTCACACCAGCTGACTGGACAAGTAGATTAACCTCATAGAATTTCAATTTTTATACAGCCAGGAGATGTTTAGTTAGTTAATAATCAATGATCATTAAGTTCTTCTAGTATTCCAGGAATTATATCAAAGACTAGGGACACAAAGATGATATAACAAAACAGTCCTTGACCTTAAAGAGGTTATGTTCTATCAAGAGGAAGACAATGTACACATGTAAGCAAATGAAAAATATATACCAAATAAAAATTAGGTCTTTAAGCAGAGATCAGGAGCTGTTTGTTAGAGATGATGGAATAGAGGAATCCTCTTAGGGTATAAATTTGTCCTAAGTGACCTTTGAGATTTCAAGCATGAAGCTGGAAGATCCTTTTAAGCTGATTCTACAAATTGAAAGATTTTTCCTTATGTTTGGCAAAGTTCGAGCAGATGTGAGATCTGACACACATCCCCAGCATTACTATCTCATATGAAAGCATTACTAAGTTTTGCATGGATTATCTTGTGACAGAGGTATTAAATGTTTCTCTTGCTTTTTGTATTTTTTCTCTTGAAGTGTGTTAGAATTTGAGAACTACCTCTTAGGGAACATTTGTATAGATATGGAAATCATTTGCTTACTATTTCTAATATGAACACATAATATGATTTCTCTGCCTTGTGAAACTGTATGTAGGAGGAAAATAATAGTTTTTTTTTTTCAGAAATAGGCTTTATTTGTCATTTAGTAGTTTCTGAATTTAGGATAATAGGAATATAAATTCAGAGCCAGAGGAACCATAGAGATCATCATGTTCAACCTTCTCATTTTACAAAAGAAACCGAGGCACACAGAGGTAAACTAGCTTTACCCCAAGTCACACAGGTAAATAGGGCCAGAGCAGGAATCCAAATCCAAATGTACCTCCTCCAAATCCAGTGTCTTCTCCTTTGTACCATGCTACTTTTTGTTTTTAAGTAAATAAATCTTCTGTTTCTAAGTCAATAAGTTAATATTTATCAAGCACTTATTATGTGGCAGGTATTGTGCTAAGTGCTAACAATAAAAAAGAGGGTGGTCCTAAAGGAGCTCACAATCTAATGGAGAAGACAATAGGCAAACGTATGTAGTATGTATAGTAATAAGATATATATGGGATAAATAGGAAGTGATTAAAAGAGGAAAAGTACTAAAATAAAGAGGTTAGGAAAAACTTAAAAAAAATTTTTTATTATTAAAGTTTTTTGTTTTCAAAACATGTGCATGGATAATTCAACATTAACCCTTGCAAAACCTTGCATTCCAAATTCCCCCCTCCTTCCTTCACTTCTTCCTTTAGATGGAAAGTAGTTAAGGAAAAACGTTTTGTGGAAGATGGGATTTCATTTGGGACTTGAAGGAAGCAGGGAAACTGGTAGGCAGAGTTGAGATAGGGAGAGCATAGGGGGGCAAGTAGAAAAAATGCTAGGAGGCAAGAGATGGGGTGTCTTGTTGGAACAGCCAGGAGACCAATGCCACTGGATCCAAGAGTATATGGTAAGGAATAAGGTCTAAGAAGACTGGACAGGTAGCAGAGTGCTAGTTGAGGAAGGGCTTTGAATATCAAATAGAGGATTTTGTATTTGAAGCCAGAGGTGATAGGGAGCCATCCAGTCAGACCTGGGTTTTATAAAAATAACTGGAGGCTAAATAGAGGATGGGTTATACTGGGAAAAAACTTGAGGTGGGAAGACCTATCAGCAGGCTATTATTATAATTTAGGCATAAGGAGATGAGGACCTGCCCTGGGTCAGAGGAGACAAAGGGATTTATTCCAGAGATTTTGTAAAGGAGAAATCAATAGACCTTGACAACAAACTGTGTCTAGTGGGGTACAAGATAGTGAAGAGCAGAGAATGACTCCTATGCTGCAAGCCTGGGTTCTGGGACATGATATTGTCATCTTCCATAACAGAGAAGATAGGAAGTGGGGAAGGGGCAGAGGGAACAATAATAACTTTGATTCTGGACATGTTGAGTTTAAGATATCCACATCTAGATATTGGAAATGTAGTTGGAAATGTGAGATTAGGACTGAAGAGTGATTGGGCCAGGATAAATAGGTGGAAAGGTGAGACTAGGCCTGAAGAGAGATCAGGGCAGGATAAGTAGTTGGAAAGGTGAG
>JAJPUD010000959.1:141601-184087 GCA_023553655.1 Myrmecobius fasciatus
AGAGAGAGAGAGAGAGAGAGAGAGAGAGAGAGAGAGAGAGAGAGAGAATGAGCAAACTTGGTAAGAAATGAATAAAAATTCTTATTCTCATTCTTAATACTTACAGTCTTACTTGATTCATTTGAAATAGAGGTAGAGCAGGGGGAGAATAAATATTTATCAGCACAATGTCCCAGGCTTTATGCTAAGGACTTTACAATTATTATCTCATTTGATCCTCACAGCAACTCTGCCATTATTGTCCTCATTTTATGGATAAGGAAACTAAGGCTGAGAAACATTAAATGACTTGCCTAGAGTCACATAGTTAATAAGTATCTACAACTGCATTTGAACTTAGATCTTTCTAATTCTGGGCCTACTACTCTGTTACCTGTATGAATCTTTAAGACTATTCAATCTGTTCCTTTGGTATATTGGTATTGAATGGGTAGTAAACATGCTCTAAATAAATTATATCTTACAATAAAGAGAATTCTGCAAGTACTTTATTTCAAGAAGATCCAATATGCAAAATCTATACTTTAAATTTATTTCATAAAAACAGGCAAATTAGAAAGGACATTGATTTTCTACAAGTTTTCTTTAAATTGATACAGCAGCCTCCTGTAGTAAATGTGAAATGGTTTGTGTTAGTTTTCAGTAACAAAAACAGAGTAATAAACAACTTTTCAAGTTGTTTATTAACTTAATAATTGAGTAATATCTGTCTAGCAAAAATGCATATGTACAAAAACAATATCAATATACTTAGAATATATCTTAGAGGCAAACATTTTATTTTAGTTGGAGAGAGATGTTTGATTTTTTTTCGTCGTCTTTATTTACTTTTGCATTAAGACTAGGTAACGACAACAGAAATTCTAATACAAGATGGAGTATGAAAAGACTCAGGTTTTGAGAACTATTTTATATTCCCTTGTATTTTCTGGAATTTGTAAACTTGAAATCTGTAGGGCAAACTTGTAAGCAATATTTCAATGGAAAAAGTCTATCAAAGAATATATATCCAAATAAAAAAAGTATCTGTGATCTCATTGTCTCCAAGAATTCCACAAGGAAGGAAACAAGTATTTATTAAAAGCCTACTGTGTGCCAAGCACTGTATGAAGTGGTTTTCTTTTTAAACAATATTATCTCATTTGATCCTTGCAACAATTAGAGAGGTAAATGCTATTTTACCCACATTTTACAATTGAGAAAATAAAGGCAGTGTTTCCCAAAGAAATCACAAAAAAGAGAAAAAGACCTATGTGTGCAAAAATGTTTGTGGCAACCCTTTTTGTAATGGCTAGAAACTGGAAACTGAATGGATGCCCATCAATTGGAGAATGACTAAATAAATTATGGCATATGAATGTCATGGAATATTATTGTTCTGTAAGAAATGACCAGCAGGATAATTTCAGAAAGACCTGGAGAGACTTGCATGAACTGATATTGAGTAAAATGAGCAGAACTAGGAGATCATTGAACATGGCAACAAGATTATATGATGATCAATTCTGATGCATGTGGCTCTTCTCAACAGTGAGGTGATTCAGGGCGGTTCCAATGATCTTGTGATGGAGAGAGCCATCTGCACCCAGAGAGGATTGTGGGAACTGAGTGTGGATCACAACATGGTGTTTTCACCTTTTTATTGTTTTTTGCTTGCATTTTGTTTTCTTTCTCATTTTTTACCTTTTTGATCTGATTTTTCTTATGCAGCATCATAATTATGGAAATGTATAAAAGAACTGCACATATTTAACATATATTAGATTAGTTGCCATGTAGGGAAGGGGATGTAGGGAAAGGAAGGAAAAACATTTGGAACACAAGATTTTGCAAAGGTGAATGTTGAAATTATCTATGAATAGGTTTTGAAAATAAAAAAGCTTTAATCAAAAAAAAATAAATAAAAAGACCTAAAGAAAAGAGAAAATAGAGGCAGACCGCAATTAGGTGATTTGCCTAGGGTCACCCAGCTAGTAAGTTTGTGTGAGGCTGTTTATATGACTTAAGTCTTCTTGATTCCAGGTCCAGACCTCTATCTGCTTCACCATCTAGCCTATCCATATGTATTATCCATGGCTCTTGCCCATGTGCTCCCATTAGTTTGCCATCCAGGATCCACTCAACATTCTGGAGACCTTTCTTGCTTTCTCTTAATGTCCTGAAGAGTTGAAGTCCCCGAGTTGTCTGTTGGGCGTCCCTTGCTCTTGCCACGTGCTCAGGCCATTTTCTTTTTTTCAATGATGTGTTTCTTTGATGACCTGTTTTATTGCAGCTATTCTTTGGAATTCTATTTCTGTTACATGATGCAGTGTGTTTTTTCCATTACATGCCTTTCCACTGCCCTCTAACTCATATTCATTTAAAATTCTTTGATAGTTATTGTGCTACCTAACTTCCAATATTAAAATTATTAAAAAGCACTAAGAAGATGAGCCTTTGTTTCAGGGGAAAATGTTTGGAATCATTAAAATAATTTTGCAATTTATTTCCCTGAAAAGTCTGACTTTTCATGATGTAGTTCACAGAGTTATTTTGGCAAAGATACTACAATGGTTTGCCATTTACTTCTTCAGTGTATCCCCATTTTATAGATGAGGAATTGTGACAGTTAGGGATTAAGTGATTTGCCCAGAGTCACCGAGCTAGTGGATGTTTGGGGCTGAATTTGAACTCAGATCTTCTGAACTCCAGATCTGATGCTTTATTCACTGTTATCACCTAGCTACCTCTTCTTGGAATATAGTAAAAGCTAAATAAATGCTTGCTGGCTGACCAATTGATGAAAGAAAGTCAATACTCCTAAAAGATAGTCTAGGTCAGAGAAGGTCTTTTACTTCAAGTGTGCTAACCCTGGAACACATTTTGTTTTGCTTTTAAAAGAATGTGCTGAATGAAAACTTTGCAATTGAAATTGAGGTGGGAAGGAGGAGGACATCAGGGAAATATTGCTGAGTTTCCTATATTATCTACAATGTATTCTTTATTTTTTTAAGTTGACAATCCTGTATTCTGAAAGCTTTATTGGGGTCAGTAGTCATTCTTTAGGATTGTGACTCAGAGGGATTTTTAAGTCAGTTTTCAATATAGGTCTGACCATCCCTATTCATTTCCTGTAGCATAGAGAACCAATGTTTTAAGACAACAATGGTTTTATTTTTATTCTGTTTTACCTTCCAGTTACTTATACTTCTGCAGCCTTACAAATCCTTGGAAAACTTCTTGGAAAATAATTAAAACTGAATAACCAATGCCTTCAAATTTCAACATGAAGACATTAGACCTGTCTAAGTGTAGACACTTTCATATGTATCCCCATGGGCTTAAAGGGAAGTGTAAGTTGATAAGAATTTCTGTTAACTTAATGCAAGCACCCTGGATAATGTCTATTCCCAGTAATGACGTTTATTAAAAATACTTTTAGATCAAATATTTCATTTCTAGGGACATTTAGCAAATTTCTGTTTTGTAGTGTTAATCACAACAGTTAATGGGGAAATATTGGCAAAAGATAATTTTGTTAGTTTTGTTCAGGATAGAATAGTTTAATCTTTTTTTAAAAAAATGTTCCTAATCTCTTATTTATTTCCTGTTCACTTCTGAACTTTTTTTCTTGGTATTTATTTGGATTTGGTTATTGTTTGTTCTTTTCTAATATTATTTTTATTGTTCTTTTGATTCTTATTTCTTTACTCTATCACTTCATGTAAGTTTTCATACATTTCTTTGTATTCTTCATATTTGTCATTTCTTGTTATAATATTCATATACCACAATTACATTCCAATACCACAGTTTATTCAATTGTTTTCTAATTATTGATAATTGAATTTATGTTTGTCTATATACATATATACTAATTATTTGCAAATCTTAAAAGCAACATATAAATTTCAAACATTATTTATTTTTAGTATATGTAAAGATGGTTGCTAGATTTTTGCTGTTTTGAATAATGCTTCTAGTAATATTTTTGTACTAGTAATTTTTTTCTCCTCAAAAATAATCTTAGGATATTATCCTATTAGAAATCATTAGATCAAACTCTATGACAAATTTCAGAGTTTTATTTATGTAATTCTATATTGCTTTCCAAAATGATTTCACCAATTTAGAATGGAGTAACATTGTTCCTATTTTTCTACAACTGCACTACTTTTTAATTAAATCATTTTAAATTATATCTTTCAATTGGATGAATACAAGATAGTATTTTAGAATTGTTTTAATTTGCATTTCTTTTTTGGAGGGAAGAGTTTGAACATGCTTATTGATAAATTGTTTTTTCTTTGGAAAACTACTTGCATATGTTTTTTAAATTATTTTTATTGAAGCTTTTTATTTTCAAAACATCTGCAAGGATAATTTTTCACCATTGACCCTTGCAAATTGTGTTCTAATTTTCCCTCCTTTCCCCCACTCCCTCTCCTAGTGGGCAAGTAATCCAATATATGTTAAACATGGTAAATATATATATGTAAATCCAATATAGGCATATGTATTTATACAACTATTTTGCTTGCATACATTCTTGAACCATTAAGGGAAGGATAGAACTCCTACACATATATGTTAACTTTTAATAAATTTTGAATGTTAGGCTTTTCATTAGAGATGTTTATCACAAAGATTTTTTTCTTATTCTTTCTATTGGTTTTGTGCAAAAGTACTTTAATCTTTTATCATATTTATTCATCACATTTTCACTTCTCCACAATATTTTCTTAGTTTTGTTCAGGATAGAATAGTAAGATATGGAGCATTACATGGTCATTTTTTCTGGTATATATTTTTAAATATTTGCATTGTTGGTCCATCTGGAACTGATTATGTCATCATGTAGTGGTAAATGTGGGTTTAAACCCACATTTTGTACCATATTGTTATCCAGTTTCCCCAGTATTTTTTATTGTATGAAGACTTTCCCAAGGGTTTGCATTTCTTCAATATATTGCACAGTAGTCTACTGTATGAATCTGGTTTTTATTCAGAGTGACATCATTGGTTATACTGAACTTTTTAAAGATTTAAAATTTTTTTTTTGGTTCCAGTAACAGTGAATTTTTGTGTCAATAGATGGAACCCCCCTCAAAACAACACTTGAGACTATGGTAGAAACCTATCAATATTTAATTTAATTCTGAGAAGACTTAGGACTTAGTTATTCAAATCTGTCACATCCAAAATGTCTTCTCTGTGACTCCAGATAGCCATCAGCTTTAAAAACAAACACACACCACCACCACCACTTATAATGTCACAAATTTTCATAATGCTAATTTCCTGGTTTGCAAAGCTATCAGTTTGAACCCATATTTATTTCCAAGAATATTTAAGAATATTTGATACCCTTAGCTTCAAAACAGAAGTGTGAAATTAGCTGTAGGCAATGAGAGAAAAATCCTTTCTCTGAAGACTCCGTGATCCTATTTCATTTCACAGATTCTGTATTTGCCCTTTCCCTTCCTTGCACCCACAAAATAAGAAAGTCTCTTAAAAGCTTAGTATTGGCTTTAATGCCAGTAGAACTTTTAGAATTGCTTGGGAGAAATTGGGCATCTGCCTGTAGTGGGGAAAATGCAATATATAAAACAAAGATTGGATCTAACACTTGAACTATAGGTTCCCCAAACTATATAAATATTCAGAAAGGTGTTCCTAGGCAGGAGATGTAGGGCTTAGAGCCAGTCTCTTGTCATGCCCATTTTAATTCTCCTTTTTCAGGTAAATAAGGTTAAAGTGACAATATGACTTTTAATAGAAAATGATTAAAAAGCAAAATGCATCCTAAGAATGTGTATCTTGATGGACTGCTTTACTTATTATAATTTCTTCATGGTAAAGCTGAGTATATGCATTGGGAGAGATAATGTGGTATAAAGAATATAAAGAAATATGGTATAATATGGGTAGTTAGAAGGACCTGGTTTTTAGGCCTTCCTAGCTGTTTGGTCCTGGGTAGGTTACTTGACTTGTCTAAATCTTAATTTTCTCATCTATAAAATGGGAGAAATGCTACTTATATTACTCATCTTATAAGTGAAGGTATAGAGATCAAATATAGATATTTATTTATTTATTGTTTTGTTTTTGCTGAGGCAATTGGGGTTAAGTTACTTGCCCAGGGCCACACAGCTAGGAAGTGTTAAGTGAGTGAGACCAGATTTGAACTCAGGTCCTCCTGACTTCAGGGCTGGTGCTTGATCCACTGCACCACCTAGCTGCCCCCAAATATAGATATATAATGTGAATATAATAATATAATTAGATATGATACAGAAAGGATATAATATAGTTTGTAACTATAATGCGCTATCTTAGTGGAAGCTATTATTAGCAATACTGATAATATAAGTCCTAGGACTTTTAAAAATACTATACAGAAGAGGCATTTCTTTCTTTTTGATCTTTACATAAAAATAGCTTTCTTATCAATGCATCACAATTTTTTAAGCCATATAGTAGGACTAACTGTGGCTTGGAAGCTGTTTTTTTTTAAAGAAAGCTTTTGATGTCTATTTTTTTTTTGATTTTTTTTAATTTTATTTGCATAACATATGTGTGGGTAATTCTTCAACAATAACCCTTACATAGCTTTCCGTTACAAATTTTTCCCCCAACTCCCCACCCCTCCCCTAGATGGCAGGATATCCACTACATGTTAATTATGTTAAAATATTGGCAAATCGAATATATGTATACATATTTCCAAACTTGTCATTGTTGTGCAAGAAAAATCTTGTCTACACAAACGATATATCAGATAAAGGAAACACAATGTAAGCAAACATCAATCAAGGAGTATGAGAATGTTATGTTGTGGTCCACATTTTACATCCTTCTCTCTGTGTGTATATGGCTTTCTTCAGTGAACAATTGGAGGTGGTTTGAAACATTTCATTGTTGAAGAGAGCCATGTCTATCAGAATTGATCGTCATATAGTACTGTTATTGCCGTGTATAATGATCTCCTGGTTCTGCTCATTTCACTCAGCATCAGTTCATGTAAGTCTCTCCAGGCCTCTCTGAAATCATCTTGCTGGTCATTTCTTACAGAACAATAATATTCCATAATATTCATATACCATAATTTATTCAGCCATTCTCCAATTGAAGGGCATCTATTCAATTTCCAGTTTCTAGCCACTACAAAAAGGGCTGCCACAAACATTCTTGCACATGTGGGGCCTTTTCCTTCCTTATGATTTCCTTGGGATATAAGCCCAATAGAAATGCTGCTGGGTCAAAGGGTATGCACAGTTTGATAACTTTTTGAGCATAGCTCCAAATTGTTCTCCAGAATGGCTGTATCCGTTCACAGCTCCACCAACAATGCATCAGTGTCCCAGCCCTCCCACAACCCCTCCAACATTCATCATTAACTTTTCCTGTCATTTTAGCCAATCTGACAGGTGTGAAGTGGTATCTCAGGGTTGTCTTGATTTGCATTTCTCTGATCAATAGTGATTTGGAGCACCTTTCATATGACTACAAATAGTTTTATTTTCATCCTCTGAAAATTGTCTGTTCATATCCTTTGACCATTTATTGATTGGAGAATGGCTTGAATTTTTATAAATATGAGACAATTCTCTATATATTTTAGAGATGAGACCTTTATCAGAACCCTTAAATGTAAAGATGATTTCCCAATTTATTGCTTCCCTCCTAATCTTGTCTGCATTGATTTTGTTTGTACAAAAACTTTTTAACTTAATATAGTCAAAGTTATCTATCTGGTTTTCAATTAAGAGTTCCAGTTCTTCTTTGGACATAAATTTATTCCATCTCCATAGGTCTGAGAGGTAAACTATATTACATTCCTCTAATTTACTTCTAGTATCACTCTTTATATCCAGATCATGAACCTATTTAGATCTTATCTTGGTATGTGGTGTTAGATATGGGTCAAGCCCTAATTTCTTCCACACTAGTTTCCAGTTTTCCCAGTAGTTTTTCTCAAATAGTGAATACTTATCCCAAAAGCTGGGGTCTTTGGGTTTTTTTGATGTCTATTTTTAAAAACAAAATAAAAATTTGGTACATCTTTGGTAGGTTGTCTCTACGCAGCTGCTTTAGAGGCAAGAAAAATAAGCCATGAATTAGTGAAGCTTTGATAAGAATCTTTCTTTAAAGCCACTATTTATTCTTTATTCATTTACTCATGAAATCAAAATAATAGCCGAGTTCTGAGTTGTAACTGGTTTATTTGAATCTTTCATAAGGATTATAAAATTAACAGTGCATTTTTTCAAAGTGAAGAACCTAGCATCTCTTGAAAAAAAATGTGCTTCTGTATAAGGAATGATAACTAATATGCCATATAAAACATTCTTTAGGACTTCTCATCCTGGGATGCTTTTGGTTCATGATGAACAATAACATAATTTCAAAGGAACCAAAATGGTTAGTTAGATGATGAGTCCTTTTTCAGATTGTACAAGACCCGCCTCCAAGATTCTTTTATAGGGCTAGGTGGATCTTTTGGTTGTAACTACATAAGTAGAAAGTATTTCTAAAAACACAATATGAATAAAGTTATCACCTTTAAAGAATGCATCCATCAGGTAGGCTTTTAAATGCTAGTCATTTGGGAGAATTTTTTAAAAAGAATATTTCAAAATGATCAATTCAACAGGTCTTTGTTAAATCTTCATACCACAGAGATCACTGTGGTTCCTGCCTTTATGATGATTAATATCTGATGAAGAGAGGGGGAAATGATGTACACAGAAGTAACTGCATTACAAAAAAAAAGAATAAAACACCATGATGTAGTAGGAGTGAGTGCTGAATTGAGAATCAGAGGAACCACATTCATATCTTTGCTCCTCGCTGCCTGTGCAACATTTGACAAGTTACTTTTTCTTTCTGTATCTCACTTTATCAATTTGCAAACTGAAGAGACTGGACTACATAATATACAAGGTGTCTTCTAGTTCTAAAGATATGATGCCATGACAATCTCATAAAGAAAGTTACAAGTGTGTACTAATTATTTATCTTGTTATTTAAGTCTCTGGTTTTTTTTAAATAAATTAATATCTAAAAATAGGGTAGTTGGGAGATAAGGAATAATAATTTACATATATGTAATTTTTAAAAAACTTTTTTATTATTTATTTTAAATAAAATTTTATTGATGCATTTGTTTTCCTAATATACTTTTTTTTACTGAGACAATTGGGGTTAAGTGACTTGCTTAGGGTCACACAGTCAAGAAGTTTTAAGTGTCTGAAGTCAGATTTCAACTCAGGTCCTCTTGACTTTGGGGCTAGTGCTCTTTGCACTACACAAACTAGCTACCTTAGATACATTTGTTTTTATATAACCCAAATTTCTTCCTGCATTCTTCCTCCTTTCCTCCTTCCTCTGAAAGCCTATCCCAGATAAGAAAGAATTTTGTGTATAGTTTTTAAGCATATACTTATATATGCTATATAGTTATATAGTTTGCAAAGTTCTTTCTTCTTAATATTTCTGTCTTACTACAAAGGTTACCACCCCATTTTGTGACTGTAATGACCAGTGCTGAAGTGACTTGGTTTTTTTGTCATAAATTTGATTCAAACATGAGTTTTCTGACTCTAAATTCACGATAATATCTAGGATCAGTTGACTTGAGTTCAAATTCCAGCTTGAGGACTTAGTAGTTTTGTGTGTAGCTGTGAGAAAATCAGTTTATCTCTCTATGCCTCTTTTCTTGTCTGTTGTTTAGTTGGTTGGTCATATCTAACTATTTATGACCCTATTTGGGTCATAAAGTTGCCATTTCTATCTCCAGATCATTTTTAGATGAGGAAACTGAGGCAAACGGGTTAAGTGACTTGCCCAGGGTCACACAGCTAGTAGGAATCTAGCTATGGATTTGGACTTAGCCCCTCCTGAGTTATTATCTACTATCCACTATGCCTCCTAGCTGCCCTTGTCTATAAAATATGTCAGGTATTTTATAAACCCCAAAACATCGTATATAATGTTTGTTATAAAAATCTGCTTCCAAAATTTTGTTAGATGTATAACAGACTAATTGACAAAGCCTAGATGGAGTTAATTCATATCAATAGTAATTATTGAGGGATTTCTTTTTTGAAGATAAAATTGTATGGAGTTCTTTTCCAATCACTGCAACCTCTCCTTTTTTATTAACTTGACCCAAAGGGATTTTATTTAGAATATATTTATGTAGGTTTCCTTTTTTTTTCTAGCTGTTTCTCAGCCTCTAGCTGATACTGGGCAGAGAATTCTCTCTTTGATTTAAGGAAATCTAAATCTGATGGCCTAGATTTTCCCCCAAAGGATCCAAATGCAAGATTATGTTTATGCTGTGCAGTGACCCAAAGAATCTTTGAAAACCTGGCCTAGGTCTGATGAGTCAGCTGATCCAGCAGAACCACATCCTGTCGATGACAATGGCCTTGCTAAGAAAGGATGGGGCAGGAAAGGAAAAGCCTTGTAGTTGCTGAACAAAACATTAACCTTACTGGGGAGAAGGCATAATCTTTAACTCCCCTTTTATTAACATTCCTTGTGATTTATCCAACCCCTGCTCAAACTTCTTTATGTTTTCATCCTATAGACTAGCAGCCTCTTAGAGTAAATTGTTGACTACTGAGTGAGGTTTAATGGAAAAAACTGTATTGGAATGCAAGCTGTAGATGTCTGTCCTTAGAAGGCAAGTCTTCCGCCTTCCTGCATACTAGTTTCTTCATCTGTAAAATGAAGGGATTTTTAAAGTCTCTTAAATTCTGTTTCTTTGAATATGATCAAATTTGGACAGGGTTATTTAAACATGGGCAGTAAACTAAGATGGTGACTTTTAGGGTTGAAATTAGTATTTTTACCTTAATGCAAATAGTCCACTAGAGCCAAAAAGATTGTAATTGAATTGCTTTTCAGGATGGTATATATGTATGCAATCTCTTTCCTTTGAGGAATGGCACAAACCATCTGCATCTACTATCTATTGCCTGTGTGATCTTAATGCTTGTGCCATCCCTTTATCGATTATCTCCAATTTATCTTGTTTGTATTATTCTTATTTTCATCTTGTTCTTTGTCTTTTGTCTCTTTCACTAGCTTAGGAGCTTCTTGGGCCCAGGGGCTGTTTTTTGCTTCTTCATGTCCTCAGAGCTTAGCATGAGTGTCTGGCATATAGGACACAATAGATGGTCACTGACAGACAGACTCATCTTGGCAAGGTCTTTCTGGGTCTCAGTTTCCTCATCTATAAAATGAGACTGGACCAGTTCTAAATCTAGAATCCTATGATCCTAGAAACTGATCCTCTCAAGCTGAGAGGCCATGGCAGACACACAAGGTAGGTATGCAAAATAATTATAAGTAACAAATATTAGTAATTAGAGGATTAACTGGGGAGCTCTCGATGAACTTGTTACCCATGCAACTTGGTCTAACTCTGAAACCAGGGGTTTTGGAGTGGTCCTAGGCCATCGGTGACAGAAGATCCTAGTTGTAGAACTGGAAGTCTCCCTCATTTTACCAATGAAGCTATAGGCTCACAGATATGATGTGCCCCCAGAGAGCACAGGTAACGTATTTTTTATCTATGGCAGGAGTTTAATCTTATGCTCTTAATTCCAAGTCCAGTGCCCTATAGCACACTGCTACTGACATCCTCTAGGCTTGATCTCAGGGGATTCTGTTTATCTCCTTGACTCTATAAAGCTCTATGAAATACTCTAAAATATACATTAGTTATGGCTTTATATCTAGGGTTTTCCCAAAAGTATAACAGATTCATCATTCTACTCAGTTCCCATGACCTACTCTTCTATTCTGTCTCAGTCCTACCCTGAAATGGTCATGCCCTTGATATGGAGTCTCCTTTTCTTTTCCCCTCTCTCATTTCTAAACTCTACAGGATGCCTTCTGACTTCATCATTCCACTAAAATCTGTTCGCTTCAGAGTTACCATTGACCTCTAAATTCCAAATCCAAAGGCCCTTTCTCAATCCTCATTTTTTTCAACTAATACCCCAACTCTTCTTCCCACTCTATAATGTCTTCAATGTCTCCTTATCTACTACTACTTCTCTGCCACTGAGAGACATACCCATGTTTTCTGATCCTTAAAAAAGCTTCACTTGATCTGACCATCCTATATCTCCCTTCCCTTTTGTGTCAAAACTTGATGAAGCTGCCTAACACTTGGAGTCTCTTTTTCTTTTCCCCTCTCTTATTTCTAAACTCTACAGGATGCCTTCTGACTTCATCATTCCACTAAAATCTGTTCTCTTCAGAGTTACCATTGACCTCTAAGTTCGAAATCCAGAGGCCCTTTCTCAATCCTCATTTTTTAAATTTGTATGTTTCTGGTTTTGCTCTTTTTTTAAACCTCTCTGCATACTTTGATATTGTGGATCATCATCTTTTGTTCTCCTTTATGCTCACCTTTCTAGGTTTTCATGATATTATTCTCTCTCGGTGCGTCCATTCCATCTCAGGCTCCTTTGCTGAATTTTTCTCCAGGACATGTCCAACTAACTTTGGGTATCTTCACCTGCCAATATGGTATAGGCCATCTTTACTTCACATTTGGATGATTGCAATAGAATTCTGGTCGGTCTCTTTGCCTAAACCTGCTCCCTACTCTACTCTACCCTTTACTCATCTGTCTCCTACATGCCCCTCCATCTCTCAACTCCCTTGCCATTGCGTCTTGCCTTTTCTTTCTTTCTGTAACACTGATCAAATCCTACCTTCTTCAGACATTTCCTCTGTCTCCTCTTCCTTTTGAGAAACCATCTATTTGTACCTTATAGATCATGTGTAAAATGTTTTTGAATGCTTTCTCCCCCATTAGAATGTAAGTTACTTGGGGGGCAGAGACCATATTTTTTTCCTTTCTATGTATCCTCACGAGGAAATAAACACAGTTCCTAGCGCAAAGCTTAATAAAAACTTAGTAAATGCTTGTTAGTGTACTTTCCCTTGAATTCTATTAATTCCTTTGTCTCAAAGATATTTGTTAGCCTATGATTCAATAACAATGTTCTTAAAAATAAGTCTTCCTACGGTTAATATCAAACATTACTAGTAATCTGATGCTACAGGATGCCAGAAGGATACTTAAGAGAAGCAGAAGTCAATGAGTCAAGTAGCATTTATCAAGCAGCTACTATATGCCAGGCACTGAAAACATTTTCATGTCTAACCCATGAAGATGACTATTCTAGGATCCCTTACATAGGAAGAATCTTCCCATTTCTATAGGAAATGCCTATACTTGCAAAAAATTCCATTTCATAAGGAGTTTACTTTGAGATCCCTTAATATTAGTGGCTGCACTCCATGTCCTTTGTTTCTGAATTCGTTGACCTTGACCCAATCTGCTTCATATTGTACAGTCAGCTGATTGAGCCTCTGACAGAATCAGCTAGAGCAAGGCAATATGGCTCAGATGAAAGAAAAAGATGTTTAAAATAATTTTCCATTCAAGAGCTTGCCCATTCAAGCGAAAGAACTGATTGATTCTGTCAAATTATTCCCTTATAGTTGATGGACTAAAATACAAAGTACAATAAGAACCTTAAAACTCTGCCCTCAAGGAATATAATATAACAACATTCATCTTTGTTTCAATAAATAAATAGTTTTTGTTGTATTTGTCTGCTAATTCCCTTTTGTGATGCAGATTGTTGTTTGAATGTCTTACAGGAGACGTCTGACCTTAGGGTCTTTAAGGCCATTCTTGACTGTGAAACACAGGTTCTAACATGTGATACTGATCTGAAAAGGCTTCAATTATGAATTGTCAATGGCTTGCTTGTTTACCATCCAAAGTCTCGCCTATCTAAGTCTGGGGAGTCTTCTATTAGAAGCTTGACCAATGCTAGGTAGTAGAATTCTTTTGACTAAAAGACCTCAAAAGACTGTCTGCTAAGGCATAGAAAAGATGTATCCTGTGTGGGTGCATAGTATATCTGTACTGATGGAATCCTGGATTATATTGATGAAAATAACCTATTGGGGGTGATGGCCATTGGACTAAACTTTCATAGTCTATAGTTAAACCTATTCTAAATCCATTCCTACTACCAATATTTTGATTGCTGGGTCCCCCTTCAGAACCAGTCTGTTGACCCCACTCTACAGTGGAAAAAAATATCAGATGTCTTATTCAAGTATGCATTGACCTTCTAAGATTCTTTTTTATCTTTGAGATTCTCTGATATATAGCATTGAATGGATTTTGTTATTGGGCTATGAAGGCCTTTTATGTATCCAATTTAGTAACATAATTTTTGTAGTAAGTTCTGGTTTACAAATTTAATCCACTCAACAACTCTTTGAAGTATGTTGTGCAAGGGTTATTGTTGTCTCCAATTGACAATATTGAGACCCAGAGAAATTAAGTGATTTACTCAAAATCACATAGATTACAAATAATAGAGGTTTAAACTGAGAATTTCTGATCGCAAATTTAATGTCTTTTCTATTATAACCCAATTGCTTTGGGTTAAATTATCTTATTTGACCTAAAATATTAAATGGTATGGTCATAATAAAGTAGGTGCTGTGTGATTGTAATTAAATTAATTAATTTACAAACCAAATTAAATGAGAATATTCTTTAATGCATACATATGTAATTTGGTGGAAAGAACTTTATGGACTTGAAGTCAGATGGTATGGGTTGAACCTGCCCCAAACTAAGGAAAGATAAAGCCATGTTGAAATAATTTTATTTTTTTTTAAATTCCCACTACCTAGCACAGGGACTTGCCCATGATAGATATTTAATAAATGTTTTGTTGATGTTGTTGCTGTTGAACTAAAAGAGTTGATCCTTGTGCTCTGTACTAGCTGCTGGAGGGGGAAAAAAAGAATTTTTTAGAATCATAGTTTCTTCAAGATCTTATATCATATTGTAAGGTAAGAGGGTGGGGCTGAAGAAGTAGAGTGGAATAGGGCAAAAGAGTGGTCAGACAACATGTTTGAGGAAAAGGAATGTAGAGTGATTAGGTGGATCAAGGAAATCTGAAAAGTATGTTGCTATTATCCTATCCTTTAGAAGAAACATAATGAAGATAGAAGACTAAATATTTTAAGAGATCACTTTGTTGTCATTTTGCCATTTTGTAATTCTGTCATTCTTCTCATTCCATCATTCTCCTATATCTTTATAGAAGAAATATGTAATTTTAGGCCTCCAATTATAAATAAAATCATTCATTTGGTGGCTAGTGTAGAGCTAATATCCTTTTTATCCTTTTTTGCACAATATTGCTTCAATATGCTGGATTTGTCATTCTCTCCTTTTGACCTGCTTAGCATAGCTTAAACCATATGGTTATGTGGTTCACAAGAGATTACAAGAATTTTTAAAAAATGATTATAAACAAAGATAGAAGCAATTAATCCCTTGAGAGCAAAGAAGCAATTGGTGTAGATATTGGAAAAAATAGTTTAAGCCAACTAAACATATAGCTAAGATGAAATTTGAAGAGTCTGTCTACCTGTTTATAGAATTCTGTACAAATCCCCAAACAGGAGTCTACTGCTATGACAGGTAAGGCAATATTAATCATGACATTTTGAATTTATTAAATTTTATTCCATCCTTGAATTTATTCACATTCCAGTAATAGGAAAATGTGGATTTACTGATCCATCAGCAATGCTGAATATGGAAGTTAATTTGGTATACTGAATATAATAAAGAAACTGAATTGTCTGATGTCTTATTGTCTTACTCTTCCTAGGGATTGAAGTGGTATGGGGAAAATAAAATGAGGGGAAAAACACTTTTAAGGTTAATTTGTATTATCAACATTTTTTTCTCTATTTAGAGCTTTCTTAAGTCTAGACCAAAAAAATCACAAATCAAGCCCTGATTTGAAGCTTTCTGCCAGTTTCAGAGGTTTTCTTAAAAATTTAAAAATTAGTCCTCAGATGCCAATATGAGATACTTCAACATACTCCTGGACAAAGAGATAGTACCATACATATATTATACCTATATGTTACATAAATTTGTATATATATTCTTCCTAGGAATTGAGGTGGTATGGGAGAGTATGTCTTGGATGTTGGGGGAAATTTTTTTTCTCTCTTTTTGCTATATGTCAGCAAATATCCCTTTGTAAAAATAAAAAGTAGAGGCAGCTAGGTTGCTTAGTGCTAGAGTACCAACCCTGGAGTAAGGAGGACCTGAGTTCAAATTGGGCTTCAGATACTGGACAAGTCATTTAATCTTGATTGTTCCCTCTCCCCCCCCAAAAAAAAAAGAACAAAGAATATATGTACATAAAATTTTATGTTACTAAGTGTATCTGAGTTGATCCTCACCACTCTCTTACAAAAGATATAGGGTAGGTATTATCTCCGTTTGACAGATAAAGATAACTAAAGTTCAAATAACTTAAGCAATTCATACAAGGTCACATAAGAGGAGGCAGAGAAGGGGCTTGATATTAGAATATAAGTATATACTGCACAAGTCTTAGAAACAGAGCATAGTATCTATCTTTTGGAGGACTGAGCTCATTAAGCAACTGGTAAGTTGGTTGATTTTCATACATCTGCAATTTAAAAATCATTTTCAGAAAGAATCATTTAGAAGAGTTTTCCCAAATACATTTTTTAAAAAAATTCTATAACATTTTTCCAATGAAAAATTGAAGAATTCCTAAGATTGTATTAAATATTTCAAAAATTTTCCTGACAGCTAACAACTAGGTTTTAAATGTTATAAAATTACTTGACAACAGACAATTTATGAGACAAATTTGTGCTTGCTAAGTATTGTTCATTCAATGCTCAGATTGATATTTGGTGACCTTTTAGTGTTAAAATATACATTTAAAAAGCTAATAAAATTTCATGACTCTTTTCATAACACATTTTGAACCTCAGAATTGACCAAAGTCTTGAAGATCTTCATAATATTTTCTTTTGCAGATATTTTGCTTTTTATTAACACTTAATTCTACCAATAGAGAATAAAGAAACCTCTTTGGGATTATAATAACCAAGTGGTCTATTTATAAAAAAATTATATACTTGGCTGTAGCAAACCTGTGTGGTCCAAATATTCTGGATATCTTTATTAGAAAAATCACAATAATTGGAAATTTTGTTTAAACAAGTACTCATTTTTTCACACACTTCTACCCTAGTTGACCAGATTTAAAATCTGATGATGTTAGGAAATTTATATTTGGAAAAGAATATTGGTTTAATTTCACCCTTAGGAAAAAGCAAAATAGAGAATTATTTCTTTAAAGTGGGTAGCTTTCCAGAACTTCTGCCAATAACCTTTCTTTGCCTTTGGCATGACTATAAGAAACTGAGGTCATGCCATTCAATCTGTTTTTGTCTTCTATCATTATTTTAGCCTTTCCTTGTAATGCTCTTTACTCATAATTCCCAGTGTTATTGAGGTTTCTTAGACTTCTACATTATGTCATCCATGTCCTCTTGCCCACTTTCATGAATATCTTATATCTGTGAGATGTCCCAATAGAATTATCAGGGCAGTCTAGGGCTCTAAAACTAAGATTTACTTTATTTAAGAACAGAATATGTGACCTCCTACTACTTAAAATATATCCTACTTAATTTTGATTAAATATAAAGAAAAAATTCCAACAATTAGGCACACCTTAAAATGAAATGCCTTATTTCTGTTGATAGTGAATTCTCTGTTATTGGAGAACTTCAAGAAGAAGTAGGATCTTGTGTTTTGTAGATGAACTTTATAAAACTTTGGATTGGGGGATGAACCAAATGACCTCCAAGTTTCCTTTCAACTTGGGGAAACTGATTCTATACCTATCTATGCCAAATTGAAATTGGACTTGAGTCCCAAGCTCCAGATTCTGATACTCTATCAATTGTGTGACTAGAAAATTCATTTCATTTTTTAAAATCTGTTTTTTCCTTCCTTTTTTTGTATAAATGAACATATATACAGCTAACAATTTTGTATGATCACAGGCTTATAAGGAAAAAGGATCATACTAATTATTTAGTCCAACTCCCTCATTTTACAGATAAGAAAACTGAGGCAAGAAGAATTAAGTGTTGATTTGCTCAACATCACTTGAGTATTAAGTAACAGAGCTTGGACCTCAGATATGCTGAAGCTGTGAATTATGATAAAAAGCAATTTTCTTTTCTCTTGAATGAATAATGGAATCAAATGCATTTTCTCAACAAAAACAAGTTTGAATCAGCATTTTCTCAGTCAACCTGGTGTTTATTATTTATCTGAAGCAGATACTGGGTATATGTTGAATGCTTCAAATATAAAATGCAGACAGCAGATATATCTTGTCAAGGACAAGCTCTTAACTTAGAACTGAAATGGAACTATACCCTTTGAGTAATGATAATACTGATGGTCCTGTACATTCTTAGCTTAACTGGGATGCTTTTTGCAAAGACTATAATGTATAAAGAACTAGTCTAAATATATTATCTTTTCCAGTTTCCTTTAAAAGTCTTATTTCAAAGAGATACAACTATGATTTGAGAGAAAGAAGAAACCTTGACTTCTTTAGGAGTAAAACTATGTACAAATGAGAAATTTTATGCATTCATTTTGCCTTTAAGATGATTATTTCCAAGATGTTATCTTGAACTCATGTTTAATCTTGTCCCCAACCAGTGACAATCCCTTAACCCTTTAACTTTTTCTTCCTATTCTCATTCATTTCTTTCAAATACTTAAACATACTATTTAAAGAGTATTATAGACAATATACATTGTAAGCGAAGAATCCTTTGAGAGTAACCATTATATATATAGTATTTTACATGTTTCATATTTGACATTTTAGATTTCAATTCAGTTTTTTTAATTCAATATTTATTTAAATGCTTTTAGGGTTTTTTATTTCTTTTTCAATGGTAGTAGGAGAGAGATTAATAAAGAAAAAAATAAATTTAAAAAGAAGATAAAATGTTAACATTTTTGGATTTTATATAAATGGTTTTCTGGAATGTATAACTATAGAATATTTTAAGAGAAAGCCAGAAATTAGAAGATAGGCCTTGGAGTTCTTTGCTTTTGTGTTTTCAGCTCCTAACTCATTATCTCTTTGTGGAGATAATGTGGAGAAGTGCTTGCCTTTTAGTCAGGAAGACTTATCTTCCTGAATTCAAATGTGGCCTCAGACATTTCCTAGCTGTGTGATGCTGGGCAAGTCACTTCACCCTGTTTGTCCCAAGTTACCATAACTGTAAAATAAGCTGGAGAAGGAAATGACAAACTACTTTTGTATCTTTGCCTAGAATATACCAAATGAAGTCACAAAAATTTGAACATGATTGAAAATGACAAAACAACAACTATGTGGTAATCTGACCTTTTTTTAATGCAAAATAAGTAAGTGGGATGGGGAGTGGTCTATAACTTCTTTGAAAGGGGAAAAAAAAGAAGTAGCTAGATGGTGCAATGGATAGAGTACTAGCCTTGTAGTCAAGAGGATCTAAGTTCAAGTCTGGCCTCTGACACTTAATAGTAACTAGCTGTGTGACCCTGGACAAGCCACTTAAGCCCAATTCTTCCCCTCCCCCCCAAAAAAAAGAAAAAGAAAGGAGAAAAATGGATGGTATAAGAGCTTTGGTTTCCACCTATGATACTTTTTGACCTCCAGCAAGCTCATCAAATAGATTTAATACCAAGCACAGTGGTCTCTAAATATAAAATGAGAGGTAAAGATAAACTATCATTATTTCCATTTATAAAATGAGAATATTCCCTTCAATAAGATTTTTAAAAATGTCAGAGTTTAGCAAAACCCATGAACTAGTAAGGATGGCACAAGCTGCAAAGGAAGACAATTGACTAATGGAGCCAAATGGCTTCAGAGTATTTAACACAATGAAGATAAAATATGTGTCTGCAAAGAGCTGAATAAATGACTTGAACTTAAGTCAAGAGAATAGTAGTAACATTCAGTAAGGTAAGAGGGCCAAGAACAGTTAAAAGAATGACCTTGAAATCTATAGATCTGGGAAAAATCAGTATATATTAGCCCCAAGGGACATGAGTAGGCACCATTAGTGGGTGAAAACCAGAGTATATTTAACTTGAGACTGGAAATGGCTGAACTAGTGCTGCATTATTGTATTTTTTTCCTTCTGATTTTGTTGACTTAGAAATAAAAACATTTTGTCTTGAATGTCTAATTTTTGGATAAACTGATTAAGTCCAAAATTGAATCTTCATCAAGAAATTACAAGTGAGGAGCAAATAAGTGGTGCAGTGGATAGAGCATCAGCCCTGAAATCAGGAGGATCTGAGTTCAAATCTGTTCCCAGACACTTAACATTCCCGAGCTGTGTGACCCTGGGCAAGTCACTTAACCCCAATTGACTCAGGAAAAAATTACAGGTGACAGTATTTTAACATTTCAGTGCAAATATTTTGGAACCTGTATTCAGCACATAACTGCAAATGTATCTCACTTTATGTAAAAGCAATAGATGACCACACTCTTGAGAGGAGAGATGATTATTTTCTTTCCCATCAATTTGTAATATGGTTCTTAACGATAACTCTCTCCCTTCTTGCAGTTAAATTTTGATAGAGATCATACTTTTCAGGAAAAAAAAAGAAGTTTCACTTGGTTTAGAGTTAGAAGATTTGAATTCAAATTCTGTCTCAATCACTTGCTCTTCTTGTGACCTTATTCAAGTTAACCTGTGGGTTGTAGTAGAATTATTTTCCTCCAGATTATCAATGGTTACTCATCAAATTTCTACCCTATAAGAAAGAAGGAGATACCCATTTGGGCTGTTAATATGGCAAGGGTTGTTGCCTAAGGGTTTTCTATTCAGTTTTGTTCTTGATAAGATTGCTATGTTAATCCTTCATTTTGTATTTCTATAATAGGGATGGTATTATCTGGGGGGGAAATCATAATCTTAGAGAACCTAATAGTTGGGAAAGAACTCAGTGGACCATCTAAGTCTAATACTCATCTGACCAACATAGTGCCTCTCTAGGCTATCTCTCCCAATTCACGTTAAATATTGGACCTCCTCTAGGACAGATACCCCAGATTACTCTCTGGGTCTGTACTTCTAATAGCTCCATTCATAGTTAAGCAAGAGCACAACTAATTTAGAGGAAAAGCATGTTTTGTATACCATAATAAAAAAATCCAGTATATTAGAGAATTTCCTCTATAAACTTGGGGCATGTTCTCCCACAAATATACCATCAATGAGGAAGGGTGAACAAGTATAAAGATGGTACATGAGAGGTTACATGGGGTATATAGGTGAAGAGACAACTTATACCTCCAGTAGTTGTAGAACTGCCCTTTTTTTTTCAAAATTAAATTTTATTTGAATGAATAAAAATAGATTTTTCTTTCCTCCTTTTCTTCCATGAATTTAACTGCATTAAAACTTTTGGAGGGAAACTGTATATGTTTCAGTTAGCATCCTGAGTCACTTCTCTGTCATGATGTGGGTAGAATGTTTTATGTTTTGTTCCCTGGAATCATGATTGGTCGTTGCATTAATCAGAGTTATTATGGCTTTCAAATGCGCTTTTTTTCAGTGCTGTTGTTGTTGCTGTTGTGTAGATTGTTCTGGTTCTGTTCACTTGACTGTATCAATTCATACAGGTCTTGACAGATTTCTCTAAAGTCACCTCCCCCTTCATTATTTCTTATGGTTCATAGTATTCCATTACACTCACATACCGCAAGATGTTCAGTCATAACCCAGTTGATGGGCTCCACTTTATTCTCCAGTTCTTTATTACTTACTATAAAAATAGCTGCTATAAATATTTTCCTATATATGCTTCCTTTTCTTCTTCCTTTGATAGCAATACTGTTAGGTCAGAAAATGTGGGCAATTTAACAATTCCAAACTGTTTTCCAGAATGACCATACAAATGCACAGCTTTGCCTATTTTCCTGCTGCTCCTTCCAGCATTTGCTATTTTCCATTTTTGTGTCACAAAATGATTCATCATTTTATGGGAGGTTTTATCATATTAATTTGCAGGCTTGCATACAGTTTGTATGAAACATGCTGTAGCCTATTTTCATTGTATCAATGTTTACTTTTCTAGCTACAAATGCCCAGACATTTTAATCTTTTGATAGTATATCAAATATATCATGTAGGAGAAGATTATTGTTATTGTTGAGTTGTTTTTTAGTCATGTCCAACTTTTTGTGATTCCATTTGGGATTTTCTTGGCAAAGATACTTGAATGGTTTGTTATTTCCTTCTTTAGCTCCTTTTACAGATGAGGAAATTGAGGTAAACAGAGTTAAATGATTTGCTCCTTTGCCACCCAGCTAGTAAGTGTCTGAGGCCATATTTGAATTCAGGGAAATGAGTCTTTCTGATTTCAGACCTGGCACTCTAAGCACTGCCTTACCTAAATGCCACCAAGGAAATGATATAAAGCATTTATTTCACTCCTACTACATGCCAGGAATTATACTGGGTCCTGGGAATACAAAGACATAAATGGAAAAAAAATACTTCCCTCAATTAACATTTTATTGGAGACATCATACCCACAAATGAATAAATATAAATATATACTAAGTAAAGACAAGGTGTTTTGATGCCAGAGAAGCACAAACAATGTGGATAAACAAGAAAGGCCACATATAAGAGTATTTTTTGGTCATTGTTGATGCTTAGTGACAAAAGCTTTTAAGATTCTTTGTGTATATTAAATTCAATATTAAATATTCATTTGGCAACTTAAAAATTAGCTTCACCAACTTTTGTATTTGGAAATTTGAGTCTGTATCAAAAAGATTATTTATTGAATTTATTATATTTTTTCTTTCGAAATAAATAGAAATTTCACTGTGAAATACCTTTCATATCATTATACCTAGCATTAATATAGGGTTTTAAGTCCTTTATGTACATTGTTACTTATGTTTTTTCATAGCCACTTGCAAAAGTAGTGCAATAGATACTATTAACCACATTTTCGAAGTGAGGAAAATCCAGGCTCTGAGAGATTGTCCAGTTCCTCTGGCTATACATCTAGTGGTGACTGAGGTAGGATTCAGACCTGGTTCTTTTCTGAACTTAAGTTGGGAGTTCTGTTCACTAAGTCATGCTATCTTTCTGCATGAAAAAATAAATGAGGGCTTGTGAATTAGAGACTTAGACATAAGTTGGGGGTTGGGGAGTGTTTTTAGTACATGAACTGATATTATTTCCCTCCCCTGTATGTTTCTTTTATGATTTTTGGCTTTGGTTATTCAGCTTGGGGCTTTCTTTACATTTCATGCAATAATACATTTTTTTGTTGTTGTTGTTGTTGAGGAAGCATTCTGGAATCTGCCTTGCCACAAAAGGGAGTAATTCTATCCTTCCGAAGTGGTTCCACACATTGGCTTCAGGCCTTACTTTTTCTCAGGAACTGTTATTAAAAAATCACATGCCATTCTTCTCATGGCTATTTCCTCCCTTCTCCTCCAAGGGCAACCTAAATATGAATTGTATGAAAGGAAAAGAGTACAAAGTAATATTGAAGTTAACCTCCTGATTTCAACATTTTAAAACCTTTAACTATTCCTTCACCCATTCAAGAATTGTAGTATATGCCCTGATTGTACAAATTCCTTGGAGTACAGTGTTGAATGAGAAGGGGCCAGCTTGAGCATGTCAGAGGAAATAGCCATCATGAGAAAAGGTCTGAAGCCAGGTGTGCAGTATAATAGCTATTCGAAGTGTGATTGTTGACGTCAATGCTTTTTCATTAGAATCAGAATTTTAAAGGCTGAAATAACTATAAAAAACATTTACTTCAATCTCTTTATTTCTGCACAACAGGAAACTGATACCTTAAGATACTATGTCACTTGTCGAAGGTCAGAAAATTAGTGGCAGATATGAGGCTTGAACTCAGATTTTTAAATTTTCCACAATACCTCATCTTATCTCTAATTATGAGATGTGTAAAGATTATATTAATTCTGTGATTTAGGGATATGGAAATTATTTATCTTTGCACTTCTCCCAATATGTAACAAAATGCATCACACAATATGCTTTATTAATATATATATATATACACTATGAATATATACTATATATGTATGATGTACACTGCTTACATATGTGTAAACATATATTTGTATGTTGTGTTTATGTACTCCTTGCCATGTGGACAACTTGATTACTGAAGGAGGCATAAAAAGAATTTATAAGGGATAAATAAAATCATCTTGAGAAGCAGCAACCCCTGTAGCCATAGCCATTACCAGAAGCCCTCAGATCTATTAAGATCAGGTTGGGCTGAGTGTGTTAGTCAAAGGAGGTGCAGGGACCGTTAGCATACACTAAGCCTGCATGTAATACTTCCAGTGCGAGTGGATTGGTGACATACCTGGTTGACAACCCCTCGTTTTTCAGGATCCTATGAGTAATTGGTGTATGGGGGAAAGTTTATACCTATTTCTTGCCACATTAAGGCTCCCCCCCGAGTATGTTTCCTATTTATGAAAAAATCAATCAAAATGGCAACATCAATTCAAACATGATAAATGAGAAAAGCACCAGAACAATAATCATAAAATTTACTCAAAAGAAGGCAAAAACAGAAATAATCAAAATTCTATAGTCTACCTATACATCTTGTCACACTTTCTTACAAATGCAAACAGTGTCAGGGATGAGTAAAGCTGGTATTCATAGAAACATAGCAGTGATGCATATTAATAGGGAAGTCCATGTATTTGGGATACTCACCCACGGTTTTTCAAGCCTTGACATTCTTGATCTTTTGAGAGAACAGTTTGTACCATGTATTACTATACTAGACAAAAAAAAATCATTTCTTTGCAAACTACTGCTCTTCTGACTTTCACAGTTCTATTGCTGGACAGAGCTGCTTTTATGCTACTCCCAGGTTGCTAAAGCAGTGTCAAGATCTTTTAGTACATATCCACCCTTGGCATGATGTTGAGAAAGTGTTATGTTCTTTTTAGCAAAAACATAAATCAGCATAATTCCTAGCAAAATAGCTGCAAAGTTTGTCCTCTTTATTTTTCTTCCATGTGATTTTAAGTTCTAAAGACAATAAAGGACAGAAGGCAACTAAGAGCTTTCTTCTCTTAGGCTGTAAATAGTATACAAATTGAGACAGCTCTTCAGTAGGATTTTGCTTTCTCCAATCAGCTTCCAGCAAAGGAACCTACCTCCAGGAAACCTACCTGCCTTCAGTCCACTTTCTCAGTTGACTCAGCCATAAATATTATTCTTATCTTCAGATTCTCCTTTGCTTATTTCAAATAACAGATATTTTTATATAATCATCAATGTTGGGAACTTCTTGTGTAGAAATTTCCTTCTCCAATTAATCTTGGCAATTCTTCTATAACTTAGAGTATTGGAAATTTTTCTGACTTACCTGCCCATGGACATTATGTTCCAGAGGCAGTTAATATGTGAACATCAGATGTTCCTAGTCAAAGACTTGGCCACTCTATATTATAACATGCTTACAACAATAAATAGTTATTGTATCAATGTATACAATCGATTCAAGTTTCAATCCCCCACTGTAGCAGGAAGGATAAGCAAGCACAGAAACTTAGGCAATAAAGTCCTATTACTGCCAGGACAATACTCATTCCCAGGTATCCTTGAGTTGTACCAAATAGCAGAGACAGGTTTCCATTGGTTTGAAAGCCTTCTACCTGGTTATAGTGGTCAGCAGGGTGAAATGAGAAGGGACCTTTATTATAGTGTTATTATTGCATTAAATTGATGTTCTTGGTATTGTTAGGTTTCTGGGATTTAGTTATCTTGGACCCACCACTGGTGTAAAGAACCGCACTCAACTGAGCTATGGGCTGTGAGCAATTGCATAAAAACTTAAGCAATTTCTTTTTCTAAGAAAATGTTAAAGCTGGCCTTTGGATGAGTTGTACCAGGAGGTGAAATAAACTCCCTATTTGCCTTTTAAGGATAAAATGAGGGAAGGGTTAGTCACCTTCTATGCATTACTCATTAAGAGGTCATTGGCTTGATAAATGCTCTGTGACACAGAAAGCTCATTAGTAAGTTTCTAAATGAGTGAAACATTCTACTTTGGGGGCTTGAGATAGAATAAAAACTTCTTTATAGACTTTTTTCTTTTTCCCTTCACCCACACCTCCCTAGCTTTCCTGTGAATGTCAAAGCAAAGTGAAATATCTCATTAAGCTGGAGGGGAAAAGGTTGTCTGAGCACTGAGTGAAGGAGGTCACAGGGCCGCTTTTGAATTTTTGTAGGGCCTGCCACCTAGATTTCTTCAATGCTTGGCATTTGATGAGACACAAAATGTTTGTGGAAAAGAGATTTGTGACAGCCAAAGTTGTCTCAAAAAAAAAAAAAAGATGTAAAGTGAGACTTTTTTCCTTACTCCAATTACTTTGTATAGAAGGTTTTATTTTTTCTTTTATATTCTCAGGCAAAATGCTACATACTGCCTACCTTTCCTCCTTACATTCCTTCCTTACATTTCATCAGTGTAGGGAATTCCCACTGTGGGAACTGCTCTCTAGATAAAGATAGGCAGCAATCTGTTACTTATAGTTTCTGAGGACTAACTTGGGTATTGAGAGGCTAAACTTGCTCAGTCACACAACCAATGTGTATTAGAAGAGTCTTGATTCTAAGACCTTCCCTTACTCCTAAATCAGCCCTACTGAATATATCCCTAACTTGGGGTCCATAAACTTGTTTTTGTTTTGTTAACTGTGTTTCAATAGAACTTGTTTCATTTGTAACCCTGTATTATTTTGTACATTTAAAAACATTACTCTGTGAAGAGGGTAACCAGACTACAAAAGGATCCACGACATGAAAATGGTTAAGAACTTCTGCACTGGACTGTGCTGCTGCCTCTCACCATGCTGAATAGGTGGTTAACAAATGTTTGTCTAATCAAATTAAATTAATTAGAAGAGGAATGAGCAAATGAATCTATAGACATCTCCTCCTTTAAAAAAAAACCTAGTATTGAAGCAGAAACATTATGAATAAATTTATATCGCAATATGATCCATCACTTTACAGAAGGCTTCACAAAGCTCTTTTTAACAATGAGTTTCTCCAAATGATCTTACATTTTGGTTGTATTTACAGAAATCCGGTTCATACTGCATCTTTTTAGGAACTTATCTATTTTATAAAGCAGGTTGTCCCCTCATCGCTTTCTGGGATTGTTGAAGGCCAATGGTGTAATCATAGCAATTTTCTATGTCTCTGTAATGGATGTGAGAGGAAAGATAGAGGGTAGGGAATCAATAATGGTTGAATGAGCCTTCTGGCTTTTATAATAAAGGCAATCTGCGGAAGCCCAGAATTCAGTACAAAAAGTCCATTTTGGATCCTATCCAAGGAAGTTCAGTTATCAGAAATGGTGGAAAGACTTTGTTACAGCATGGTTTGCAGAGATTGACACAGTCCTCTCAATGTAGTGTCTGATGGTGATGTTATGGGGGAAGCATGAGTGTAAGTGACAAGGTCCCTTGGGAATCCCAGGTATGCATTTAAGTATTGTGCTTTTCACCTTGCCTCCTAGTTTGGGATAGCAATACCTGTAGGGATTCAAGAACCAAATATATATATAGACTCAGTGAGTCTTCAACTCTATTTCCTTCCAGATAATTATAAAAAATCACATGATCTTTATGGGTAGAAAATCAGTACTAGCAGGATTCTTAAAGAAAAACTTTTTCAATAAGATTTGGCCTAATCAATTGCAAGATTGGAGATGATATCAGAAAAGAATCTTTTAAAATCATTAACATGTGCAGCTCTTTGAAGCTGAGGTTCATGAAGATATGAGGGGGGCTACATATTTGGGGAGAGAATGGTATTATTGTGGTTTTTAAAATTTTTTTAGACAATAGATTATTAACCTGTGTCAATGAACTTGTGTTTTTTAATTAAATTAATCTTGTAGTTATATTTTAAGTTCCAAACTTTCTTCCCTGCCTACCCTTCACTAAAAAATGCTGCCACTTGATATATAAATATATACATACATGTGTATATATATATGTTTACACATATGTGCATACATACTTATATATATATATGCATACACACAAGCACACTTGCATATGAAAAACCATATTATTCAGACTCCTACTTATCAGTTCTTTTTATGGAAGTAGATAATATCCTCCTTTATAGGTCCTTTTTAGTTGGGTTGATAATATTCAGAAAAACTTTGTCATTCTAATAATATTTCTGTTATTATATACAATGATCTCTTGCTTCTGATCATTTCTTCATTATTTCATGAAAGTCTTTCTATGTTTTTCTAAACTCAATCTGATCATTATTTTTTTATTGCACAGTAGCATCCAACCACAATCATATACTACAAGCTGTTCAGTCATTCCTCAATTGATGAGCATCCTCTCAATTTCCAGCTGTCAAGCAAAGAGAGCTGTTTTAATATTTTAGAACACATAGGTTCTTTTTCTTTCCCTCAGTCATCCCTATTTCCCTGAAATAGTGGTATTGCTGGGTCAAAGGATGTACACAATTTTATAACTCTTTGGGTTTAATCTAGATTTCTTTCTTTTTTTTTTTTTTTTTTTTTTTTTTTTTTTTTGCTTTTTGCTGAGGCAATTGAGGTTAAGTAACTTGCCCAGGGTCACACAGCTAGGGAATGTTAAGTGTCTGAGACCAGATTTGAACTCAGGTCCTCCTGACTTCAGGGCTGGTGCTCTATCCACTGTGCCACCTAGCTGCCCCGGTTTAATCTAGATTTCTCTCCAACGTGGTTGGATCAGTTCACAGTTCTACCAACAGGATATTAGTGTATCAATTTTTCCTCAAGAACTTGCTGTTTTTTAAAGACTTTAACAGCTCTATTTCAATATCATTGTTTTACCCTTGTGACCCTATTGTATGTCTTTGAAAATATTACTCTGAGAAAGAGACTGTAGGTTTCACTGGACTGCCAGAGGAATCTATGATTGGAAAAAAGGTAAGAATCCCAAGATTAGTTTCTAGAACGAACTTATTGCCAATTCTTTAGGTGATGATAAAAGTCCAAGTAGAGAGAAGTGCTAGAATTTTATTCAGCAGGATAATTCACCAAACCAGCTATTTTTTTTGACTTGGTAATTAAAATTATGGAAACAATTCTGACAAATCATAACAACCCACTTTGTTTTTCAGCTCCTTTCACATCATATTTTTTTCGATTGCATTTGTTTCAATTACTTCTAATTATAAGGTTTGAAAATCTGTGTTTTAAAAAAATCAAGATTCTTGTTTCTTGTATTAAAGGCTATGAATGGAAGTCAGTCACCAGGTAGAAATTTCTGAACTGAAGTAATTTCTATTTTCTAACAGAATTCCTAAGAATCAATGTGGAAGAGTGGGGAAAGAGGGAGTATTCATCCCTCTCCCTCCCCCTTCTGCCCCAGGTTTTCAACATACAGAGTCCTTGGCCTACTTCGAAAATGTCTGTATCCTTTCAAATAAGGAAAAAAAAAATACTTCAGAGATGTTTACTAGGGCTGATATGCAAAGACAGCCTTTATTCTGTGGTCATTTAGTGCATGTCTGTGATTACTTTTAAAAGAATTTAATTGGATTTTAGTGTTTCAGACACAGTTGGTTAGTTGCGTGATTACAGCCCCTTCCTTCTCTTACTGCGCCACTTGGTTTTCCTTAGGATTTAGTGCAAAGCTTTGAATGAGCTCAGCCTCTATTGGACATAAATCTGAGTCAGCAGCATGTGCTGACTTTCAGAAAGCTGCTTCTGGTATGTATTTGCTGTCTGCATTCTGCAGAACTCCAGAGGGGTCTGCCCCTTCCTTCATTTCTAGTGACTCTTGGTTAATGATAGCTGCTGAGCTAATTAGGTGGATTCTGAAGTGCTTTGTTCCAAAAGTGAACACCCAGGACATAGAGACTCATTTGAAAATAAGATGAATGTTATACGTGCTCACTGACTACTACCTCCTGTTTGCCTTTGCTTTCTGAAATGAACTCTCAACCTACCAGGAATAAACTGGTAACTAAAGATTCCCATTGAAAAGATAGAACCCAGAATTTGTCAGAAGGAATAGTAGTATCTCTTATGTTGAGATAGAATGGGATCACAAGCAAGTTGGAAGTCAGTTATGGATCTTGGCAGCAAGAATGGTTGTATAGCTGTGATTAATATGTAATTCTTGAATTAGTCCATGGAAATATATCTCATTTCACCTTTTGATAGCCTTTGGCTGTTTGTTTAATTTTTTATCGCTTTCTGTATCTCTCACCTTGCTATTCTACTACTTCATGTTTCTTTTAGGCCATTGGCTTCTATTATTTCCCCTTTCTCAGCTTTTTTTTTTCCTTCTTTTCTTGTGCTCACCTTTCATCTTAGTCCATGATTGCTTATCCCAAACAGCTAAATTCAGGAAAGGATAATTGATAAACAAGATTAAACCTTTAATTATTTTTTGTTGTTTTACTAGCATTTTTGTAATCACCTTTGAGGTCTGGATTTCTAGAGAGATCACTGTAATGGAAAGAATATTAAATTTGAAGTGAAAGGGTCTCAATTTTAATTTTGGCTTTGCTACTTTTAGTGAATGTAAAACCTCAATAAGGAAACTGAAGCCAAAAGAGAATAAGTGATTTAGTCATTTATAAAATGAAGAAAGTGTACATTTAGATGACATTAAATGTTACTTCCAGATTCCATTTTATCTGTTGAATTGGTATATATTTTAGGCAAGTTGCTTAACATCTCAGAGCCTTTGTATTCTCATCAGCAAAATAGGGAATATATTTATTTTATTTTCAGAGTTATTGTAAAGAGCAAATGGGTTACTATATATATAAATATTATAATGCCTGTAGCAATTGATAAATAGCATAGCACTTCATGAATTTTACATGTATGAATATAAAATATTATGCAAGGAATTTTATCTATTAGTGTCATAGCTTTCTCACCTCTAAAATGGGGTGATATGTATGATATATTCATGATGTGTAAATTGCATCACTAGGTTGTTGTGAGGAAAGCACTTTCTTTTTATTTTATTTATTTTTTTATTAAAGCTTTTTATTTTGAAAACATATGCATGGAAAAATTTTCAACATTAACCCTTGCAAAATCTTGTGTTCCAGTTTTTCCCCCCTTTTTCCTTTCCCTTCTCCCAGATGGCAAATAATCCAATATATGTTAGACATGGTAGAAATATATATTAAATCCAATATATGCATACATATTTATGCAATTATCTTGCTATTCAAGAAAAATCAAATTAAACAGGAAAAAAGTGATAAAGGTAATAAAATGCAAGCAAACAACAACAAAAAGAGTGAAAACACTATTTTGTGAACCACACTCAGTTCCCACAGTCCTCTCTCTGGGTGCAGATGGCTCTCTTTATCACAAGATCATTGGAACTGGTCTGAATCATCTCATTGTTGAAGAGAGCCACGTTCAGCACAATTGATCATTGTATAATCTTCTTGTTGCCATGTAGTTTCACTTAGCATCAGTTCATGCAAGTCTCTCCAGGCCTCTCTGAAATCATTCTGCTGATTGTTTCTTATAGAACAATAATATTCCGTAGCATTCATATACCATAACTTATTCAGGCATTCTCCAACTGATGGGCATCCACTCACTTTCTAGTTTCTTGACACTACAAAAAGGGTTACCACAAACATTTTTGCACATGTCCCTTTCCCTCCTTAATACTTTTTAAAAAAATTTAGATAGTATTTTATTTTCCCAAATACATGCATAGATAGTTTTCAACATTCATCTTTGCAAAACCTTATGTTCCAAATTTTTCTTCCTCTTCCCCCCAACTCCTTCCCCAAAACAGCGAGCAATCTTAAATAAGTTAAACATGCATAATTTTTCTAAAGATATTGTCATTCTATGCAAAAAAAGTCAGGTCAAAAGAAAGAAAAGCAAGCAAATAAATAATAAAAATTTTTTTAAAAGGTGAAAATACTATGCTTTGATCCACATTCAATCTCCATAGTTCTCTCTTTGGATGTGGATGGCACTTGAAGGAAAGCACTTTCTAAGTCTTAAAGCACGATAAAAATGTGACTTGTTTTTCATAACATTACAATTGCTCACATATATAATTTACATACATGAAATAACTTAAGGTATCAAAGACTTTTCTCATAACAAACTTACATATTGGATGGACAAGGTATCATTATCTCCATTTTACAAATGAGGAAGCTGAGACTGAGGGAAGTTAATTGACTTAGAGCCACCTAGCTAAGTAAATGAGAGCTGAAATTTGAAACCTGGTCTTTCCTGACTTCAGTCCAAAGTTCTCATTATTTATGTGTCACCAGAATACAAAGTTTCTAAGGTTACTATGCATGTCTAAACATACTATGAGACCAAGAATGCGAATGTGGATTAGTGTTTATGTTGGGACCAAAGGCTCTTAGTTCAGAAAAGATGATGTCTATGAGACTGCTTTAATTACAAAATGTTTTTCATCTATGTCATAGGAAAGTCAAGATTGGCTTAGCAGAATGATACCTAACTTTGGAGTCAGAATACATGGGACTCCAATCTTGGCTCTTCTACTTGCTTCCCTTGTGACTTCAAGCAAGTCACAGCTCCCTGGAGCTTAATTTTCTCTTCTATGAAATAAAATGGTTGGGCTTGATCATTTCCTGATATACCATTCCTCCATCTTTTAATCAGAGAGCCAGCCTTAAAACAGAGAATAAAAAAGAAATAGAAACAAGAAGGAAAAAATGGTAGATAAAATAGTCAATGCATCACACAGATTCAGCAACATATGCTATGGTTTCCCAGCTCTCCAAAGAAGAGGAAGAAGAGCATCATATTCATTCCATTATTTGGATTTTTGTTGATGTTCTTTCTGTTTCCATGATTTAGTTAGTGCATGTAATTTTTTTTTTTACAATTCCTCTTACATCAATTCATGTAAATCTTCTTATTTATTCCCGCATTCTTTATAGCATTTTAAAAAAGAAACCATATTAAATTGCTTGGAGGTATAGTTTTTAATAGTCATTCTCTGATTTGGGGTGGGAGAGAATGCTAAGTTGTTTTAAAAAAAAACAGTGAAGGATCAAGAAAATAGATAATGAAACATTCTTATAATAGAGAAGCAGATGACTACTTAATTGGACATTGCCTCAGTCAAACTGACTCCTCTTAAAGATCTTAGCTTAAAAAGGCCTAAGTCTCCCATTGTATCCAGGGTCATCTTCAATTGTCCTCATCTATATTTTACCACTAGACCTTTATGACTATGGAGAAGAAAGTTGGACTGGTGACTTTGCACAGCCCTACCTCACTTAAATCCAAATTCATTTGCATTTCAAGGCATCATCTTCCTGATAACATGGTCCTATTCAAGAACAAAGTGCAAACAACCATCAGGTGACTACTAGGACTAAATAAAGGATTCTTGTTAGATATGGTCTCTATAGTGGATGTTTTTGCTTATGTTTTTTTTTTTTTTTTTCTTAGTTACAAGGGAAAGTTGAATCAGGAGGGGATAGGTGAGAAACTTTATTTTAAAGGTAAATATATATAGAGAAAAACCAAACAAACCAACCTCTACTACACAAATATTTTCAGTGCTCTACTGTAGAGTTCCTTTCATAGTTATCTGAAAATTAGATTTTCTAAAGAGCTTTCAGAGCTCATATTTCTTAAAGCATTTTTTCAGAGTTTTGTTAATGCAGGAAAAAAGGGAGATGTTATTTTGTACTGATATTTGAATGCACTTTAAGAAAAATTGTAGATTATTTACATTTAGAACGTATTTCATTGAGGCTAAGTTTTTGCCCAGAGTAGAGAGCAATTTATTATCTGTTACTTTAGTGCCACAGTCTTTGGATTACACTAAGCAATTTTAAAAATAGGATCATAAGACACAGAATTCTAAGGGACTTTAGAGAGAATACAATTCTACCTATCTTCATTTTTTAGATATGAGAAGGGAGATCTAGAATGTCTATGATTTTTTAAATCACAGTACTTAGAGTTTAGCTTAACTCTTTTGAATTAATCTAGTGTTCAGTATGCTCTTTTCATTTTACATCCAGGAAATGGTGGTTTGAATTATTATCTGATAATGGGTGAAATTATCTTGTTTTAATAGACACTTCCTGTGCTCTTCAGATGAGTTGGTTCTTTTATTCCTAAAAGTATCTTTGTTGATCTGTCATCACAATGTTTGGGTCTTCCGTGTAGAATCGTCTGAGGTATCCCAATCTGGATGCATGCAAAAGATATCCTATGTCCCATGATGATATCTCCATTTCAGTCATCAAAGGTGATAATTTCTGAAATTCAGCAGCAAAGTCAAGTGAACTGAAATTCTGTACAAAAGTGAGCCTATAATGTTACCTCAGAACAAATGAAGATATCCAGAGATGAGACTCTGTTATTTAATTTGGTATATCCTATCATCTGCCATTGAAGAATTGGCTTCTTACTTTACAAGCTTAAAACAGCATCGGTATTGTTACAGATCTTAACTAAATATAGCATGAAGATTACTGGAAGAGAGAATCCAGTGAATGAATCATGCCAATGTTTAGAAAGTCTTAATGAGAGAGAACAATTGTGAGGAAAGATTTATTGGTAGAATCTTTCATTTCTCCCAAACTACAAAGGATACATTTCCTATCATTCACTCTCTTTGAGAATCATAGGCTGTTTTAACGCTTTCTGTGAATATTTCCATGCATTTTGTTTTCCTTCTTAGGTTGTTTTTTTCTTCTTCTATTTCTAGATCTGATGTTTCTTGTGCAGTAAGATAACTATATAGATATGTATACATGTATTGGAATTATCATATAATTTATCATATTTAGCATGTATTAGATTACCTGTCATCTAGGGGTGGGGGGTGGGGGGAAGGAGGGGAAAAGCTTGGGAAAAAAGTTTTTGCAAAGGTCAATGTAGAAAAATCACTCATGTTTTGTAAATAAAAAGCTTTTAATAAAAAGGTAAAAAAAAAAAGAGAATCATAGGCTGACAGATTTTAAATTGGAAGGAATCTTTGAGGTATCTAACTTAATCTCCTTTCTTTCTAGATGAAGAAAATGAAATATGTAAAGAGGAAGTGATTTCCCAAGATAACACAGAGCTGGGATTTCAATTCAGCCTGTCTGACTCAAAAGTCCTGCTGTTTCTATACTCTACAGCAGGTTACCAAACCAAACCAAAACCAAAACCAGATTCAAAATCTGAGGCTGGATTTGAATTTGAACTTCTGATTTCAGGCCCAGTGAACCCACCATCTCCTGGGCCACTTAGTTGTCCCATGTGTATAATCCTATGTTAGGAAAAAAGGCAGGGTCCCTGACCTCTGAAATTTACAGTTGAAAAATGACCACAGATGAATCAAGCCCAAATCTATCATCTTTCAAAGATCATAAAATCCAAGCTGTATTTATCTTTGTATCTCCTCAAGCACCCAGACCAGAGCAATGTTGATAGAAGGCATTAATAAATGCAGAAAGAAATCTGCTTCTTGTTGTGGATTTATGTCACTGTTCACAAAGGGGATGGAAAAGAATTTATGGAAGGCATGGCTAAAAACAAAACCCTCATCAGAAAATTCACTGCAGGATTCCTGATGATGATGGGTCAACAGGAAATTGTGCATAATATGGGTAATATTATTATTTGGTCACCCTCTCCTTACAAGAGAGATTGAATGTCAGTGCTAAATGAGGTGTTCCTTGCACTATTGTATACAAAGGATTAGAAGATTCTTCAAAAAGCCAAGCTCTGTATGAGATTATCATTATTATGCTTGCATTGATATATAACACCTCTCCCCTGAGAGAGTCAATTTCCTTGTTTAATATTTATACAGCACTTTATGTTTGCACAGTGCCACAGATCACTTTGATTAATATTATTTGGTCTTTTATCACTTTTTTAAGAGCCACTGTGTAAAGAACCATAGTCTTCAGGGTTGGAAGTGTTTGGATGGAATGTTTGAAGCAGAGAAATGGTTGTTATTCTTCCTTATCAAAGAGGACCAGAAGCAGAGAAATAATTAGATAAGCAGAGTTTCAGATAAGCCTCTGCGACATTCATTGGTAGAAAGGTTAGGAAGTATAAGAGAAATTTCTGAGGGCCAAGATGATTGAGCCTGCATACAGGTCAAGTCAAGTCACAAACATTTATTAAGCACTTTTTATGGGCAATAGATAGAGTGCTGGGCCTGCAGTCAAGATCATCTTCCTGAGTTCAAATCTGGTCTCAGCTACTTAGTTGTGTGACCCTGGCCAAGTCACTTAATTCCATTTGGTCTCACTTTCCTCATGTAAAATGAGTTGTAGAAGGAGATCAAATCATTTTAGTATCTTTGCCGAGAAAACCCCTCAAAGGGTCACAAAGACTCAGACATGAGTGAAACGACTGAATGACTACAACAGAGTCGGGCCCTGGGCTAATTAAATCCCAATAATACAAATCAAGCAGAAGAGAGATAGCCCCTGCTCTCTAGGAGCTTACATTGCAATAGGGAGAGGAAGTCCACAAGGAGGAGGGGTTGAACAGGGGTAAACAGGGCAGAGAAAAGCAGGAGAGTCAACTTGAAGAGGAACAAAGATACAGTTGATCTTAGCATCCTTCAAAGCTGCCATTCAACACCCACTAATGTGCCTGAGCTTGGTATGAGCAAAGCACAGAGGATCAGTGTTGAAGGAGGAAAATAGGTCTTTCTGCAGTTCTTTAAAGGTGGTTGTGAAATTGAAGAGTGGAAAATTGGAGTGAGAGTTTTTAGCTAAGTTATTCCTGCATCTTTCTTAGTTATCAAGTGCTAAGCATTTTGCCAACTAACTCCCCAAAAAGAAACTCAATGTGTCTCAAAAGATATTAAGTAAGTTTGGAATGTCTTCCATTATTCAGGAAATGGTTGGATTGGATTGATTTATTTAATCTGGAATCATAGTATTTAAGAGCTTCAGGGAACAATACATTGATATTTTTGTTGCTGTTGTTATTCATTCATTTTAGTCATGACTGACTGTCTGTGACCCTCTTTGCGGTTTTCTTGGCAATGATATTGGAGTGTTTTTGCCATTTCCTTCTCCAGCTCATTTTACAGATGAGGAAACTGAGGCAAATAGGGTTAAGTGACTTCCCTAAAGTTACACAGCTAACAAGTGTCTGAGGCTGTATTTGAACTCCAGCATTTTTGACTCCAAGACGTGCGCTCTATACAGTGTGCCATTTAGCTGTCTTATAGCATTTTGCAATAACCTTAAAAACATTATTCTCTCACATAAGGATGTGAAATAGATATTAACAATCTTATTATTCATATATTTTACATATGAGAAAATGGAGTATATGCAATATTAAATGATTTGCCCAGTCACACAACTAAGTGTGACCTAAGTCTCTCCTGACACCTATGCATTTTCATTTTATAGTGTTGCCTACATCATCATCCAGTTCAAATCCCTCACTTAAATAGTTTAATGTCAGCTAGCTCTTTGAAAGTAGGAGCTGTTTTTCTTTCTGCCTTCATTTCCCTAGGGCTTCATACATAGTAAGTACTTAATAAATGCTCACTGAATTGGATTGGATTTTGTAGATGAGAAAATTAAGTCTCAGAAATTAAGTGACTTGCCCAAAGTGATATAGTAATTAATAGAACCAGGTCCTCTGAATCCAATCAGTATTCCTCCATTATAGTGCACTGGCTTTCTGTTTTAGATAACACTACAACTTTTTCTAAAAACAAACAAACAAAAAAACCAGAAAGAAATCTTTTGTAAATGTAGTTTTGGATCTTGGACTCCAAAATCAGTATTCATCCATTATAGTGCACCAGCTCTCTGTTCTAGAAAACACTACAACTTTTGCTAAAAACAAAACAAAACAAAACAAAAAAAAACATAAAGAAATCCTTTGTAAATTGATTTTTGTATTTCTGAAGTTCTTAGTTGACCAAATGTTATCCAAAGAAACAGTTAAATCATGGAAATGTAGTCAGTATTGCATTACCACTGCAGAAACCTCATCAGGCTAGTCAGTGCTGTAAAGTATTATAGGTGTTCCAGGTAGAACTGCCCACAGGAGAAACTATTGTTAGAAATGAAAGCTAGATGCTTCCTTTGCTGTAACAAGTTAATTAGAATATGATTCAGTAACTTCTAGAATGTGATTATTAGATTAATTTTCCAGAAATTGTTCTGGACTGTTATGTATAGTTCTTTTTATATGTAACAACCCAGAACAATTTCTGGAAAATTATAAAAGGAAGACCTGAAGTGTTAGTTGTCTTATTCTTTTAATTTTGGTTATGTTTTGAACATTGCTTTTCAAGTGGCAGAAATATATTTTATAAATGTCCATTATTAGGAACTCATGATAAAGCTTTTTTAGAAGAGGATGACTCCTTCCTAAATAGAATTAAAATAAGGAAACCAGTCAGAATAGTCTTGAAATAGTCCACATGTGAAGTGATGAGAGCCTCTACCAGGATGGTGATTGTATAAATAGAGAAAAGAAGATGTGTATGAAAAATGTTATGAAGGTAAAAAGAACAAAATTGTAAACATATTGGAAATGAGGAGTACAGGGTGACATGGAAATTATGAGCCTAGATGATTGGGAGAATCATGGTACCCATGGCACCATTAGGGACAAGGTATAGTTTTGAGGAAAAGATAAGTTCTTTTTTGGACATATTGAGCTTAAGATGCTTATATGAGAGATAGAAAGGAAGCAGTGAACATAGAACCTATCCTTTGGGCAAAGGTAGTATACATACATGAATTTAAAATAATGCAAAGACAATATAACTACCTGCCAAAATATGAGGTACCACTGGCATATTTATAGAAAGTTAGGGAAAGGAAAGTTTGAGATGAATAGGTAGACAGCAAAAAGTTCATTGAGTCTGAAAAGAGAATGAGTAAAGATTCAAAGGCAGAAATGAGCATAAATTAGTGGAGTCAGGTGATTAGCCTAACTACAGAAAAGGATTTAGTAATAATTTAAGAAATATTTGGGCAGCTAGGTGGTACAGTGAATAGAGCATCCACCCTGAAGTCAGGAGGACCTGAGCTCAAAACTGGCCTCAGACACTTAACATTCCCTAGCTGTGTGACCCTGGGCAAGTCACTTAATCCCAATTGTCTCAGGTATATATATATACATACATATATATATATGTATATATATATATATTTGTTGAGTATATACTATATACAGGTCATTGTGCTATGGGTCATACAGAGATGACCAAAAAAATCCCTGTCTTCATGAAACATAAGCTTGTAGGAAAAGATTTCATATATATTCTTGTGACTATAATAGAATGCAGTATAAGTGTCACAAAAGGGGTCCCAACAAAATGCTATAATTCAATTCAAATATTTTTTTTGACATCCTGTCATGTGCCAGGGAATGTTTTAAAGATTCCAAAACAAAAATGAGACAACAATCTTTACCCTCAAGGATTTATATATAAGAATTTAGAGGACCAAAAAATCACTTTTTGGGGATATTCTGGCTTATACCTTAGGGGAGATGGCTTTGAAGCATAGTCCTTAAAGGTGGGGAAGGAAGATTTAATATGTAAAAGAAAAAATAGACAAGAGACATTGCAAAGGAAATTTGGACTATTTCGTCTGGTGGGTAAGAGAAAGGGAGAGGTCAAGGATGACTCCAGAATTTCCAAGTAGCATGACTCATAGAATTAACAAGATTTACAGATTCATAATTTCAATAGAGATAAAACTAAATGTCCTTTGTTATTCCAAATATAATTCTATGGTTCTGTAGTTATCACCAACATATATGTTTGAATTCTGGTTTGGTGATAAGAGTATGAGAATTGCTGATCATCTTAGCTACTCCAACTCATGAGATTCTAAATCTTGTCATAATTTCTTTATAATTTTTTGTTCCATTGAACATGTTCTGTGTTCCTAACACCTTAGCAAAACTGCAAGCCAGTGTACTTTAAGCTACAAAAACATTTAATGAATAGGGAGATGAAAATTGGACACCTTCTCTGCAACTTGACATCCTAGAGAACTAGGGAGCGCAATGAAGAGGTCAGGGTCATTTTGCCAGTATGTCAGAAATAGGATTTGAAACCAATTGGTTCTGAGTGAGTTTTTCATTCTTTAATTCAATTTGTTCCAAACCTGTGACCTTCATGGAAAGAATTATTCATGCCTGACATTTTTATGACATCCTTCTGCCTTTCTCCTTATCCTTGTATTTCTTTCCTATTCCTTTCTTTCTTCCTCTCCCCACTTCCCTTAATCTCTTCCATTGAATCGGTGCTGAAAGGGGATTCTTGGTAGAGAGAAATAAAAGCATCTCCTTCTCCTTCAGAAATCTACAGCTGAGATCTGCTATATTCCTTGCTCCCCTTAAGTACCTAGAAGAGGAGGAAAGAGGAATGAGTTCTGCCTGGGGCCTGGACTTTTGCAAATGAGACAATGCCTCCAGTGGTGATCACAGCTCTAGCCCAATTTCTTTTCATCTGATACTGGAGGACTTCCTAACATGTCCTTCTTTGCTGTCTTGACTTCCACCCCTCTCAGGTTGCTAGGTCGTTTTCTTTCACCAACTTATTTTCCATATCACCATGAACTGAGCTGTAAAACATTTTTTTGTTTTTTTGTTTTTTGTTTTTTTGTTTTTTTCTACATGCATCTTGTCCTCAAGCTTGAGACCACAGTGTGTTTTTTTTTTTTGTTTTTGTTTTCCACATGCTGTTTATCAAACTGGAGCTTTAGAATCACGTGACATTGGATGCCATTGGAGGCAAAATTTACTACTGAATTGGGTGTCACGTGGCCTTTGTGACTCTCGTTGTGGTGAGCTGGACTTGACACTTGGATTTACTTGGGACTTGGTCTTAAACAATTAATTCATTGGTCACTAGTTCATACACTCCTTAGCCTGGGGGAGGTTCCCCAGGGGAAGGAAAGGAGGAAAGGGTCAGACATTAGTTTTTTTTTCTTTTCATGATTATTCCTGGGAAGGCTTCTGCCACCTCAGTTCACCCCTTCATCTGCCTAGCTTCCTCAGCTCACCCCCTATACCCTATGCTGTGTGGCAGAAGAAAAGGCCATATAATTTATCTAAAGCGTCTTAAAGTCAATTGGTTTAGTTTTGTATGTTTTAAAAACCATGATTTACAGAATTACAGAAAATTCTAAAAATTCACTTTAATTTGTTACATTGCTAGTCTAATCTTTTTGTGCTTGTCATTATTTTTTCCTTGTGGGTTATTCTTTAATAAATAGTGGATCTGTTTGGTGTGGAAGTCAAATCCATTTCATTTGAATGCACAAAATACATGTCAGGAACCAGTGTTAGAATTTTGACTGGCCATAAGCAGACTGGTTAGATTTAAATGTCTTTTATTGTCAATCTTGTAGACTTTTTGAGTGAAAGGATTTTTTTTTTTTAATTTTTTATTTTATTTGAATAACGTATGTGTGGGTAATTCTTCAACAATAACCCTTACATAGCTTTCCGTTACAAATTTTTCCCCCCAACTCCCCACCCCTCCCCTAGATGGCAGGATATCTACTACATGTTAATTATGTTAAAATATTGGCAAATCGAGTATATGTATACATATTTCCAAACTTATCATTGGTGTGCAAGAAAAATCTTATCTACACGAACGATATATCAGATAAAGGAAACACAATGTAAGCAAACATCAATCAAGGAGTATGAGAATGTTATGTTGTGGTCCACATTTCGCATCCCTCTCTCTGGGTGTATATGGCTTTCTTCAGTGAACAATTGGAGGTGGTTTGAAACATTTCATTGTTGAAGAGAGTCATGTCCATCAGAATTGATCGTCATATAGTACTGTTGTTGCTGTGTATAATGATCTCCTGGTTCTGCTCATTTCACTCAGCATCAGTTCATGTAAGTCTCTCCAGGCCTCTCTGAAATCATCTTGCTGGTCATTTCTTACAGAACAATAATATTCCATAACATTCATATACCATAATTTATTCAGCCATTCTCCAATTGAAGGGCATCTATTCAATTTCCAGTTTCTAGCCACTACAAAAAGGGCTGCCACAAACATTCTTGCACATGTGGGGCCTTGTGAAAGGATTTTTTAAATGTGACACTCTGTTTGGGTAAGTTTCACTGCATCGAGATCCCTTTGTGATGCCTTTTTCTCTGGTCGTTATATTGACACCTTTATATTGGAGCTGTGTCTTAACTGGTCTGTCAGTCTTATAAAATGATGCATGGCACACTGCTAAGATTACTCTTTCTTCTGGTCCAGATGCAGGATTTGTGCTCAGCAAAAGATACTCTGGGGCTAAAATAAAGAGGTAAAACATGGTCTGAGATAGTAGGAAGAGGAAAGGGAAGGTAGTAAGAATGTTTATAATGCCTTCTATGTACTAGACACAAAAGATTACTAAAATAAACTTGCAAGAGCCTTAGAAAGAGAAAAGGTATCAAATATGGCAGAGTTGGGGGGGGGGAGAGACAGAGACAGAGAG
>JAJPUD010000959.1:184187-213045 GCA_023553655.1 Myrmecobius fasciatus
GGGGGGGGGAAGGAGGAGAGAGGGAGAGACAGAGAGACAGAGGGAGAGAGAGAGAGAGAGAGAGAGAGAGAGAGAGAGAGAGAGAGAGAGAGAGAGAGAATTTCTCTACAAAGGAAATTCAAAAACGTGGGAGCTGGCTAGTGGGTAGGCCAGAGATAAAGATTGCCCCCCTCCCAAGGATATTTCACTTCTGACAGGGACTAATTAATTTTTGTACATGGTTCTGAGCTCCCCTCTCATTAGAGTTTGGGTTGAATACCAACATCTTTCTACCTTTTTACTAGGAAATTGTTTAGCAGTATATTTTAAGGATTCTTTGTGTTTTTGTTTTTTTTTTTCATTTTGAATGTAATACATATGATCCTTATTTTATGCAAATGTGGTTTTATAAGTTAAATTTTAAGCAATTTTGAAAATATTTTCTTCAATTCATTTTACTAACAGTTTCTATCTCCTTTCTTACCTATACTCTTTGCATCTCTACTTTGAGTCTCCTTGGTAAAATATCAGAATAATAAAAATTAATTCTTGGAACTCCCATGCCTAATTAACTATGAACTGAAAGGGAAACATGAATTTTTGCTGATTCATTACAGCCTGTATAAATTGTTGACCAAGATGTCCCTGGAATAGTTTCCCTAGTGAGCTGGGAAGAACAATGTTATGGTGTTCAGACAGCCTATCTTTCCATTTATAATTGAAAAGCCCCAACTTCAGCCTTGAGGCTATCCAGCATGTATGGAAAAGAAATTGAGTCTTTCCTAGAACAAAATGTCTTAAAATAAAAGCTCACTGCTCTGTCTCAATATCAGGTTGTCCATTCAGAATACACAATATCATTTAAGGGTGAACTTGGCTATCAGACATCAGAGATAGTTAGAAAGTTCAAAAATATGAAGAAAGAAAGGGAAGGAATATTTATTGGGCAACCTGATTTATTTACAATAAGAATGGAGTTTACAATTGTACATGTGTTCTATTTCTAGACATAGTGAATGAGTTTTGCAGAAATTACAGGTTAGTGATTTATCAACTTTTTTTTCTTTTTCAGAATTTTACTTATAATTATTTAGTTTTTTAAGGTATTGGAGACCTGTGGATAAAAATGAAGTTAAACATAAACAACTAGTATATATCTTACGTGGTGAGGCAATAGAAATTTGAATTACTTTTTTTTTTCTTGACCTGTGATTTCCTATAGAGATCTCAAGATGAGGACTTTATTTCTACATTTTAAGTTTCAAATTGTCTTTCTCCCTTCCTTTTCACCCTACATCAAAGAAGGCTACCATTTGACACACACACACACACACACATACACATGCATGTACATTTACGTATGTATATACAAATACATATATATGTATATGTGCATTTCTATATCTATATCTGAATATGCAAAACCATACTAAGCATACTCCTATCTGCCAGCTCTTTCTCTGGAAGTGGGTAGCATTTTTCCTTTGTAATTGATTTGAGGATTTCTACTACTCAGAATAATTTAATTGTTCTGAACAATATTGCTGTTATTATATACAATATTCTCTTGATTCTAATCATTTCTTTCTTCATTATATATTTCATGCACATTTTTCTAAAATCAACCAGGTCATCATTTCTTATAACACAAAATATTACATTCCATGTAGTATATGGCCTTAATGAGTACATTGGGATACTAAAAATTCACATCACTTGCTTAAGGTCATACTCAGTATTGATCAGATACAAGTCTTAAACCCAGGTTTTCCTGGCTCAAAGGTCAGAACTCTCTATGCATTCTAACGGAGTGCCTTTTTAATGTGATCTTAAAGAATTCTCATTTGGATTCAGCTTTTTAAGCAACCAAATGAAAATAGATTTGTAGATTTATAGCTGAAAAGGAATCCCATAGTATCTAAAACTAATTCCATTGTATTTTATTTTGAACAAGAAGTAAAATCTGTTTTAGATTGAGAATATTGAATTTTAATTTTAAAAGCCTGTAATTTTTCATGCTCATATTGTAATTACTCTAGTAATAGAGTAATAGTAATAGTGGTGTGGAGGGGATATATCTTGAGTTCTCAAAGACTATGCCTCCCCAAAAAGTACAATCTTCAATAGGACTACTAAACTGGAAAGGCTCTGAATATAGGCTCAGTTAGGTTAGTAAGATAGGAAAGACTTCATTTTATGCAGGATTAATCATTAGGAGAATTATGACTTATTTTTCCTCCTTATCATTACAATCCTTTCTAGGAGGCATGGAAGGGTTTCTGATTAACTTCAGTTGAAAGACCACTCATAACCAGGATATCATTTTGTCAACAAACATTTGTTAAATACCTTCTGGTGTGCCAGATACTGTTGCTGCTGACACAAAGCCAAATGAGACATTTGGGAATGAGGGAGTTGGGATTCTGAAGGAGAAAATGACAACAGTATATACAGGTATAAGTATAGAAAACATATATGAATACATGAAAGATAATTTGGGGAAGATTTCCTGACAGCTGATGTTGATGTGGCATTTGCCTGAATTTTGAAGGAAGTTAGAGATTCCAAATAAATAGAATTGAGGAAAGAGTATATTCCACCCAGAGGGGAAAGTCTATGTAAAGGACCAGAGATGGAAGAAATAATGTATGTGAGGAACAAGAAGAAGGGTTTGATTCAATTAGATAAAAAAGAAGGGAACTAATGCATAATAAGCCTAGAAAGATCTCAGGAGAACATAAACTCCTGGGGAGCAGGAGCTTTCATTTATCTTCATTCTCTCAACTTCCAACACAAAACCTGGTGTACAGTTGGTGCTAAATAAATGCATGTTGATTCTAATTGTTTAATGGGGAAAGTATGCCTCCAGCACCATTGGGAAGAAAGCATGTTATAACTCTCAAAGCACTAAATCAATGGGAGCTGGCTGGTTTCTTTTTCTTTGATTTGTGATTTTATGATTTCCTACATAGTCTTACCAGATGATGAGGAAGAAAAGATACCTCTCCCAGTGGGCTTAAATGAATGGTCTTCAAATAAGGCAATAGGACAATTTGCAGAGGGGTATTGATCCCAGGTTCTGATGAGTCATGGTTCTGTAAGCAATTTTATTATGATCACTGAACTTTTTTCCTACAGAGAATTGTCATGCCAATAATGTATCTTACTTTCCAACTGCTCCTTATCTGCCCCTGTTCTCCTCTCCCTTAACTGAAAGCAAAACTATACTTATTTCTGGATTTTTTTTAAATGTACTTGTAATGAATGAGAAATCAATAGAGAAATGCATCCATTATGCATAAGCTTGCCTTTTCTACTATTTTAAATGGATTAGAGCTTTGTGCCAATTGATTTCAGAGAACTTTCCCTATAGGAATGTGATTCAGCTGGGTATCTCACACAATCAGAAATCTGCTAGAACTGACTGCTCAGCAGAAATATTTCAGCCTATTTGCCATTTTCAAGGCTTCCTACAGAGAGAAAAACCTTACAGATCAACATATACACCTCTGTCATAGTATGGAACAAAAGAAACTAAAAGACAAACATTCTCACAAACAAGGAAAGCCTAAGTCTGAAATTCTGTCATTTTTATGTTCTCTGTCTAAATGTGACATCGTTGCTTTTCTGCAGTTCTGCATACTAAGTATCTAACCCTGGCCCTTCTGTTTTATTAGTTGTTACCTTCCAGGGGTGTACAATATTACTCCTACTTCCTTTCCTTTGAGAAAAAAAGTTGGGGGAGAGAGACAGCAGGACTGTGCTTATTCAAAGTAATGCTTCAATAAATTTCTCTAGTCCTTTCATTTTAGCTTTCATTTTATCTCCTTATAACCCATTCTTTACTTCCCAGTGGAGCAATTACCTTGTTGTTGGTCAGAGGAGGAGGAAAGCTGTTTTCTCTATCACTTCATATGCTGTGTTTCAGTATTTAAATTTCTCTTCTCTCCACCACTCCTAACACTATGACCCCCTCCACATATATTTTGAAGATATCAAGAAATTGTTCTGCCTTTATCTAATAGAATTTCTCCTGTTTCTCTTTCTCTCTCTCTCTTCTTCCTTCCCTCTCTTCCTCCCTGTATCTCTACTCCCCTACCACTCTCTATATGTCTTTCTCTATCTCTTCCTCTTTTTGTCCCTCTTTCTCTCTCTGTCTTTCTGTGTATTTTTCTTTTTCTCTCTATTTGTGTGTATCTCTCTACCCATTTCTGTTTATCTGTGTCTCCGCCTCCTCCTCCTCCCCCTCTTTCTTTTCCTTCTTCTTCTTCTTCTCCTTCTTCTCCTTCTTCTTTCTCCTCTTTTCCTCCTCCTCCTCCTCCTATTCCTCTTCTTCCTCCTTCTCTCCCCCTCTGTCCCTCTCTTATTCAAAGTAATGCTTCCCTTCCCTCTCTCCCTATTTTCACCCCTTTCTCCCCTCTCTTTCCTCTATTCCTTTCTGTTTTTTTCCCTCTCTCAGTTATGAATGTACACATCTATATCTTTTTGCTTTGTGAATGCACCCATTGCTGCCAAACAAAGCTCGGTATGGTTAGGGAATTCCTTTGGGAGACAACTCAGGAAGGAAATGATCAGCTTTAGCTTGTCTTTCACAGGGAATGTCCATCCATATACCATAGTTAGAGATGTGGAGAAGGAGGTCTGTAAAGTATGAAGAACAAATTGTACTAGGAATGTCAACCAACCAAAGCTAACTAGGCTATAGTAAGCAGCATTAATTCAATGGAGGCAGAGTAAATCTTAGTGTAGTACAGTAAAGCTTTGTTTGCCTTAGGACTTCGAGGAGAAAACTGTTTTTTAAAACCACTATCATACAAACCTGACTAGTGTCTGATGATATATACATCAGTAAGTCTGATGTCATTTCCTCTTACAATTACATAATTACTCTTTTATGTCCCTTGTACAACCTCATGCTTACCTCACTCTTCAGAAGTGAGTCAGAAGTGAAAAGATGAGCTTTCCGGGTATGAGAGATGGCTAATGCAAATGTGTGGAGTTGGGAGACGGAGTGACATGTGTGCCAAAGCATAAGTAGGACAGTTTGGTTAGATCATAGAGTGTTTGGGAGGTAATAAAGTGTTGGAAGACTGGAAAGCTAAAAAGTAACCAAGTTGTGAGAATATTATGATTCTCTGTACTTTTCTTTAGCCAGACTGGATTTGGAGTGTTATGATCAGTTTAGAGTTACAGATTTTAATGTATATTAATATGTATATAATATGTATATAATAATAATAATGAAAAGACATTGATCATCTGAATCCAATAGAAAGTAACCAGGATGGTAATAAGAATGGAAACCATATGGAAGTTATGTGAGGATTTGCTGGCAATGAAGTTAGTCATTATTCTAGTGAAGAAAGTAGTTGGGGGATTATGGTGGGGAGGAAGGGAGGAAGGGAAGCAAACCAAATTTGCTTGTTTCAATTTTTTTAAACTAGAAGAGAAAAGAAAAAAACCAAACAATTTGGTGTACTTGGACCCAAAAGGAGAAATTAGGAACAATGAGCATCAGTTACTGAAAGGCAGATTTCAATCATATCCAAAAACTTCCTAATAATTAAATATGTCTAAAAATGAAATATGTCTGCTGGAAGGAGCAGTGAATTCCTCAGTACTAGAGTTTTCTAAGAAAAAAATCAAATGTCCACTTGGCACAAATTGTTGCAGAAAAAATCAATGCATCAAATATGAGTTTGGTTAATGCCCTCTTAACTTCCTTCTTGTTCTAAGTTCTTTGATTTTTCTGAGCAAAACTTTTTTTTTCTTTATGAAGGCTCCATATATTTTAAATGAAAGGAAAATTCTGTTTTCTTGGGGGAATGAGAGTGAAGACAGAACTTTTAAATACACATAGAATTTCAGAGTGAGAAAATTATTTGATTAATTATCTTACTTTACCAATGAAGAAATGAAAGCCTAAATGTATGCTCGGACACTTTAAGAGTCATATAACTGCATACATACAACTACCCACATACATTCAAAGTCATACAGCTCATTAAATGAAAAGCCAGACAAGGCAGATGTATAGTGGAAAGAATTCTTTGTACTTCTTTTAAAGCTATAGTTTTAGTTAGTTATGTATATATATTTTAGCATCTATGAGATAATAAGACCTTTGAAGGCAGGTACTTTGTCTTTTGTCTCCAAGGTGTCAGTATAGTGCTCTCCAAATAACACCCACTTATTACTTGTTTATAGCAGAAAGAAAGAAATTATTCTGAGTCAATAGTTTTGGTTTTGAATTCTAGCTCTGTTTGGTGACTTTTGATTTTTACTCATAATTCCTATGTATCAGTTTCTTTATTTGTAACATGAAAGCATTAGGTTAGGTTTCTTTAGTTTCCAAGTTTAAAAATATTATCTGATTCACTATTTTTACTCTTTAATTCTTTACACTATAACAAAGCCTTTTAAACTGTGGGTTGCAACTGCATTTGGCATTGTGTAACTGAATGTGGGGGGTGGAAAAATATGGTTTATTAACAGTAAACATTTGATTTGTATACCTATTTTATATACTTAATTACCCTGGGTGATATAAAAATTTCTGGAGTGAAAAAATTTTGAGTGAAAAAAGTTTAAGTTCTACACACTATTAATTGGACCTCTAAATATTTCCCTTGTCTTCCTCCAACTTTCATTCATCTAAGAGTACAGAAGTTTTGTTTTCTTTCTTTGCTTTCCAATGAACCCCAAATGAAGTGGGGAGAGACACAAGGATGCTCATGTTACTATCTAGATTTCTAGCAGATCAGCTAGGCTTTTCCCATTTGAATCAAAGTAATGTCAAGGGTTAATTTCATCTACCAAGCGCTTTATACTCTCTTCTGGTGTTTCTCTCTTATTCTGTTTCTAAAGATATGCAGCCTAGCTTTTCTCAATCCCCACCACAATCCAATCTTTGAGATAAGTGGCAGCTGTCAGTGTCCCAGAAAAAATAACAGGAAAAAAATCTATGCAGAAGCCTTATGGAATTAGTGTGGTTTTTTCTTGTTTCCTTTTCTTAATATTTTTTATATCACCTTGATTTTCCAGGATATCCCTTCGACTTCCTCTACCAAGAGAGCCCTCCAAAAAATAATTTAAAAAGAAGAAAAGAAGTAGTTTGTCAAAACTAATGAACTATCAATCAAATCCAACAATAAATATAATGTTTCATATCTATAGCCACCTCCTTCCCACCTCCTTTCCTCCCCACTATCCCTGACTCCTGCAGTGAAACATGCTTTGTCATATTTTTTTATCCTTTGGAGTTAGTCTGGATTTTTATGATTACTCAGTACTTACTCAGTTTTGATTTTGTTGTTGTTCTTGTTCCCTCTTTATGTTGTAGGAGTGATTATGACTATTTTTTCCAGGTTCTATTTCATTTTGTCTTGGCCTTAGTTCATATAAATAGAATTAGTAAAATTTCTAGCCACCCTTCTTTAAAGAAAAGAATTACTGAAGGAAGGGAGAAGGCAGCTAGTTAGGTTTCCATTGATTTTGCTGTTGATTATTGTACAGATATCAGTGAATCACTTTCTTTGGTTAAATGGAGATAATAAATCTTACTACTTAGTAAAGATTGCTGGGTCAACTGTAGATTAGAATTCAAATTGTGTCTTCTCCCACATCCCTATTTTTAGAGCAGAAATGTCAGGGAAGAAAGTGGGGAAAATGTCATTTCAGTAAAAAGAATAAATATAAGTGCTATTCTTAAGTTGGGTCATGGCTCTGGGGCTTTCTTCAACACCAGTATTTTCAATATTTTCAATAACCACTCCAAGAACTACAGGGAATCCATTCATTAGAGCAAATACTAGTACTCAACTTACTTTTCATGATATAATTATGTATAGTTCTAATTCTACATCTATGTGCTCAAAAACATATAGATTTTTATTTCATGTTATTTCATTTTCCATCTGTAAATCTTGTCCTGAAACTCACAAGAGAATAAAGCAAACATTTATTAAGTACGTACTATAATGTGCAAGGCACTATGCAAGGTACTGACTGTACAAAGCTAAAAAGGAAATAGCCCCTGCTTTTGTAGCGTTCTAGATAGAAGGTGTGTACACAGAATAGCAGATAGGAAGTAGAGACAAAGTAATCCTTTATCTTGTGGTCTGTTTTGGGATATATCTGTCCATACAGAATTTTGAGGGGCTATCTTCTTACTGTGATGTATATACTGTGATGGTAACATTTAAGAAATCCCTGAGGCTTGGCCAATTAAATATTCAGAAAATGTATTCACTCCATAGGACCAGGAAGTAAGTTACTTCTGTGATTCCTTACCTTGATTCCTATCATTTATCTCAGGAATTGTTGAAGACTCTCCACCCCAATTATTCAAAATAAATGTAAATTTACTTTAAGGGAAAAAAATTAAACTTTTCACTTCTTCTATTTCCCTAATGGATAATTATGATCAATTCAAATTTTCATAACTTGTTAGACCTCCAAAAATATTGAAAACTGCTACTTTAAGATCTTATTGGTGAAATATGAGAAAACTTCTGATATATTACATAGTATCACAACAAAAGGCAGCTTATGACCTTGGTAGTTAGAACATAGGAAATCACTTATCTTCTTGTGTCCATGACTATAAAAATTGAAGATTCCATTCCTTTTTGTTTGATCTTGGTCATCAGTTTCTCAGTTTTGTCATCTTTAAAATGAGGCTTTTGGACTAGGGTGTTCTACAATCAGGATCCTATGCTCCTAATGCCCTTTTAGTTTTTGTAGCTTTTTTTTTTTCTGTCACCCCTGAGGACTCAGACTATAACTTTTTGGCTTGATTAACTCTTACACTTAGCTATTGCTTCTCATAACTTTGGAGTTTCTATCCTCCTTGTTATAGGTCCTAGTTAGAATCATCTAAACAGTATTAGGAGAATAAGGAATTCAACTGATCCTCCATCCCTGAGTTAGACTATGTGAAAACAGATCATCTTTCTTCTCCTGGAATCTGGTGCATTTCTGCTGTTATGCACCTGGTTAACTATTAACCTGGAATTTCCAGCGCTGACTCAGCTTAATACAATCCTAGGCTCCTGCTCAGGGATAAGACCTATTTATCTTTAGTAGTAAATTCTTTAGTGGTTGCTTATTAAGAAAACAAATAGAGGTTTGAAATTTTTGTTGGCATCTGCTTCCTAGATATATTTGTGGAAATATGAGCTTGCACTTTTGTTAAAAAAAAAAAAAAGTTTTTTTTTTCCACTTTTCTGTTAAAAAAAAGAAGAGGTTTATGGGGAAAAAAAGATTGTTCATTGACATAAAGGCAATATTATTCTACTAAGTATTTTAAAAATATACATCTAATTAAGTGTAGGTATATAGAATACCCATCTTGTTTCTTGCTCGTGATTTATTTTGTAGTAACATTGTGCATATAAAAGAAAGTTACAGTTCACATAAATGTATAGAATAAAAATGTGCAGACAAGGACTTGGGATCTGATCCTACTGAATATCAATTTGCATCAGTTTTTATTTTAATCAATATTTGTTCATTTGATGTTTCAAACCATATTGCTAGATACTAGGGATATAAAGACAAAAACCAAAAACTTTAAGCCATTGAAGGGCTTTTTTGATAATTTTATCATAATATTATATGTTAATATAATTATCTTATTGTAATTTGTTTAGTGGAAAAAACACGGATTTGGAACAGGACAACCTGGGTTCAAATCCTACCTCTGTCACTGTCTGCCTGAGTGAACTTAGACAAGTCACATCTCTTGGGCAGAGTTTCTTCATCTTTAAAATATTGGGCCAGACCCTTGTAGTTCCTATGATGTGCACAAAGATAAGAAAATACAAGGTAATTTGAGGAGAGTGAGCACTAAGAAGTGGGTGTGGGTGAGCAACCAGCCAGGGAAGATTTCACTGAAGAGATGCTCCCTGAGCTGAGCTTTGAAGCAAGACAGAGATTTTGAGAGCTAAGGTTCTCCCGTTGATGACAGAGGAACCATTGTGCTTTGATGTGGAAGTTATACTTGTCATTTGAAATTTGATGCTTTGTATTATATCTTACAACTGTTCTTCCTACCTAATCACGCAGATCTAATTTTGGCTGAAGGGAAGTTACATGGCACTGATGCATTCTGGGCATGAAAAGGAAGATGATAACGCTTGGGATACCAAGTTCCTCCCTTGTAAAGTGGGAATAAAAATGTATGCTCCACCTGTGACATTGGGGTTACTGTGAGTGGGCAGAAAAGGCACTGTAAAAATACGAGGTTGCATTCCATACATGGAGAAGCCTGCCCATTTGCACATAAGCTCATTTGTCAGTAAGTGACCAAGTGATCTCTGTTCAAATTCAGAAAACCTTTTAGGCCATTCAAAGCTGCCTGAAGGTTCAGAAACACATTGAAGGCTTGCTGTTATCAAGGCAAATCATATCACTGAAGGCTCTTAATTAAAAAAAAAAAAAAGAAAGAATTCAGTTTTTGCAGGTGAATGAGTTGGTGAACAAGTGTCATAAGAGAATTTCAATATTTCCACCATTTTGCCTGACATAGCAGGTCATGCATATGCTTAGCTGATGCTTTTTGGAATTTATCTGAGATGTCCAAAATTTTATTGACACAATTAACTGGCTCAGGATAAAAAAAAAATTCTGACACAATTTTATTAACTCTATTAATGCATTGCAACCCTTTGGCTAATCTATTGTCTTGGTAGAGCTGATCAGCTCCTAGTAGGACCTTAAGTGGGTGACAATATAACTAACAATAGAATGAGGACTAAATGTTGAGACCTAAAGGAGCTATATTACAGAAATGCACATGATATCATTTTACTCTTAAGTTGTGGATAGGTAAATTTCCCTTGAATCTAGAAACAGACGATTATAGTTTACTTCTTTTTATTCTAGATTTAGCCAATAGTTCTTAGTCCTAAATCATCCCCTTTCGGTGGGTAGGGCTACTCTGAAAATACCCATTTTTGTCTCCACCTGTGATCTCGATGTTCTTTGGCACCTGTGCTCAAAGGCAAAGAGCATGGCGTCTTGAGAGCTAGCTGGTCTTTTCCTCTGCTGTGTATTAGCTGTGACCCTGACCAAGTCACCTTTAAGTGCCCCATACAATCCTCCAGGGCTCTCATTTGCAGACAGTTGTCTGCTTCTGTGGAGGGAGTTTCTGCTCTCATACCAGTGAAATGATTTTGGATGCATCCCCTACCCCAATCCTCAAGGACAAAGCTCCTTATCTGAGTAACCATTAGCATATAAGGCCGTTGTGAGTCACCACTTGTCTTTTCTCCCATGCACTTGGACAGAGACTATTGTTTTCTGTGGCAGGACTTGGTACTCCCAGGACCTTATGGTATTTACAAGTCTTCCAAACCTTTGTTCAAAAGGACCTAAAATTCAACTCTATATTTGTTTGTCTGTTGTTGCTGCTTTCTTGATGCTTCAGGGTGACCTTTAATCAAAAAATATCTTTTCATTTTTTTTTTTTTTTTTGATTTGCTGTTGGCCAGTGGGAGGTTATTACTCTGTTGCTTATATTTTCTGTTGGGATCCAAGTATACATTTTTTCATTCACTAACTTAAAAATGGAATAATATTTCACAGACCATATCAACACTTCCTTATTCTCCTCCCTACAACCCCCTCCCACACCACCTCAGACATCAGAGGGAAGATGTGTCCTTGAGCACTATTCCTGGAGATAAAATTGGGCCATTTCAGTAGTTTTGATGTTGATGACAGAGGGGCTATTGTGCTTTGATCTGAAAGCCAGACTTGTCATTTGAAATTTGGTGCCTTTGTATTGTATTCTCCAACTGCTGTGTCTACCCAGCTACGCAGGACTAATTTGGGTTGGAAGGTGTCATTTTAGAGGGCACTTTTTGGGTGGTTTTGGGGAATAGAGTAGGGTAGCAATTCTAATGCATTTTTTAAAGTCCTACATGAAAAGTCTACCCTCCTTTAGCTCAGCAGTTAGTGTGTTCTTGGGTATATGTGTGTAAGAGAATGTTAAAGGCTATAAAAAGTTGAAAGGGAATGGTGTAACTATCTACCAGAATTTTCACATAACTCTCCCTTTGATGAATTTTGTTTTAGCCAAACTAGACTTCTAATTGTTCTCCAAAACCTGGATTTCATCTCCTTTTCCCACAATTCAAAGCTCAGCTTATGTTACCTCTTCCATGAAACTTTCTTTGATCTCTTGAGTTAGTTCTCTGTTTCTCTCCCTATTAAATTGTACTTTACTTGGGTATAGATTTAGAATTGAAATGCCTCATTTGTATACACATTGAATCTTATTAAAATGTAAGTTGTTTGAGGTTAAATATTGTTTGCTTTCTGATTTTGTTACATAATAACTTGTCTTTAATTTATATTTATTGAATCAAATTGAATTTTCTGAGATTCATTTATAAAATTGTACTTTGACTACTGGATCATAATTTGTTCTTCTTGGTTGGGGGTACCTTTGTGTTATAACACTGAGCCTAGCATATAATTACATGCTTAATAAATGCTTTTTTCATTTTTCATTGATTCATTCATATTGGTTGTTTGTTTTTCTTTCAGGTTTTTTAATACTTCTGAATCTTTTTCTACATTTTTATTCATGACATCAAAACATCCTCAGAATCTCTTACTCACCCTCTCTATCTTACTAAACATAACCAGCCACCCTGATGATCTCATGCTTTTTCAAGGAACTCCTAAGTAATCTGGCATCCATGAATTTCATTTAAAAATATTTTGCTAACTCTAGTTCAATATATAATAATTTTATTTATAACCCTATGTATTTTATTTTAGCATTTAAAAACATAATCCTGAGGAGGAGTCCATGACACAAAAAATTGTTATCCCTGCTCTGAGGATAGTTAATAGAGGCAGAGTTCTTTGTATCTGTCTACTGATATAGAGCATGAACAACTTTCATTTCACTGTAGATTAAAGGGCAATATAGTGACTACATGAAAAAATTTAAGTCAGTTTGAATATCAGCTGTGCTAAATAGGACCTTCAATTTGAATATGAGCTCAACTGTACAACAGTAATAGTTTTTGCCTGCTTCTTTTATACAGCTGTTGTCATGATCAGTTGAGTAATAATAGTATATAAAATAATAATTTATATGGATTTTAAAAGTATCATAGAATTTTCAAACTATTTACCATATAATACCTCTATTAAATATATAATTATTTCCACCTGACTTATGAAAAAATCATGGCCTTCATACGACATATGACTTGCTCAAACTAAAAAGTGATTATTTCAAGACTAAGGACCTTTACTCTTTCTTCCTTCCTCTATTTCTTGTCTTAGTTTCAAGGAAAGAGCCTTTACATATATTTGGGAGTAATGCTTCAGATATGGGTTTTACTTTTTTGAGAATTTCTTAACCTCTAATCTCAAATCTGAGAATCAAAAAAGATTCAATCAATCAACTATTTATCTTTATTAAAAGGATATTATGTGCAAGCTTCTGTGCTAGGTGTTAGCGGGAGTGGGGAAAAGGACAAAAAAAAAACCATACTTGTCCTCAAGGTCTTTATATTCTCTCAGTGGAGACTATATCTACCTAGGAGAAGACATAGTATCCTTTTCTTAAATAACATGATGTTTTTTCTTTCACTTCTATTTCACAGCACTTTATCTAAAATAATTATATAAACCCCTACATCAGTAATCCATAGCACAAGTTTACTTTTCTAAAATATATGTTCATCCAAGATCAAAAAACAGTAAACAGTAGTCTTAAACTACATCCCCATTGGTTGGCAGTATTAAGTGATCAATCCTATGCCAATGACTTTTATTTTATTTTATTTTATGTTTTTTGCATGGAAGGCTGGGATACCAACATAGTAACTATAATAATAAATGACATTTAGACAATATTGTTTTATGCATAAACATAATATATTACCCCCTCTTTTTTTTTTTCTCTCTCCTTCCCAACCTCCATTGTAAGGTCTTGAGGTTAAGAATTATTTTTATATTACTCCCAGATCCTGGCATTATGCCTAGCACATATATTAAGCATTTAAGTTTAAAGAATCAATTGGACCTGACGCTGTTTGAGGGATTTTGCTTTTATATTCTAGTGTAAAATTATATAGTCTCTTATCATGGATGATCACATAGCTGTAAAAAGAAAGTTTACTCTTAAAATCCCAGTCAAATTTCCATTTGAGTAATTCCTCTCCATTCAACCTGCTCACTTTTAATACACTCCTGGAAGTATATTAAATGTCCTCCTTTGATTTTCCTTTTAAAACAACTGGGGGGCTTTTACAAAGAACATGCAGTAACTACTGCTTATGTCTAGAGACAATAGTGTTTTGGTGCAGTGGAGGAGATTTTTTTTAAGTCAGTGGTGGGTAAAACATCATCACCATGTTAATGGATCATTGTGTTCTGTAGTTGGAAAAGCTGCTCTAGGCTGTTTTTATGATTTGGGTGGACCACTGTGTCTGAAAAGATGTGTTTATGGCGAGGGGCAGAAGTCTCTACCACTAACTACCCCTGTGACCCTAAGTCAATCATTTAATTGTATTGATTTTCTCATCTAGGGCTGCTGCAAAAATGCTTCAAAGGGTTTTTATGGAGAGTAAATTAGGTAATACATATGAAAACACTTTGAAGATTCATAAAAGTGCAACATTAAGTAGTAAAGAATAGACACTTTCTTTTGTGTATGCACAATATCTTTGAGGATAGATTTTTTAAAAATAGCCAAGTCATAGGAAGACAGGTTCAATGATTCTTAGTTAAAAGAACATTTAACTATAGGCTGCCACTAATTTCTTTTGTGGTTCATAAATTGTTTTTGAGAGAATGCCAAAAGAAGAGTTCTAAAATGTTGTGAGCATGTGACATAACCAGAAATGGACTCCTAAGAACCTCTTTTTTCCAGAACCACATTGACCTGTATTCTATCATGAGTTCTAGAGTTAGAAGGGATTTTAGAGATCATCTCATCTAATCCAATCTAACCTGCAGTCTTTTAAAAACATACTTTGATAGCTCTAGTTCACTATAATTAACTGGTTTTCTTTATAATCTTATGTATTTTACTTTATGCATTTACAACTATTATTTTGAAAAAGAATCCATATGTTTCACACTAGAGACCACCTAAGAGATGCAAGACATCAAAAAAAAAATTTTAAAAACCCTTTTCCTAGTAAGAAAAATTAAGGAAGGCCTAGAGAAATTAGGGTCATATAGTTCAGATCTTCTTATTTCAAATCTAGTACTATTTCATGATACTGCTTTGTATTATTACAAATCTTTCCAGAAGACATCAGATTCATAAATAAAGATTGTTTAATGAAAATACATATTATTATTATTATTATTTTTGCTGAGGCAATTGGGGTTAAGTGACTTGCTCAGGGTCACACGGCTAGGAAGGATTAAGTGTCTGAGACCAGATTTGAACTCAGATTATCCTGACTTCAGGGCTGGTGCTCTATCCACTGTACCACTTAGCTGCCCTGAAAATAAATATTATTTAATGTCATTTCACCTTCTACTACCATTTAAATAGTCACTGGTCAAGTTATCTGCTTTTTTGCTTAGTGTTAAAAAAAAAGGCTCGAGATTAACTGCCTATCATTGATATTCTAAACACTAATATTCTATTTCTTTGTTGTGATTATTTTCAATCTACTACAGTCTCCTTAATTACATTTTAATCACTGACCAAAGGTAATTGTTTAATTCCTAAAGCATTGTTCCATTAGGTCTTTTAATACTTGTAGTTTGTGTGTGTGTGTGTGTGTGTGTGTGTGTGTGTGTGTGTGTGTGTGTGTTGGTGGGAAGACAAGCATGGTATCCCCTCAATGTGTCCTTCTCCCCTCTCCTCTGTCTGAATTCATAGTACCGTGGGGGCAATCGTCATCCAGATTCATAGTTCTGAATCTTCCACCAATCAGACCAAACAAGATGACACATTAATCCAAAGAAGCATTAAATAAAACAGAAAGTAAGATAAGATAATATGGAACTGAATCAGCTATTAATCATCCCAATTATTTATTCTCATTCTCAAATGGGTGTCACCCCCACTTGTCTCCGGAGAGCACAAGATGATTCCCAATTAACTCCTCTGTTTCTCTTAATCAATGGGAGTGGGACATTAGCTCACTCATAGCTAGGGAAGCTCACCAGAACTTCAGTCTTGGGAGTACTGGCTCCTTAGCATAGCACCTAGAAGGATTGGAGAGATAACTGTTGAGTTGTCAGCTGCTATAGTCTAAAGTGCTCTGACATCTCTTGGCCCTGAGGTCCCTTCTTCTGCTCACAAGTAGTCCTGGAATGATCTAGGCCGAGCAGCAATTTTCACTTTCTCTGGACTTTTCCCAAGTAGCCTCCTTTGAAAGATTTCCCCAGCTTTTAAACTGAGCTTGCTAGGAGCTACCTAATTCGACTCTGTGTTCAGTGACATCATCATGCTATATAGTCATTTTTTTTCTGGTACTTGGAGAGTCCTTGTTCTTCTTGCCTTATAGGTATAAATAAGCTTAAGGCAAAAAAAATTCCCCCCGAAAACCCCAAAACTCCTTTCCACTTTGGGAGTCAGAAGAGAGATTTCATTAGTTCCAGACTAGGTCATGGTTAGGTTCTGGGGCAGATATAAAGTTTAGATAATATTTGGGTGCCTGCCCTTCTGGAATTTACACCCCAATAAACTGAATAGACATATGATTTGGATGGATTCCTAATCTCATTTGTGTGGGTGATCCCTCTATCCTTGCACATTGCAATAGTCCTCATACTCTGTGATTTTATCCAGGTCTTTCTGAAAATCCTCTATAATCCCACTTTAAGAAGCCTTTTCCAGTCCCCCTTGATGCTTATACCTTCATTTTTCAGATTATCTTCTATCTACTTTTCAAATATTTTATAAGTATCCAGTTATTTACATATTGCCTCCATTAAAATGTGAGGTCCTTGAGAGCAGGAAATTATTTTTGCCTTTCTCAGTATCCCTAGCATTTAGCACAATGCCTGGTATATAGTAAATTTTTAATAAATACTTGTTGAGTAATTGACTCCATAAAAAGTGCATTTCTTTATGAAATGCACTAGATTTACTTTGCTCCTTGCAATGTTACATATAGTACTTGGCCCAGTCACTTGTTATCGCCCAATTTCACTATAGCCATCCCAGCTTCCTTTCTACTCACACATATTGTCTTGATTATGTCTTTAATGCTACTATTTTCATGGAAGTCATTATTGGTGATGTATTGAATACAAGCTTGTTTTGATTGTCTTTTGGGTGACCTTGAATTTTGATTCTTTAGAACTAATGTATTCCTTCTAGAGGATATTGTGAATAGAATCCTGGACTTAGACTAAAAAAGATCTGAATTGCTTAGCTATTTATTAGATAGGTGAACCTTAGTTCCATCCTTAATATAATGAAAATAGTAATAGATATTACATTATAGTGTTTTTGTATCAAATTAGATATTATTTGTATTATCAAACAAAATAATAATTGTAAACTTTATCAGAGAAGTAACATTTGTGAAATGCTTTGCAAAATTCGTACTATGTGAATATTGCATTGTATTATTACTAATATGTACACAGTGATGTTGTTAAGAGCAGAAGAGTACACAGCACAACATGAGGGAGGAAAGAGCACAGTACAATCTTGTCCTTCAGGCATACTAATAATTAAATAGGCTTTTGTAAGAAGACTTAGGAATCTGACCATTGCCTATAGCATTATTTCTATGAAGAAATAATTTCTTATTTCCAAACAATAAATCCTTCACAAGTTAGGGATTACCTGTATTTTGTTCAATGTTATAACCCTGTGAGGCAGATTTGTGGAAAAGAAACAGAAAACATTTTGAAGCTCAATATAGTGGGAAAGATATTGAATTTGGAATCAAGGGACCTGATATTTTTATAGAGCAAGATTTGAAAGGGAATAAAAATTTTAAAGGAAAATCAAATGCATTTACAATGGAAAAGTTTTATGAGGTGAAGGATAGGACATATTTATTAGATTTTGTATTTTGGGTTACAAAAGCCTGATAATGGGGGAAAATGGGAAACAAGAGAAGAGACTTGTTCTTTGTTGCTTTGTAGTCATTCCAAGTCTCCAGATCAAAAACATTTATTAAATATTTACAATGTGTTAAGCATTAAGGACAAAAATATAAGCAAAAAGAGTTATTAAGTGACTTGACCAGGTTCATTCAGCCTTTCATATAGCTGCTTTCAAGGAATTCTCTTTTTAAGGGTGAAGATAACATATAAAAAGGATCTGAAGTGGAGGAGGAAGGGAAGGAACAGAGAAAATGTACCACCATGGAATTCTGGATAAGTCTGGAGAGACAGGAGAAAATTAGAGAAATGAATATAACTACTTAGGGCACGACTTCAAAGTAGATATTGTAGAAGGAAATCACAAATCAGAGGAATAGTACATTTATCTTCCAGAGTGAGAAAGCTGCTGGGCAATGATGGAAAAGTTCAGGAAGTCAGGAAGAAAGTCTAGAGAAGAGTGGAGTAATCATGACTGATCTTAGCAAACCCTTAAAATAGAAGTTCTGGCCAAAGGAAGAAAAGGCCAAAGGGGCAATAGTGTGTTTCTTCTATCATGACCGCCTGAAAAGACAGAAGACACAGACAAGGAAGAAGAAATAGTGGAGTTCCTAAGTGTGTCTTCTCTATGTTCTTTCAACCATTACTAGTCTAGTTCTCCCTTTCTTTTCCCCACTTGACAAATACCTCATTTTATTTTTCCCCAATAGTATTTTATTTTTCCAAATACATGTAAAGAGAGTTTTCAACATTAATTTTTGTAAAATTTTGTGTTCCAAATTTTTCTCTCTCCCTCCTTTATGTCCCCCCCCAAGACAGCAAGCAATGAATTCAAGCAATAGGTTAAATATATATACTTCTTTTAAGCATATTTTCATATTTGTCATATTGTGCAAGAAAAATCAGATCAAAAGAGAAAAATCATGAGAAAGAAAAAAAACAAGTAAACAAATAACAAAAAAGGAAAAAATACTATGCTTTGATTCACATTCAGTCTCCACAGTTCTCTCTCAGATTGCAGATGGCATTTTTTTCTATCTCGAATCTATTGGAATTGCCTTGAATCACCACATTGTTGAGAAGAGCCAAGTCCATTTCAGTTGATCATCACATAACCTTGTTGTTACTGTCTACAGTATTCTCTTGGTTCTGCTTACTTCATTCAATATCAATTCATGTAAGTTCTTTCCAGATTTTTCTGAAATTAGTTTGCTCATAATTTATTATAGAACAATAATATTCCATTACTTTCATATACCATAACTTATTCAGCCATTCCCCAACAGATGGGCGTACAACTCAATTTCCAGTTCCTTGTCACTACAAAAAAAGGGTTGTTATGAACATTTTTGCACATGTGGGTCTTCCCCCTTTTTATATTTTTTGGGGATATAGCTGGTCTGGTTCCCTTTTGCTTGAACTTTATGGTCTTCTTTTCAAATACTCTTGAAGGCTAGGAGCAAAATTACATTTTTCTGTATTCAAAGCTTTAGATTAGATTTGGGAGCCATTTTTTTTCAAATGGGCAGATAAATTTTTAGTCAAGGGGGTTTTGTCCTGTTATCAATAAAAAATGCTCTCTTAGTCATTTAAAAAAATGTTCTTTTTTGATGGTACCTGAATATAAAATGTCAAGAAGATGTCATTATTTCCTCATTCCAAGTATAAGATGACCAAGTATCAATCAGTAATTAATTAGAATATTATCAAGGATAGTGTAGTGGACATGTTCTTAATACTCTTCTCTTCTGGCTTTCTTTCTACCTCTTACATCGTTTTCTCTTTCTCTAAGTGTGAGTGTTTCTTAAAATTAAGTCTTTGGGCCTTTCTCTTCTGTCTTTATAATTTCTTCCTTGGCTATCTCATTTACTTCATTGTTTTTTTAATTATCATCCTAATAGAGATAATTCCAGACATATATAGCTTGGCTTATTCATTTCTATGATTTCTAGTCTCACATTTCCATTTGCTGTTTCTTTCCAGTGGAATTCCCACTAATATCTCAAACTCAATTTATCCAGAGGTGAAAACTCACCATCTTTTCCTTCTGTTTTTTTTTTTTTCCATTCTTCTAGTCAGATTGTCGGCATTATAATGCTCTGAGTCAGCAGGCTCAAAAATTCCAGTCATCTTTGATTATTTTACTCCTTCATCCCTCATATGAAACCATTTGCCAAGCCCTGTTCTGTAGATTGTACCATATGACCCTCATCAATATTTGTCTGGGCAATTGCAATTGCTTCCTATCTAGTTTCTCTTCCTTTAACTCCTTCCCTGACATTCCATCTTATAAAATACTGTAAATTTAATATTCTTAGCACATAAATGTGACCATGACATTACTTGAGAATTTATAGTGGCTTTCTGTTGAATATAAGTAAAAATGTAAACTCTTACAAGTGTTTAAGACTTTCTATATTCTTACTTTATTTTACTTTCCCATCATTTCACATTAGTTCCCTTCATGTACTCTACATTTCACCTAAACTAGGATACTGCTTTACATTTTTCTTTATTACAAGGTAAGTTTTAATTCTTGAGACCCAAGGGGAAGGGGAAGGATAGAGCATGAAATCTAGAAAGAAAAGCAAAACAAAAGAAAGCATAAATAAAGTTTGCTTTAATAGCTAAATATCAAATGAAGATAGTTCTTAATCTAAGAATGCATATAAATCCTCTTCTAAAAATCATTACTTTGGAATACTACTGTACTATAAGATATGACAAATAGGTTTGTTATAGAAAACTATGGAAAGACACATGAAATAAAGAAGGATAAGATGAGAAGAATCAAGAGAACATTGTATATGGTAACAACAATATTATTCAAAGAATGACTAAGCTCTTCTAAGTAATATGATCATTCATATAAACTACAAAAGATTTTTAAAAAGAAAATACTATCCATCTCCAGAAAAAGAATTGCTATATGGAAGTATGTATTTATAGTTTTATACACATGCACATATACACACATACATCAAATGTTGACCTTCTCTAATTTGGGGTTGGGAATGAATGAGAGAGAAAATTGAACCTCAAAATATAGCAACAAAAACTAAAAATAAAAACAAAAAAGTCTATTACTTTTCCTTTCTAAGCAGTTTAAAACATTCTCTTTTTATGTGTGAAAACCCAGAATTTTGTCTTGTACATCAACTAGAGGGTACAGAAAAGGACCAATATAGTCAATTGTAAGGATAGAAAGAATGTGAGATATGTAGGAAATGCCATTTTCCTTGTCTGAATATATAAGTGTCTATGTTTTCCTATCTTTTGCCAACTACTGGATGGTGATAGTAACTTCTCTGATCAATTATAATATGCCACATTTTATTTACAAGGCAAAGAGAAAGCTGAAATATAGTATTAAGACCTAAATACTTAGAGTTATAGACAACTTTGGTTACAGACTTCAGCCATATTGAATGCATTGTTACTTTTATTCAATAATTATTCCATTCTTTAAAGAAGAAACTTTCATGTGGTTAACTAATTAAAGCTATAGAGCTTTCATTCCTGACCAAAAAGTGATACTAGTGAAAAGAATTCTTTCTACTCTAGAGCTTCAGGATAATAAACTGGTTTAGCCAAGTGTGAAATACTTTTTTGAGAAATCTGTACTATATAAATTATCAAAGTTCTATATGAATGTCTTTCTTTCTTTCTTTCTTTATGTATTTTTGCTTTTTGCTGAGGCAATTGAGGTTAAGTGACTTGCCCAGGGTCACACAGCTAGGGAATGTTAAGTGTCTGAGACCAAATTTGAACTCAGGTCCTCCTGACTTCAAGGCTGGTGCTCTATCCACTGTGCCACCTAGCTGCTCCATGGATGTCTTTCTTATAAATGTGAATCAAAATGCTTTACAGAGATAGATAAAGGAAAATTCTTTTTATGTAACATAGTATATATGGAGTTTTTTCCAAAGGTTTTTCAGAAAAGTACAGAATTGCTTTTTTTAGGTATAATTTTGCCCAGAGATATAATCACCTACCAGTGTCCATTCCAACTCTATGGTTCAATGATAACAGAGAAAATATTTGTCTTTCAAAATTTGTTTCTTTCTATTTCAATATTTCTATCAGTTGCACGGCTGTTTCCCCTGTCTTTGGAGTTTTGAATTATGGCACAATTCTTGATTCTTTCCTTCCTTATCTCTTTGATATTCAGTCATTTAGCAAATCCTATTGAACTTACCTTCACAATATCTCATATATTCAACTTCTTTCTCTACCAATTGCCTCTAATATAGTACAAGTTCTTATTAAAACTCATATGGACAGTTGCACTAGTTCCCTAACAAGGCTTCTATTTCTATAACCCTGGTCCCTACTCCTTTCAAAGCAATTATTTATTAGTGTTGCCAGATTTATTTTCCTTATGCATAAATTTGGTCACAGTACCCCCCTTCTTAAAATCCTTTAATATCTTCTTATTGCTTCATGATAATACTTTCATATCACTTTCTATGCCTAGTTTTCAAGCCCAATAAAGTCTAGTGCCATACTACCTTTCTACCACATCCTTTTTCATAGTCTATCCTTTAGCTAAACTAGATTACTTGATCCCCACTGTATATGCCTTGCATTTCCCTCTTCCTTATACCATTTTCTGTGCTTGAAATGCTCTTCCTCACTTCCCTTAACTGTTGAGTTCTTAGTCATATTTTCTAAGTCTAGCTCAGTTGCCAACCCCTTCAAGAAAACAACTGATTGCACAGCACTAATCTTTGTACCTCACTGATCACATGTATTATGTATAGAGTTATTTGGACATCCATCATATGTTCCTACAGCAGCATAGGGCAAGTGATTGCGCCTTATCTGAGCTTTGTATGTCTTCCAATGCCTGACAGTAGTAGTCTATACGTAATTGGTATTCATTTAATGTTTATTGCATTATTAATTAAAAATTTAAAAAGCATAGATTAGTTTTAGATCATAGGAATCCATCACAGGTGTGTAAGCCATGTGTCATTTAGATTTTGGTCCCTCTAAGCAGATATATTTGGGGTAGAGGGAATCTCTTAGAAAACTTCTTTGATTTGTGCCCTCATCTAGGAAATTTCTGTTATCAGTTTTGTTCTAAGAGACAAGAACATCATGGTAAGCATTTCAGCTCAGAATATCAATTTGGCATCTAGGTGGAAGATGCACTCAAGCGTGGAGATTGGATATAAGGAGACCAATCGTAGGAACATTTCTGTGGTCCAGGTAAGAAGTAATGAGAAACTGGACTAGACTGATTGCAATATGAGTAGAGAAAAGGGAATTGATGTGGGAGATATTGAGGAGATGAAATAAACGTGGTGATTCAACAATCGATTAGATATTGGGAACAAAAGAAAGAAGAGTCGAGGAAAATTTGCTAAACCATGCAAATGAGAGTGTGAATGAATAAATGCAACACAGCCCCACTACTGGATGCATAACTTTAAGTTTGAGTTTTGAATTATGCTTCCATAGTGGGACAGAGTCATACTGAGCCAACCACAGAAATGGATAAGACAAAGAAATAATAATGATATCTACATTCTGTTCTTTTTCCTGTTCTCATTTTAATTTATCTCCTTTCCCCCTTTGTAAATCCTTAAGAGGACACTTGAGATAATTTACAGTGGCTCCCTGTACTTCTCCACAGGGAATCTCACCAGAATCATGAAAGCTATCTAGTGATAGATAGCAGCTGATTGGAATTGCTTATAGATTTTCAACACAAATTAAATCCACTAAAACATTTTTTTATATGCAGATGCTAGATAAAGTAGAAGATCTCTACTTACTTGCCATTGTTCCAAAAAAATACATTTTATGGAAGGGAAATGTGCTATTTCTTGTGAATTGTCAATTGTCATTCATTTGAAATAATTTACTTTATTTCATCAGTGAGATGATGGTAATGCAATCGGTTTACCTTATGAAAAACAAATGTTTCTCCTGCTGACTGTACAGAATATGAAGAAAATGTTTACATTTCATGGTTGCCCAGAATGAAAGTAAAAATCTATGAAATACACTTTTCCGAATGAATTAGCTCTAAGATGACTATTGCTTGACCCAGAGCTGAATTTTGGAATACTGGACCAAATCTTTCTTCTGTGTAATTGTGCCATGGCTGAAATAGAATTCAATTATCATGGGGGAATATTTGGCTCACCAAAATAAATACCGTACTTTTGATGAGAGAGCAAAAGATTTAAAATGCATCTATAATAGAATTACAAACTAAAGATGTAACATTCTTGAAATGAAATGAACTGTTTTTTGGCAGCAAAATACTCAAAGCTCAAATAACTTTATAAAAAACATGTCTATCATAAAATTGGTGTTCTCCTAATTTATGATTTTTCTTGGCATGCTATTGTTTTTTTGATGGTTCTTTTATATTAGGGTGCTATGAAGCAATATTTAATTTTAAAATGTGAGCAAGACATGCCCATTTTGTACTACATGACCTGAGGAGGCATTGGTGAGAGAGGTTAACCTGATTCTTGAAAAAAGGGAAGAAAATAAATTTTAGTTGAGAAGTGCCAATAATATCTTATTAAGTAACATTTATATGCCTGTGGCCTGGGAAGTAGCCTGGCTATGGTGGCTTCTGTCTTTGGAGAAGTAATTTCTATCTTGTTTCTTTATTTCTCTTTTTCCTTCATCTGAGATAAATTGATGAGATTGTTTATAATATAATAAGGTTATAGATTTTGATGTGGAAGGCACCTCAAATTTACTCCCAACCTTCACCCTGATTATATAGATGAGAAAACTGAGGCACAAAGATCTTAATTGATCCTAGCCTAGAACAAACTTATATGATTCCTGGTTTTTCCTGACCCTTTTAACTCTGGAAGGATCAGAATTTAAGAATACCTCAAAAAACCAAGTAGCATCGATTGGCACAATGCATTTTTTTATACATTAAGTCAAAGAAAAAATAGTAGGATGAAAGTTTTTATTTCAAAGTAAAATTATAATAAAAATGTTCATCCTACTTTATTTTCTTTGCTTAATGGATTAAAAAAGGCAGTTAGGTGGCACAGTGGATAGAAGGCAGGAAAACTCATATCTGGGCTCATATCTGGCTTTAGACACTATTAGTTATTTGTCTCTGGGCAACCGTGTTTGCCTTAGTTGCCTCATCTGTAAATCAAGTTGGAGAAGGAAATGGCAAATCACTACCATATCTTTGCCAATAACACCTCAAATGGTATTACAAAGTATCAAACACAAACAAAAAATGACTAAACATCAAAAACAATAAAATTATAATACCTTGTATTTTTTTTATTTTTAAGGTGCACTTGTACAGATATGAGAAATTACAGTAAACCTAACGAAATTATTTTAAAAATTTTTGTCAGTTGATGTACTTGATCTTATTGACCTTGAATACATGGGAAGAGTATACCACTTTAGCAAGTCAAGCATGAAAACATGCTGTTGACAATAATCATTTTTTTCTACAAGAAGTATCTGTTGTTGTTTTTTAAATTCCCTCTAGAGATCTTCTGAAATATAAGCTCCAGTATGTATTATAAAATGTTTTGATTTATAGAAATTCTAGTCATTACTTCTAGAAAATTTTTTTTCTAGAGAAGTGATTGACACTTTAATTTTTCTCCCTTATTTCTAAATCTTTGAAATAAAGATGACCTCAAAGAGGAATTATGAAAACTCTACAATTACCTTAGTACTTGGAAATCACCATATATTTCAGTTTCTAGGATACTGAAGAATGATAGAATGCTTTAGGAAAACAGTACATTTCTTCTCTAACTTAATAATTCTGTGGTCAGCTTAGCTTTGATTTAATTAATGATGGGAATTCTACTTGTAGAAGAAAATCCTCTTCTGATTGCCTATTTTATTAACAGATGTCTTAGTAATAGTGTTAGTTTTGATAATTGTCTGTGCTCTGATGGGAGAGATCAGTTTCTTTGCTATAAACTTAAAATAACTAAGATGTACTCTGAAAGCCCTTTGAGTTGATTTTAGCAGATGGTACCAACCCAGAGTCCATCTTGATTTTCATCCATGTGGGTCTCCACTGAACTGAAAGGGAGTTGGGTATATAGTTTTGTGGAATAAAATTGGCCATGGGTGTGGGATTAGTGGTGACAAATAATTAGGGCTTCAGAGGAGAGTGTGAAGAAAGGGAATAAACAAAAGTTCAATAAATAAAACATTGCCAATGATTTCCCCCTAAATTGTTACCTGAAAGGCAAAAGATTTATCACTTAACATTTTTAGTTTTCTACCTTATTTTTGCTTGATAAAGTCAATGTTATAATTAGATAAAAGTAAAATAATAAGAAAGATAATCTAAGGAAATATTTCTAAAACCTTAACATGAAATTTTATCTTCTACCTTCTCTGAATGAAAATAAATTTTCTTAATATGAGATGAATTAGATATTTTGGGAAGAGGGGACAAAAATTCTGGTTTTGGGTTTTCTTATGGAAATGAATTACATGTGATTTTATTTTAAGGTGTTTTGGGAGATAGTAGCAAAATTAAATGTCTACATCCATTATTTCAACTTTGACAGTGACAGTGTAAATATAATCATTTTAAACTAATCAGTAATATTCTGTCACGGGAAGCTTAGTACTGAGCCATATTTATCCAGGATCACAAACAAGTTAGTAACACTAAGGTTTTTACACACACACGTGTGTGTGTGTGTGTGTGTGTGTATATGTGTGTTTGTGTGCGCACGCGCATGTATGTGTGTGTACATATATGAATATATATCTATAAATATTTTGTGTATATATATATATATATCTTTAGATAGATATCTAAAGATACATGTGCAAAGGTTTCTTTTAGACTATAAGCAACTCCTTTGGGGATAGGTTCTGGGAGGGTAATCAAAACAATACCGGTAATAGGTCTTTGAGTTTGAGAAAAGAATTGAAGTTATATATATTCCTTCTTCCTCTTTTTCTCCTACCCTCTCCATAGGAAAAAGATAGAGCTTATATGGAGAGTACCTTGATTGAAATGAAAGAGGTCAAGGTTTGCAATCTTCCAAACCACTTCTGCCATCTTAATGAAAACAAAGACAATCCGCCTCCTGGGTGCTAGAGGCAATACAAGAAATGATTCTTGGTGATATCAAAGGGAACTAGACAAAATCATAGAGGATAAATTTGTTTTGAATTGGGAGGGGTGGGAAGAAGCCTATGTGTTTTATGGTAAAGACTCTGCCAGTACATGTTATTTTCATTGGTACCCAAAGAATTGGAGGTTTTCTTCTTTGTGGTCTCACTAAAAGATGAATAAACCTATTTCTAATGATTATAGTATAGTGTTGAAGTTAGCTCTTGTATCTGTTTCTATACTAATGGTCCAAAGTACAGAGAAACTGAAATATTCATATTTGTGGCCCTCTGAGTGATGGCAAAGAACAAGAGGGGAAAGAAGGAAGGGAGATAGATATTGAAACTGGTTGCTCTTTAAGACAGTAAACTATTGACATTAATAATTGCCACAAAACAATCTGATTTCTTCAAGGGATGGTTATTTCACTTCTTAGAAAAGTATCAGGTGGATAGATATTTCATAAGGGATATCTAAAGAGAAAGAAGACATGTTTTTTGAATGTCTCTGCCCAGAGCATGGATTTCTTTATAAAACTACTCCTCTAAGTGATCCTTGAAACTGATAAATTATTAGACAGAGAAGATTTGTTAAGGCTCTACCTTTTCTCCCTAAAGTAGCTTTGTGTAGAGGTTAAATTATAAGAAGCCTATCTGGTTTAGAGAAAAGTCTTAACATTCTTATCTGAAGGTTTTGTATTTGGTATAAACATCTGCACAGTAAATCTAAGCTGGCAGCTAGATGATCTCTGGAAATCTTAGTGCAGGTGTGAAGTGATTACTGAATTACTTGTTCTGTTGGGATCTGTGTACATTTTAGCAAGGTTTAAAAAGGATTTTTTTAGCAAGGATTAAAAAATTAATTTTTTAAACTATTAAGAAAATCAAATGTCTTTATTTGTTTTTAAAACCAAGAAGGATGCTTAGAATTCTAAGGGTTTCCTTTGAATTTTTTGACTATTATAATAGTCCTGCAGTGACTGGTCTGACTTCCTACTCCAAATGTGACACTGGAGACAAAGTCCCTAGAGACAATTAACCCTTCACTACCTGAAGATTTGGCCCAGGGATCAGCCTACCCCCTGGTACTTTGTCATTGGTATGGATCTATGATTTCCTCAGGGTGAGCACTGTTTCCAGCAAATGACAATGCCTCCTTATGCTATGTGATCTTTAAGCTTGTCTTTTCAAAAATCCTCTGGAAAGAACTTTTCTTGCACAGCAAGATAACTGTAAAAATATGTATACACATTCAATTTGTCAAATATTTTAACATAATTAATATGTAGTAGACTTCCTGCCATCTAGGGAAGGGGTGGAGGTTAGGGGGTAAAAATTTATAACAGAAAGCTTTGCAAAGATTAATGTTGAAAAATTACCCATACATATGTTTTGCAAATAAAAAGCTTTAATAAAAAAAGAAAATTAAGAAAAGAAATATTATCCATGCATGTGTTTTGAAAATAAAAAGTTTTATTTAAAAAAAAATCCTCTGGAAACCCAATTTAGTGAATGCCCTCCTCTGTATGTGTGCATGTGTGTTGATATATACTAAGTATATGGTATAATGAGTAAATAGAGGTCTGGTGTTAAACTTCAGGGAGGCCCTGGTTCAGATTTCATCCTTTCTTTTTCTTTCTTTCTTTTGTTTGTTTCATCTTTTCGTTGTTTCATCTTTTCCTTTTTTTTCCTTCCTTCCTTCCTTCCTTCCTTCCTTCCT
>JAJPUD010000959.1:214466-241455 GCA_023553655.1 Myrmecobius fasciatus
AAAGAAAGAAAGAAAGAAAGAAAGAAAGAAAGAAAAGAAAAGAAAGGTATTAAACTTTACTTCATGCTGGAATATTTTTATATTCATTATCTGCTTTGAGTTTGGTGTTAACCAATTGGCAATTCATTATATCGACAAAAAGGAGGAAATTACTTATGTAGATTTTGTGTATTGAAAAGTAAATATTGTCTGAAATAATTTTTTTTCGTTTTTGTTTTTGCTTTTTTTATAATGGACTCAGCACAAAAAATCACAGAATTCTAGCGAATTACTAGTGAGAAAATTGTTTTGTATGTTACTAATTTTATTTTGAGTAGTGAATTTTATACATTATTTCATGATTTTTGTGTTAAGAAAAGTACATGTGATTATAATTAATATTTCATTATAGAGAATTGTATGCAGAAAAGTATATTTTCAGATTATAGTCTTTGGTGACTGAGGGAACTTAACCCCCTATTTTCCATAAGGTTCAATGTATCAACATTCACATTTTTTTATTTTCATGCTATTTTCTAAGAATGTTACTTGTGCAGAAGTTGAAGATTGATTGTAGCACCATGTCATTTTGAAATAGATTTGTTTGAGGAACCTCATCATTGGTAGAGAATCTTTCAGCAACCATTCAGTTTATTTTCTTTTATTTTATTTTTTAACAGTATTTTGTTTTTTCTGTTTACATATAGTGACAATTTTTCTTTTTAAAAATTGAGTTCTAAATTTGTCTCTCTCTCTTTCATCTTCTCTCCCTAAAATGATATGCAATTTGATATAGGTTATATATGTATAATCAAACAATTCGATTCAGCAAACATTATTAGGGCATAAGTAGTATGACAGGAATACAAAGACAAAAAAACACACAATTCCTGTGCATGGAGAACTTACATCCTACTGGAGGGGTACAACAGGAATATAGTAAAGTAAATACAAAGCAATTTTAGGAGGGAGATAGAATATGAAACAAATGTGGAGTTTAGGGAAGGCTTCACAAAGGAAGTGTAAATTGTCTTGAGTCCTAAAGGAAGTTAATAGAACATTCTGAAATGTAGAGTTGAAAAAGGAGTATATTCCATACAAGGGCTTTATGTATATGCATAGCTGGGAGACTGGTGCGCCAAATTCTTTTGTTTGGACTCTTTGAGGGCATCTTCAATGATGCTGGCAAACATTTTAAGTCATGTTTCCATATATCACTGAGCCTCTGACTTTTACTCATGGGCAATATAAGGACCTATAAATTCATGTTCTGGAAAGAAAAAATAGCATCATTAGCTGTGATATACATATTGTACTGACCTGGATGTCTGACACTTGATTACCAACTTTTTGAGCAAATTTCATTTCTTACCTGGTAAGTCAGTTGTTTTAGGATTAGAGTTATTCCTAACTCTATTCCTAACTTTCAGGAACATGATGATGCATGTGAATTTTAGTCAACATGTCGGAACTTCTGAGGTATCAACCCCTTATCAATCCTGGAGATTTATCTCCTGCTAGTCTCTCCTTAGGACTACCAACCTAGATGTATAATCTCATTGTTTAATGTCTGGGTCCTGGTCATTCCTGGTTTGTGTTGTCCCATCATAACTTGGTTCTGAAAAACTTTTATTACTACTCTTTTCCTTCTACTACAATTATATAAGTCAGAAAATATCTAGAATTGTAAAATTGAAAACTGCTAGAAAAGTGAGCTAAAGATGTCTACACTCATTTTGTTGTTGTTGTACAGTTGTGTAAACTCTTTGTGACCCCATTTGGTGTTTTCTTGGCAAAAAATACTGGCATGATTTGTCATTTTCTTCTCTAACTCATTTTATAGATCAAAAAACTGAGGCAAACAGGGTTAAGTGATTTACCCAAGATCACATAGTGTCTGATGCCAGATTTGAACTCAGGTCTTCTGATTCCAATCCTGGCACTCTATCTACTGTGCCACCTGGCTCCCCACTTACATTCATACCCACATTTTATAGATGAGGAAACTAAGGATCAGAAAATGTCAATTCATTTCAATTCAAAATACATTTATTGAGTTCTTTGTGCAAGGCTTTGAAATAATTTGCTCAAGGTTACACAGCCAAATGTATAAAACCAAGAAAAAATTCCTAGTCATGAGCCCTTTTCCTTCAACCATGTTTCCTTGAAGATATTTCTTAACATAAAAACATCCAATTGTGGCCGTAGCTTATAAAGGAGGAAGCAGATTTAGTATTCTTTTCTTGAAGCTTTCCTATTATGAAACATTCAGTTCTTCTCCAGGAGCCATCTTGAGTTGACCAGTGGATCAATAATCAGAGTGCATGATTCCTTCTGAGTTTGTAAGACCTAACAAAAGTCAGTGTACAGGAGGAAAGAATACCAATCAGTGTTTCTTTTTTCTCTTGGGAAAACTGTGACTTAGAACAGGCAGATCCCAAGAGTTTCAGTGCTCACTCCATTGATCTGACTTCTCAAAGAAGGCACAGCACTGATAGATAGATGTGAGTTCTCAGCCCTAGGCTTTGCTAATTGCTGCAGGTTGAACAGTAGAGAAGAAGGCACATCAATGTTAGGTTCTGCCCAATCCTACAAACATGAGAAGTCGCAGGAGTCCTGGATCTCTGGAATTAGCACTGTGCACATATTGCAGCTTATTACTGTGTTTGCATAAGGATATTGAAAGTTCTGGAAATTAAATAGTTTCTTTGAGCATTAAACAAGATTCAACAAGTCCTTGAATACTGTGACTTATGCTATAGCCCCTCTAGGCAATAATGATGAATACTGGAGGCCCCCTGAAATTTATGTTGTTGCTGCCTATGCTTCTGCCTTAACAATTGCAGGAGTTTCCACTTTATATGAGGAAACAGTCCATAGCACATGTCTGGATTCTTGACATAGCAGAAGCCAGTTCCCTTGGACACCATCTTAACCCTAGTGGCAGAACTGGAATAATAGGATTCTTGGTTGGGTTCTTCCCTGTTCCATTCCCTGGAATTGATTGTACCATGAGATACTTGTCCTTACCAAAATGGAAAGATACAGCCCCTTGGAGACCAGGACCAGGCAATGACAAGAAGAGAACCCTTGACTTTAGGTTGAAGGCCATTGAGTCAGAGAAATGAGATAAAAACCTAATTTTACTTCTTTGTAGGTTGTCATGTGATCTTGGGAAAATCCTCTCAAGGTTTCAGTGTGTTTCTTCAATCTGCAAAATATGGGAGCTGGCTTAGATGAAGGTTAAAGATCCTTCCGGCTCTAAATCTGTGATTCTATGATAGTCCTATGAGGCCAGTAACATGCCTCTGCATGCATATTGATATAAGGGCATTGATGCTGGAGGCACATTTCCAAATAGTAAAGCAGGTCCATTTCTCAATAGCAATTAAAGAGAAAATTGGATTTAATTTGTAAAATTCTTTTTTTCAGGTGACTCAGTTGGAAATGTGCTTGAAGCAAAACCTCAATTAATCAGAACCACAAATTACTTTCAACTTGATTTATTTTTCCACACTCTACTTTGAGGAGAATCAGGTGAAAATAAGTTCATATCATACTCATTAAAAAGACATGTTCTTGGACTTGCCCTAAAGATCCACTATAGATTCAGGCTGGCCTCCTACATCTTATTATTCATCTGCAGTCCTGGACAAAGGCAACTAATGTTTTAAGTCTTAAAGTGAGATTATAGATACACACACATGTGTGTATGTATGTATATATGTATACATATATACACAAATATGTATATGCATGTTTTTCTTGTAGTCATAATAATCTTGAATCCCTTGTAAGATCTCAAAATCAAAAAAGAAAGCTCATTATGGTCACTGAATGACTAACTTAGACAGGAAATTGAACTAATATATTTTTAGAAAATTTTTCAATAAGAGTTGAAGTTGTAAGGACTTTATACTCACCATTTAGTTATTCTGGTGTCAATTTTTGACATTTTGTGCAATATTTAAAAGAAATTTTATCACACAGAAATGTTACATGGGGGGGGGATCAGTTAGCCAGAAACTATACCACTTGGGATTTCTTTGGCAAAGATATTGGATTAGTTTGCCATTTCCTATTCCAACTCATTTTTATAGATCAGGAAACTGAGGCAAGCAGAGTTATGAGTTGCCTAGCTGGAACTCCATGGACTATGACACCTTATTGTCCCCATTCTAGTTAGATGGAGTTTTGATGTGCTCAGTAAGGTAATGAATGCATAGATTGTTAGAATGAAAATCAGTGTGGTTTGCTAGTGCTAAGTGATGAAACTGTGTCCTTTTAAAATATTTCACTCTTCTTAAGATGATTCAAATAGTATAAATGCAATGGAAAGCATAATGGATTTGGAGTTAGAAGACCTGGATTTGAATCCTTCTTCTACTACTCACTAACTTATCTTATCTTCATTTTCTACATCTTTATAATGAAGGTTTTGAATGACATGACCTCTAAGATGCCCTTCAAGTTTAACTATATGGTCCTTTCACAAGAATATGAAGTAGAGGGCTTTTTTGGTTTGTGTAATATCCTAGTTTGTCCTAATTTGTTGTTTTATACCCGAAGCCAATGGGCCCTGGAGCCATTATTGCTCTCTGTGACCTAACTGGAGGTCATACACAGCAGAACTTTCAAAGAGAATTGTGGAAAGTCTAAATAACTTGAAAATAGGTTTTCCACTATCTGCTTCATAAATCAGCGGTATTATATGGAATAAAGTCAAATATGGCCAAGCCACTGTGGAACTGCTGAGAACTGGGACTGCCCTTGCTGATAAGAAACATTTTTGAGCCTGTGAATGTAACAGACAGAGGCAAGCTGAGCTATCTGAATGCTGTAGTGAGCAGTAATAGCAGTGAGGGGGCAGGGACTGAATCAACCGCTCATCACCACTCAGAATCTCTCTCTACTCACAGCCTTTCAGATAAACAGGAAATATGGTTTAATTTTCTGCCTGCAAATAATGAACAGATTTGGTGAGTAACTATCTCCCCCTGATCCAATCTGATATCCCCCTCCACTCCCCGCCCCCAAATGCCCTGTTTGACACTTGGATTCTGCATTTTTCCTACTCTAAAAGATCATTTCTCTGCATGGCTGGCATTGTCAGCTGTGAAGTCACCCTTTTTTTGCCAGCCCAGTTGATTGATTTTCTCTGTCCATGCTGTCCTGGCCTCAGCTCTTTCCCCATCTGCCGAAATCAGCTTGCTTGTGGTTTACTGGCATTTTCCAGTGTGAAACTGGACAGCAGACTTGTGCATATTCTTCTGCAGATATCAGGTGCTAAGCAGCATCTCTGGTCTCCTACAATTTATTTAGCATTTTTGAATAGAAATGTTGCATCTTTTTCACCCCTTACATATTAATTTGGTGAATGCTAGATTGAAAATGAGTTCTTAATGAGCTGGTAGTCAAAATCAAACAGCTGAATTGAAAAACTAATGAATCCTATGTTCCTTTTGATAAAAAGAAAGCAACGAGCATGTTTGTCCTAAAGTTCAAGCACTGATTAAAAGGCTATGCAAGATTCTGATCTCTTGAACAAATATATTTTATATTATTAGTTTTCTTCTCTGTTTCTTATTCCCAATGTATGATCTCCAGTTGGAAGAAAAGTCTTTTTTATGACCTCATGGATAAATTGTCTTTTCAGTCACAGTTATATTAATTTGGATGGACCTAGATGAGTAATATTACCATCCTGTAAAAAATGATCATCCTGGTAGAAGCAGGGACCTTTTCTTAAATCATTCTGAAAATCAATGAGCCATTGTATTTTGGGGCATACCCTTTTAGTTGTGTGTGTGTGTGTGTGTGTGTGTGTGTGTGTGTGTGTGTGTGTAAGAGAGAGAGAGAGAGAGAGAGTGAGTGCTTGCAAGCACTGTATGTTTCTTGAACATTTATTTAAACACTGAAATTCAGCAAGAAACAAGATCATTAAAGGTGATTGATTGCTATGGTCAAATTCCACTAGAACTTTATTTTCCCTAAATGTTAATTTTATGAAGTATGTCTGTATGGGGGGGGGGGAAGGTAGCGGTGGGGAAAGGGCGGAGGAATAAATTATTTTGCCTTGTTATCAATGTTCTTAACTTTCTCACTAATCAAAACCACCCCATCATTGAATACAACTACAAGCCTTCATAATTAAAGCAGCCTGAGAAGGACAGTGAGGATGCTGACAATCCCATATTCTTCTTTGTGTGGTCCATGTGTCTTCCATGGTTAGTTTATTCTCATAAAGGAAGAAAATGTTTACCAGCTTTCTGCTGTTTCAATGATGCTTTCCTCCAATCTAATTTATAGGGTTGACAGAGTCTCCTAGAGGGCTGCTATCAATTCTGCGGTTTCCATCAGAAGTTGTGCTTAGTGATGTCTGGACACCAAATGGAAACCACTGTTGCTGAAGTAAATAACTAGCAGTGAGTATTTTGCTCTTTGGCTCCTCTGATTCCCCTCCCCAAGAGATTCAATGCTTTGCTTAGAAAGGAGCACAGATCTTAATATTTGACCTCAAAACTGAAAAAGAGGCAAAACTAGTTTGGAGTATTAGCTTTGATTTGGACTAAAGGATATTGGCTTAAAAGAGATAAACTTTGATGGATGGGGTAATTCTGCTCCATTCCAAACTAGGTCTCTATTTTCTCCAGGCCTTACTTATCTTTTGAATAAATTATTTGTAAAGCTAACATTGCCTTTCCATCACCTTAATATATATCTTTTATGGACCTGTTTACATATTGTCTTATTAAGAATATCAACACAGAAAAGTAGATCGAGAGTTTATGTGGATGTGGACCATTTTTTAAAATGACTTTTGGCTTTCTGCCTAATTGAAGAAGAGAACTGATTGACTCTACCTAAAGAATAGATGAACCTTAATTTAGTCAAGGCCCATGGTTATTTTTTTCCTTTGCATCAAAATAGCTTCCAAAACACATTCCAGAGAAACCCCATCTAGAGCACTCTCTTCCACTAAAGAAGGACATCCCTCTCCCCTGAAATGCCTACTATCTTGTAAGGGGGTAAATGTTATCATTATTTTTAACTTGTATGGGTTCCCCTGCCCCCGCTTCTTCTTCTTTTTTTCTTTTCAATGCGAAGAGTTACTTTTTATTTTTTAGAAAAGTTTAAATTAAAAAAATTCACCTGAATAGTGTATAGCTCCCAGATTCATAATTTGCAATAGTTTTAAAGATTTGATAATCAATAAAGAATCTTAGAGAATTACACACTCTTTGTGACATAGGGTATTCCCTTCTTGTTTAGATCCTTCCTGAAGAAAATCATCTTTTTGCCTTCTTTGTGGAATGAATCTTCCTTTTCCACTTCAGTCAAATGCAATCTCTTCTTTGTATTTCCTATAGCAACTCTTCTTTGACCCACTTATTGTGCTTTGAATGCTGATGATCTGGTAGTGATGTTTAACTTTTGAATGTGTCTCCAGGTCTCTAAGGAGACTATGAGGTCCTGAAAGACAAGAGACTGTGTCTTATATTTTAATCCTCAAAGCAATGAGAACCTTATTATCTTCAGATCAATATATTTACTGGGCACTTATCAATTGTTCAGTTATTTTAAAGTTGTGTCTAACTGTTTATTATCCCATTTGGAGTTTTCTTGGCAAAGATATTGGAGTGATTTGCCATTTCCTTCTTCAGTTCATTTTATAGATAAGGAAACTGAGGCAAACATTTAGCCAGTACATATCTGAGGCCAGATTTTCACTTAGAAAGATGAGTCTTCCTGACTTTAAACCTCTACTCCATCCACTGCACCATCCTACCTGCCTGCCCTTATCATTTAATATATGAAATCAAATGAGATAACCTGAAAAGCTCTTTGAAAACCTTAAAGCCCTATATAAATCCTTGTTAATATTATTATTGTCCCTACTGCTACTGTTAATATTACTACTTTGCAAACCTTAGGGTCATATAAATTACAGTTATTATTATTATTGTTATTACTCTTATATTATTACTGTTATTACTATTACTACTCCTGAGTGAAAAGGATTGTGTACATTGTTGGAAAAGATTCAAAACCTAAATTAAAAAAATGTCTGCCTTCATGGATATTTCAGTAGGATAAAGAAATGAAACTCAGAGAGATAACTTTGATATAAACTATTGTATGGCAAGCATATTAAAAAGTTGCAAAAGAAAACACTGGAGAAAGAAATTGTGACTTAGGACATAATGAGATGGGGAGAATCAAGATCATAGAGAATAATATTTATTTAGATAGTACTTGGCAGTTAGGTGGTATAGGAGTTAGAAGGGTCTGAGTTCCAGTCCAGTCTCAGACACTGACTTAGCTGCATTATACTGGTCAAGTTACTTAATCCTGCTTGCCTCAATTTCCTCACCTGTAAAAATGAACTACAGAAGGAAATGGCAATCATTTCAGCACCTTTGCCTAGAAAACCCCAAATAAGGGGTCTTGAAGTGTTGGAAGTTAGTGAACTACAACAATAATATAGCACTTACTACACGCCCAGTCAACTATGCTAGGTACTTTACAAATATTATTTCATCTGATCCTCATAGCCACTTTGTGAGATAAGTGCTATAGTTATGCCCATTTTTCATTTGAGGAAATTAAGGCAAGTGGAGATGAAGTAACTTGGTGAAGAACACACACTTAATAAGTATCTAAGGCTGGATTTGAACTCAGGCTTTTCTGAATCCAAGTCAAATACCTCTCTATCAATCAATCAACTGTACCACCTAGCTGTATATACCAAGGTGATATTTGAGTTGAACTACAAATGATAACTAAGGTTCAACAGATGAGGGAATATAGGAAGGCATTCTAGACATGCAGAATATGTGCAAAACTTTATGAGGACAGGTATTATGTTTCATTTAAGAACAGGTATTATAGGCAATTTGAGCAATACTTTTTAATCAAATAGAACATTTTTCAAAGGAAGACTTTTTTTTGGGGGGGGAGTATTTTTGCAAGAAGTGTATTTGCAGGTAAATGGGAAGATGCAAGGGGAGGTGAGATTAAATATACTTGAGAAAATGTTCAAATACTAAAACAAGATTAAGAAGTGACAGAAAAGTAAAGATACATTTAAAAAATCTTCACAAAAAAAATAGAGATGCATTTTTTTCACCCATTGGAAAGGGAGATATGGTAAGGTAGAACAAAGGAGTTTAGGGAGGTCATGATATACAGCTTCATAGTATTGGAGGAGACTCACATTTGCTATAAAGAAAGATGATTGGGGGAGAGAGGAAAAAAGGAAATGTTTGGAATACTTACTGTGGAAAATTGTGATAGAGAATTGATATGATTAGAGTAATATTGTAAAGGATTATCAAGTATTTATCTGAGATTATCTGCTACAAGATGTAGTGGGTGAAATCAGTCTGTATTTCATTTCTACAGCTATAATAAATAATCTTGAAACAAGAGTAAAGAAAATGGATAGTATGGATTATTATCCAAAGGAAAAGATTTTCTGGGTGTGTATGGGAGAGTATCAGGAAGTACAAGACATTCTAGGTTAGCAGCTAGAGAAACATTTTAAAATGTTGAATAATGGGTTCAAGACTGGATATGCAAATAAAATAAAGTCAGAGTAGAGACTAAAAGCAAGAGAGTAGAAATAAGTTTTGAAAAGGGTGAAAAGTAGATTTAATGTAAGTAGTAGGCTGAGTTAGGGTAAAAGTATAGGTTTCTGGGCTTAGAGAATGGAATTTATATATCATGAAAAATGTGTAATTCTGAGAGATGGTGAAATATAAGGTGAAGTTGTGACACTGAGTGACAGAAAGTGAATTGAGAGATTATGCGGATCTATTGTTGAAGAATAACTGATGTGAAAATTAATGATATTGAAAATTATGGCAATTGTGGGATGTAAACAATGAATCAAATACATAAGGCAATTACAAAGAAAGTATAGAGAGTGATGTGGATGGAATGCATCAGATGACATCCACAAGAATGGGAAAAGACTAATATAAATGTGTATAGTAGATACTCAATATTTAATGAAATGCATGAATATTTTTGGGTGCTAGACTTGTTGAACTCATCCCACTGTTCTCAATTTTAACTGAAAGGTTCAGTGAGAATCGAAAAATTACATAAGGGAAAGGTTCACCTAGAATGTTAGACTTTTTCTAATCAGCCTCCCTCATGTTACAGATGAGAAAAATCTAAGTGATTTACTCATGTTCATAGAGTAACATAATCAATTCTGATCCCAGGTCTCCATATTCCTAATCCATTGTATAATAACAATTATTTGGGATATTGTTAATTTTACCCAAATAGCTGATTGTTCAACTACATTAGTTTGTTAAACAAAGAACTACTAACTTCTCAAACATATATTGGACATTATTAGATACATGTACTATGTACTTGATCTTGATTTATGCTTTAGCCTAATACTACCATTGGGAGTGTTCCGGATTATTGAATATGTTGCAAAAGTCATTAGTATGACAAGCAAAATGTGATAGACTTAAATGTGAATGAGTCTTTTATGAGGCAAAAACAAGATTTTCCCTTTTTCCTTTAAAGGTATTTTTATTAAATGGTTGTATTTTAAAACAAGTCTACATATGTATACATGATTATAAAACTAAATCTGTGAGGAACCTTAAAGACCTTAAACTCAAACTCTCTAAATTTGTAAATGAGGAAAACAATGCCTAGGAAAGTTAAATAAAAATCTTGCTCAATGCCATGAAGATAGTAAATATATCTATTTAGATGTGCATAGGATTTTGTTTTGTTTATTGAAGGCCTATGGTTTGTATATTTACTTTTTATGTTTATGCACATTTATATTTTATTATTCATATTATATATTTTCATGTATTTTGTGGTATATAGAATACCCTTGTGGAAATTCCCTCCATTAGTGAAGCTTGGCAACTTTCCTATAACTTATGTCTTTGAAAGTTGTGTGGGACACTGAAAGGTTAAAATATCACATAGCATTTTTCTGTAAGAAGAACTGATCCAAGACCATGTGCAGCTCTCTATCCATTATGATATTCATTCCCCCAATATATCCATCCTTACACAACCCACATATATATACATATGGCAATATGTGCAATATGAAATGGGCTATGACTCATCAGGATGGCTCTCTAGACATTTCTTACATCTCCCATCTGCAGTCTGTAGATCAAAACATGGTAAGAATAGTATTATATTCCAGAGTAGCCAAGGTAGCTTTCAGTCTTTGCTTCCTGCAGCTGAAAAAAATCAGTTATAGAACAAAATAAATTATGTGAAACTTTCCTCAAGAAATGCAGATAACACAGGACTGTTATTTTCAGTGACTATTACCATCCTGGAAGTTTTGCCACAATGTGTACTTACCCTGTGAGTTCTGACTGAATGTCATAGGTTGCTGAGAAAAACTATTATCAAATATACTTTTGTAGTGTAGTCATTCATGTAAGTTCTCATTGTTTTTGCTTATTTGGATCCCAGAACTTCTATCAAATTTAAAGGAAATGCTGTGTACTCTTGGGAACAAAATGAATGTTGTGTTTTATGTCCTTCATAGTTCAAAATGAAAGGCAGGTAGCTTGACATTATAAATAGTGGAATAGCATTGGTATAAGAATATCTGGATTAAAGTCCTGATCCTAAGATCCGATTGCCCTGTGACTATGATGGACAAACAGCTTGAGGTCTCAGGGCTCCCAGACCAATTTCAGATGGATTACTGATCTTCATCAGTGCAGAGTGACTGTACTTGGTATTCTCCATGCTGATCTAATCAGAAGTCTAAACCAAAAAAAAAAAAATCAATGTGATTAATAAAAGCAGATTCCATATCATTGTTCTGTAAGAAACAACCAGCAGGATGATTTCAGAGAGGTCTGGAGAGACTTACATGAACTGATGCTAAGTGAAATGAGCAGAACTAGTAGATCATGATACACAGTAATAAGACTATATGATAATCAATTCTGATGTATGTGGCTCTCTTCAACAATGAGATGATTCAAACCAGTTCCAATTGTTCAGTGATGAAGAAAACCATCTTCACCCAGAGAGAGGCCTGTGGGAACTGAGTGTGGACCACAACATAGCATTTTCACTATTTCTTTCTGTTGTTGTTTTCTTACATTTTGTTTTCTTTCTCAGGTTTTTTTTCCTTCCTTTTTGATCCAATTTTTCTTGTGCGGCAAGATAACTATAAATATGTATACATATATTGGATTTAACATATATTTTAACATATTTAACATGTACTGAACTACCTGTCATCTAGGGGAGGGGTGGGGGGAAGGAAGGGAAAATTTGGAACACAAGGGCAAGGTTCAATGTTGAAAAATTTACTCCTACATATGTTTTGTAAATAAAAAGCTTTAATAAAAAAGAAAAGAAAAATAGATTCCAAAACTGAATTTAGAGTTGGATTGTGGTATCAGGGATTGTCTTAATACATTGGTATAAAGTTGTCTTTCCAAAAATAGCTGCTGCAGCTAGATATTTATGGTGTAATAAAGTCAGGAAATATTTGTTGAGTATATCCTTTGTATAAAGCACTATGTGAGGTTCCATAAAACATAGAAAAGGTTATAGGATGGCATCCCAGCCATCAGAATTTTGCCATCTTTTTGTTTTGGGGATAAGTATAAGACACATGATACATTTAAAAAACACATCAATGTATTAAGAATATGTTACTTTATTGATGTTGGAACTTCTTCACTGCTGAAGAGCACCAATTCTTATAGACTTGCCTAAAACTCAGAATAACTAAATAACCCAGCAAAACAGAGTATAATGTCATGAGGGAGGAAGGGAAATAGATCTTTAGAGAAACAGAGGACTTACAAGCATTTTTGATAAAAAGACACTTCAACATTCAAATATAGGAGGAAAGAGAAATTACATAAAGGTAAACAAAAATGAACAGTGATTATTGAAGTACCAAACAAGGATAAATTGCTTGGATTGATATATGGGATATGATACATGTGTCTCCTTTGAACTCTATTATCATTAGGGTTTATCTAAAGAATCCAATTTGTCATGTCATGATAATGATCTGTTATGTCTTGATGATCTTTTAAAAAGAAGAGAATGAGAGGTGAAGAGGAATAGACTGCAAAGGAAGGAAAAAGGAATTTTAGAGGAAATTATCTCACATAATTGGGGGTAAACAAGTAGGCATCTACCAACAAGGAGTAGGAATATGTGGGGATGTGATCAATACTTGAACTTCACTCTCATACAACCTGGTTAAAAGAAGGAAGAATACCCATAAACAGATACACAGCTGGATAGAGAAATACATTTCACACTTCAAGGAGAAGTATGGGGGAAAGGGGAGAAGTTGAAAGAAGGATTAGAAGGATGATAGATTAAGGGAAGGATTAGTGCTAAAGGAAAGTAAACTCTAAAAATGTACAAAAATATTTATTGCTTTTTTGATGTAGCAAAAGAATGGGAATCTGAGGGGGTTCTCATAAATTGGGGGATAAAAGAACAGGTTATAGTATATAAATGTGATGGAAATTTCTTTTCACTGACTGTGCTGCAGTAGAAAAGTGGGGACATGGTTTGAGCAAAAGCAAAAATGGTAAGGCATAAGGCTGTCCAGCTATCAGTAGGTAAGCCAGTTTTGTTGGGGTAGATCAGGGGAAGTAGAGAAATAATTATGGGCTAGAGTAGGGAGGGCCTTGAATGCCAGACATGATGAAATTGCTTTATCTAAAAGCCATTTTTGTGGATTTTATGGGTGAGAATGTTGATAATGCTCTATGTCAAAGAAATTTTTGTTATTGTAATAACATGTCTAAGAGGTTGTATGGTATAATAGAGAAATGACCTTGGAATCAGGTTCAAGGCTCACTTCTGATACATCCTGACCATGTGATCCTGAAGAAATATTGTAACATCATTTAAGACTATAAAAGTTTCAGGATAGTTACTTATTTGCATTGTCAACTCTTCTAGGGTCCCTTACACCAACAAAAATCATAGATCTATTCTAAAAATGCAATTATCAAGACCTACATATAGAACCTAAGTTTGATATGGTTTATCACAAGATAGGAAAGTGATTGGGTCCCTAGCTGAGACTGAGTTCATTGTAAAGAAAACTGAATGTGGAGTCGGGAGTCCTGTATTTGAATACCATCCTTGTCACTTACTGGCTTTAGACTTTGGACAAATCATATAATATTATTAGCTAGAATTATTATTCTGAAGATACTGTTCTAGAGCTTTTCCCTAAACCACCATCCCTGCCACCTCCCACTCTGCTCCAAAAAAAATGTCCCATCTTGCTCTTACTCACCATATCCTCAGTCTATTGCTTCTTTTCCAAGGGAAGGAAAATATGTTTTCTCTTTGGAATACTGGAGACAGTAGTTATCACTACTTTTCATCTGAGCTCTAATGTTTGTTTTCTTTTATATTGTAGTCATTTTGTGTGTTCTTTTTTCTGCTTTCTTTCCTCTAAATTTTTTATACATCATAGTTTTCTTTAAAAGACAATTTGTTATTCTAAACTTGTGATAAAATCCCATTAAATAGTAGTAAAAATAACAACAGCTCATATTTATATGCTGTCTTAGGTGTGATCTCCTTTGCCTTGGCAACTCCTTGAGATAGGTAGGTATTGTTATTGTGCTTATTTTACAGATGAAACAAATAAAGCACAATGAGGTGAAATGATATAATAAGGATCATCTAGCTGCTAAATGGTGGAAGTGGGATTTTTTGAGCCTACCCAAACATAGTCTCATTTGTTATATTTCTAAAATTTTGGGGGTTGTATATGTACTGTTACGGATATTTTGGTATATAGGTAAATAGAGCATTAGATTTGGAGTCAGGAAAACTAGAATTCAAACCATGTCTTAGAAACCAGCTATGTGATGCTGTATGAGTTAGTTAACTGCTGTTAGCCTCAGTTTTCTCATTTGTCAAATGAGAGTAATTATATCATTTACCTCACCGGGTTGGTATGAAGATCAAATATATATATATATATATATATATATGTATATATATATAAAGATCAAATATATACATATATATATATAGCAAACCTTACAATTTTATACAAAAGTTAGCTATTATTAATAATTCATAATAAGGGGCAATCCATATGTGTCACATTTAGCTACTCTCAATTTATCATAATATTCTATTAAGCAGAATTTGGAAACTTTTTGTTGTTGACCTCTTTGGAGTATATTAGGCCAGTTTATTTAAATATGGAAACTATGAGGACTGTATTAAGTAGACCAAGGCCACTATTGGAAGCTACTTATTCAAGTCCTGTAGGAGGAAGCTAGTTATTCATGTCCTACATGCTTCTTCAGCCAGGAGAAAGTATCTTGGAGGCAAAATTTGAAAGAGTTGTGCTTTTGTTTGTTTAGAGTTTGGGTGGAGTCACATTAGGTATCAGAGTAGGTATCCACTAGAATTACTGAATTAGGGGGCCTGTTCTAAAGGATTTGACTAAACCCCCGCATCTCACAATCCATGATTGCTGAATGAAAAATAGATTTTAGAATGTTGAAAAGTGTCAACACTTTTCACCCAAATTCGTGGGAAGGGAAATTAACATCAGAAATGAGAGTGGGCAGGAGGGAATCCAAAGAAGAGGATAGTTTATATGAATGTTGACCTTTTCATCTGTGGCTATGAAATCTTCCTCTCCTATCACCATTCTATTGTATGATTCTCAGTTGTGCTTCATAGTATCCCAAGATTTAGAGTTGGAAGGGGCTTTAACAATCATTCCTCCTAACTTCCTTATCTGTAAACTGAGGACAAAAAAAGGTTGATGACAAAAGGGGGTAAATGGCTTGCTGCAAGTCTCTAATAAAGATAGTATACAAATTCAGACATCTGACTAAATTTATTGCTCTTGACATCATGCCAGGTCATAATTAATCAGTTAATTTATTAAATAAGTTGATGTGCCAGACTGAGTATGGGGAAAGATAAGTGAGGATAGAGGAAGCTCTTGAGGTCTTCCCCTTTGAGGAGACATAAGATTTAGGGAAGCCTAATATGCTAGAGGTGGTTATAAAAGGAGACTTGGAAGTACTTTTTTCATGTGCTAGGCACTTTAAAAAATCAATAACTAAAGGTTTTCAACCATTGGTGATTTGGGGAATGCTGGTACCACTCTTTATTTCAAATACTAATTCATTATATTACTTTATGCCTTTTTGTCTTTTTTTTTCCATTGGCAAAATAAAAGTCATGTTTACCATCTTTTACAGTATAGGAATTGAGAAAACACAACATTATTTAATAGAATCTCATTTATCTAGAAGCTAAATAGCCAGAAAACTCAAATAATCAGAATATCCTCCTCCCAATGATAAGTAGTACTTTATTGGACCAGTCAATGACTTCTTTCAAATTAACTTCCTTATCCATATATAGTTGAAATATATGATTTCACAAATGATATAGGTAAATGATTTCCTAAAGTAAAAGTCTCATTCACCTTTAATATTCTGGGACTCTATAATGATGATTCTTAGGCATCCTCAGCCTCAACTTTCTTATATATAAAACAATGATGTTGGATAGCTGTCTTCTAAGGCTTCTTCTATGTCTAAATCTGTAAAACTAAGAAATATCCTAAAGTATCCTTTGAATCATCAAGGAAAAATTCAGTTATTCTTGGTAGGGATTATAATTTCATCAATGTAGAGAATTCCCAGTGTGGAAAATATTTTTTACTGATGCAGATCATGAACTTGTCTGTAATGCAACAGTTTCAGAAAGTAAACTGAGGCAATGAGAGGTTAAGTGACTTGCCCATCACAATCAGTATGTATCAGAGGCAAGACTTAAACCCAGGTATTCTTTCCTATTTAGTATACCATCTTGTCATTTATTAAGGTTTTAATATAAAGTAAATTTAGTTGTATTTTAGTTTTTTTGATAATTGGGAATCCATGTGTGTTACTTTGGGTTATTCCCAATTAACCAAAATATTCAATTAAAGTCAATACTCATTCTCTAAATATTTTATATGCCTTTCACAAATAAAGAAGCTTTGAGATCCTTTTTACCAAGAACTTTTGTATCTCAACAAGAAAAAAAAAACTACTTGGATTAACATCAAACAATAGTTTTCTACTTATGATATAAAATTAGAAAAATGATGATAAAATATGAGATGCCCATTTTCCTCATTTTCTGGGCATTCCAAGTACATAAATCTTTTTTTTAATCCCAAATATCCTCTGAATCTCTATATTAACAGTGATTTTAAAAACAAAGCTGCAATTTAGTTCAATGATATCCAAACATTCCCCTCCCCACAAAAGCCCACAGTGGCATCTAATCATTTTATAAACTGACATTTTTTGTTTAAAAAAAAATCTGTTTTTCATGCCTTTATTAAAGTTCACACAATTTGTATTTGTATGCTTTATAAAGATATTTTCATATCATTCAGTGTTGTATGTTTTCGCTGCTGTTTAGATGGGAAAGTCTGTCATTGTTTTTCTTGGGTCAGGAATAACGCTTTCATTGTTTTGCTGCTCATCAGAAAGTATAACCTCATTTGCATTAACTGTTCCAGATCCTTTTATTTATATTTTATGAGTACTTTTTCCCCTGGAACTCAAAAAATTGCAAAATTTATCTTTTTAGTCTTCCTGATATTATGTATTTTTATGTAGAGTGTAGACAGATTCTTCTAGAACTTAAACTACTTGGTAGCTTTTACATTTTGGAGCCACATTTACCAAGTAAGGTCACTACTTAGTTATTTGGTTTGGGGGTAAAAAAAAGAGAGTCAAAGGTTGCCTGAACTTTTTCCTTGGGAAAGACAAAGAATCCAAATCAAAATATGCTCTGTTAAATGATGAAATTGTTAAATGCTCCAGCTCTGTGGAGAAATAAAATACCAAAAAACATTGCATGTAGGGCATACCAGGAAATTTAATCTACATCCTGAAGATTTTCTGTCACCTTAATTCTAGGCAATTCACAAAAAGATAAATTGATCCTTTATTGGTTACATTTTAACAACCAGCTCACAAAGCTTTATGAACTGGTTCCAGAATATTATTGTATCCATTTCAGTTCTCACTTAAATTGCTTACTGATACATTAATTTTATTCATTTCAAACTTTAAATTTTCCTTATCTTAGCATTTGGTGGGATGGACTCCAATGGACATAAGCTAAGATTCTTTTGTCAGATTTTGCTGTTTTTATTGAGTTATTTTTCAGCTGTATCCCATTCTTTATGATCCCATTTGAGGTTTTCTTGGCAAAGATCCTAGAGTGGTCTGCCATTTTTTTTTCCTCTGGCTCATTTTATGAGATGAGAAAAGTGAGGCAAACAGGATTAAGTGACGTGCCCAGGGTCACACAGTTAATATGTGTCTGATGCCAGTTTTGAACTCAGAGAAAACAGTCTTCCTGACTCCAGGACTCTCTCACTGCATCACCTGCTCCATATCAGATTATTAATTATAATATATTAGTGCAGATGTGATCTCTCCAATGTGGGGGCCTTCCAAATATTGCAAGTATCAGCCTATTCATAACTTCCATCCTATGAAATTTTTATTCATGTCCTTCCCTAAATCATTTTCTAAAGGATTTTCACATTTCATTCACTCCAATATTCAGGTGTTAAATCTCAGTAATTGTAAGCAACTGTGTTCCATGCTGGAGCTTTAAAAATGAATAATGTCAATCTTTGCTTGTAGTCAACTAAGAGGAGATATGACTTGTACACACACACAAATATATATATATATATATATATATATATATATACACTATATATATAATGAGATAAAGTGAGATAAAGAATTATATGTGTACTATACTCTAAGAAAGTTTAAAGAGAAAGAAATCTTTTTCAGCAGAAATGAATGTGGAGTTGAGAAATCTTCATAGAGAAGGTTATACTAAAGCTCAAACTTGAAGGAAGAGTAAGATTTCAAAAGGGAATCATGATGAGGAAGGTGGTATATTCCAACATGGAGGATGATTTTTGTGAATTATCAAAAATAGTAGTAGATGACTGGTTAAATTTGGGGAATAGAGAGTAATACAGTTTGGTTAGAACATTGAGATTATTAAGGAAGACAAAGTAAAATAAAGCTTTTTAAAATGATAGATTTGGAGATACAATGTAGAGATCTTTGAATGTTAGGCTAGGAAAATTGTGTTTAATTCATTAAGCAAAAAGGAGAATGCAAATTTTTGATCAAAGGTATGGAGTCTTTCAACTTCTCCTTGAAAGCTGAGTTAGTAGTTGCCTAGAAAGCTGGTACAATGCCCTGGCAAGTGCACTGGACAAAAAGTTAGTATACTTGAGTTGGTTTTGCTACTAATTGCTACAATTTTGAGAAAGTATCTTCCAATCTGTACCTATTTCCTTGAGCATGAAGTCATCTTAGATCCTTGACAGTTCTTAACCTTCTAGGGGGTAACAGTAGGGTGCAATGGAAAGAACACTCAACCTGCACATAAAAGACCTTTGAATCCTGACTCTCTTTCTTGCTATCTGTGACTTTGGGTTAAGTTACCTAAGTTCTCTGTCCCTCATCTTTTATTTGTAAATGATGACATTGTCATTAACTACTTCACCAGGTTGATCTATATGGCAAATGCTTTGTAAATCCTTAAAAAATGTTAGAAAAATGTACATTGTTGTAACAGTTCTTTGCAAAAATACTAACAGATTGGCTTTACAAGACATTAAGACATTGCTTTTTTATTGCCTCCATGGATCAAGACAAATCATTTCTGCTTCTCTTTTTTTTCTTTAGATCCTAAAGAAAATTGCTAAATTTTTATACATAGAACCTCAAGCAAATTCACAATTACTGAATGTATTTAAATATTTCTTTAGACTCACTAGAATCCTAGTACAGCATTTGGCTTATTCCTCCCCCCTCCCACTCCCCCCCCCTCAGATTTATAACTTTCAGTTTCCTTTTTGATACCTGAAGTCATGACATTGGGTTCAATAATTGAGTTGAATGGCATTCATCCATTTTTTCCTTTCTTATTTTCTTTGGGAGGTTTATTAATAAATGAATGTAGCATTTTCTCTTGATGACATTTATTTCTCTTGGCAATGCAGATAAAGCTTCAGCTTACTGCCTTATTCTCTGTTCTAAAAGTCAAAAGTTTAGGTAACAAACTCTTTTCATTTCAGTTGGTCTGGATTATTTACCCTATTACTTAGCTGGCTTGAACAGCTTTGTGAGTAGCTTTCAGAGCTTATGTCTGGAAACATTTTATGAAATCTTCTTTTGTTTGCCCTTCCTACTCCTTCCTCCTTACCATCTATAATTCTTATTACTCCCTGGATCCTTTCCTAGAGAAAGGAAATGGAATATATGATATACAGCAAATGAAGTCAGGGTACCTCCTCTTCTCCCATCCCATCCCTACTATTTTGACATAAATTTCTATGAAGACTAAATTTAAAAAATTATTAAAAGAGAATCTGGGCATATCAGACCTGCCCTAGTTCTTCTTGAAACCCAGTTTCACGCCTGAGAAAGTACTTTTGATTTATGGATACTTATTCTTAGAATATTTATTAAGCATTTACTGTGTTTAGGCCTGGAGCTACAAATATAAACTAAAAAGATAGTCCTCTCATACCCACAAATGTCTTATATTCTAATGAGGAAAGACCATTAAGTCCTTCCAGAGCTTAATAGGGGACTTCCAGAGATTCATGCCTTATAACAAAAGAAATTTAAAAAGAGGAAGAGAAAAAAAATCAGCAAAACCAATTGTGACACATTGAACAAGTCTGACTTTACCCTCTTATGCTCCTATGGTAGGTTTTGTTTAATCTACTTTGATGCAACACTGTTCCCCCAGGCTTGCTCTCTTTTCCACTGCCCCATGATTTCCTCCCTTTGTATGCCTTTTTCTTAGTTTGAGGATTTTGTTTAATTTATACCCCTCCACCTTGTGTGACTGATTGGGTTGCTGCTGTTAAGGATTCTGAGGGGGGATATATCCTCTTGTTTTAAAAGAAGAACACCTAACACTTCTTTTAGGATTTAGACTAGGGAGAGCTGTGGAGAGAAAGAAGGGCAATTCTAAGAATTTTGCTTTAGGAACACATTTGAGGACATTCTCTTCTGCATTATGAGATGGCCATTCATCAGTCAGTAATGCTTTGTGTCTCCTGTAGTACATATGCTCTACAATAGATTTATAGATTCCCAAGGGATCTCCTGAAATTATCTTCCCCAGAGATATATTTTATGTTATCCTTAGAGCAATAAGAAGGTTATTGAAAAAGAAGCTTTTTTTTTCTTTTCCTTTCTTTCCAGCCCATCCTTTTTCTCCTTTAATTTCCCTAAGTAGCTCTCTTCTCATGTGGTAGCCAGCTGTTCCTGGTGTGGGAACAAACAAGGGAATTGGGCAATTGTTTCATGCCACTTCCTTCGTGCCCCCCCCACAAACTTACCAGTCATTCAGGATGTACACCCCGCTTCTGGAAGTATTTAATTGAGCTTTCTAAAGGATATGCAGCTCAATAGGCGGCTGTGGAAGAAGCAAAGCCCAGCAAAAAAAAAAAATGACAAAAACAAAAAACATTACTGATGCACCATTTACTTTTGATGGTTTCTTTGGGTAAGGGTGAATATAAAATTGCTTTTGTGGGGAAAGGAATCCAATATGTTCAGGTCTGAGCTGAGGAACAAAAACAGCCTGAGAGAAATACAACCTAAGAAATCTTTTTGAAAACCTAATCCCTGGACTTTATAGGAATTAATCAGTCAACAAGTATTTATTGGGAGCTTAGTGAGTGCCCAGAAAGTGTGTCTTCAAGAGTCATAGAACTTTTCCCCCATATTAGAAAAAATTCATAGAAATTGATGATGGGCCATTTGGTCCTAAATATTTCTCTCTTTTTTTAAATGTACCAGTTGGAGGGTTAAAACCTCTTTCTTTGTGTGTCCATTTCAAGAAAAAACAACATATGCAATTAAATTTACAAAACACTTCTAATTCATCTTATTAGGTACTTATTAAGCACCTGCTGTGTGCAGAGCACTGTTGCGTGGATATATAATATTGAATAAGACCTATACAATTTCTTCATGGATCCTATAATGCAGCAGTAGGAAATATATAGTATAACATAAATACTATAAGGCATAAGAAAAGTATTAAGTGCTTTGTAAGGTCTGACTCAGAGAGGCTGTTAGTCAGAGACTGACATTCAATTTAATAAACATTTCTTAAGTCCTTAAAATGTCTTTTGTTTTAATTATGTTTTATTTTTTTGTCTTCCCTCCTCTCTTTTCCCTTTATGCTCCTACTCAAGTTAAGATACACTGATTTTCCTTCCATGAATTAATGTTCTCCCTTCCTCCTCCCCTCTCATCCCCCCAAAACCTTCCCCCCAACCCTCTCCCACATTTTAACATTCAATGGCTAAATCATGTGAGAAAACCCCTAAATATCCTGGGTCTATTGAAGTGTTAAAAAATAAGCACATATTTATTATGTATAGAGCACTATAATAGGTACTAGGGAAGTTATAAAGCTTAGATAAAATATCGGTCCCCACCTTCATGGAACACCCAAATTCTTTTCATTTTCCCCTGTTTTTCTGTTTCTACTATTCTCCTCTCCTACTTTCTCTTCTCTTCCTCCTCCTTCTCTGTTTTTCCTTCTCTTCTTCCTCTTCCTTTTCCTCTTCTTTCTCTGTCTCCTCTTTATACTCCATTTTCTTTTTTCCCCCATTACTTTCTCTTTCTTTCTCCCTCTCTCCTTTCCCACTGTGTTACTTCTTTAGTATCTCTCATTACATAACTAAAAATATTTGTCTTATGAAGTTATTATAGAGTTTATTTAGAGATGTTTCAGAAAATTATGATCCCTCCTTATATAAGGAAGCTATTTAAATATATAATGTACATTTTAAAATATATTCACAATTATTATTAGACATTTTATAGACCAAATCTATTAAGGAAAAACCCAATAGGAATAACATATAAAGTATAATACTTTGGCTTTAAAATTCAACTTCATGTGTATAGGATAGTAGAGATGGGATTAGACAGCAGTTTCTGTGACAAATACATGGAGAGTTTTAGAGGATTATCACCTCTATATGAGTCAGCAATATGATGTTGCAGCCTAATAAGCTAAGGAATTAATAGGCTTCATTAAGAAGGGATTGGTATCCAAAACATAGAAGATGACACTACCCCTGTAGTTTTCCCTTGTCGAATCACATCTAGACAGTTGTATTCAGTTGTAGGTATTTTGGGAAGAATAGCTAAAAAGTGTCCAAGGAGAGTAATCCAAGTTATGATGGAACTAAAAGTCAGGTTATCTTGAGGAACTAGTTATACCAAACCTGGGTCAGCCTCAACTGTCATAGGTATTGTCAAATAATTAAATGTTTGTCATGTAAAATAGGGGTTTCCTTTGTCCTGCTTGACCCTAGAAGACAAAATTAGAAGGAATGGATAAAAGTTGCATAGAAGCAGATTTCAATTTTTATATAAAGAAAAACTTTCTGTAATTCAGAAATATCTAATGGAAGAATGAGGAGGTCGCTCATTCTACCAATATCAAGAAATATCTACCTAAGTTCAAATCTAGCCACCGACACTTACTAGCTATGTGACTCTGCACACAAGTCACTTAACTATTTGCCTCAGCTTCCTCATTTGCAAAATCAGCTGGAGAAAGAAATGACAAACTATCCTTTTTCTTTGCCATTAAAAAACCCAAATGGGGTCACAAAGGATTTGGCATAACAAAAACAACTAAAGAACAAACTTTACAAACCTTAAGGAGATGTATAAAAGCTAATTATTTTTAAAATGCATCCTTTTGTCCCTCTCCCTTCCTTCATTTTATAGTCTTGCTTTGAATTTTCTAAACTTATACTTATTTCTCTTACCATATTTTAAATGGAGCCTCCATTTCTTCAATACTATATATAAAAACTTCTGCCCAAATCAAAGTATTTATTAAGAAAATTCAGGACAGAAAAGCCATGTTTACTTTTAGGTTTTTTAATCTCCAGTGAAGGTATCTATCTTCCTCTTCCTTTAAGATTTACAGTAACAAAGCCTTTCATAGAGTCGTGAGATAAACAAATGAAAGAAAAGGGAATAAAGAAAATATCACATTATAAAGAAACAAAAAGACATCAAAATGCAAAGTACAAATAAAATAGAATCAAGCTTTTAGGACATGGTTTTGCTTTTGTTTTTTCAGGATTCAGTAGTAAAATATTTTTCTAAGTGCAGCTGGTTACATTTTAAACCATTCATTCATTCACAGTCCTGGATTATTCAAGCTTGTCCACAAGTAGATTTTTCCAATCAGAGGTGTCAAACTTTGGACCTATAAAACTCCCAGGCATGGCCTGAATAATTGGGAAATAATGAACAAAACAAAAATATTGTATAACTAACACTAATTTGTGGTTTTCTAAGTCAAGGTACACAGGGATCTTTTCTGCTTGACTTTTTTTTTTTTTTTGGTGAGGCAATTGGGGTTAAGTCACTTATTTAGGGGCACACAGACAATGTTAAATGTCTGAGATTGAATTTGAATTTACATCCTCCTGAATCTAGGGCTGGTACCCATTATACCATCTAGCTGCCCTTCTACTTGCCTTTGACCCCATTATTCCAGATAACTGAAATTTAACTTTATTTTATTTTATTTTAATTTTTTTTTGCTGAGACAATTGGGCTTAAGTGACTTGCCAAGGATCACACAGCCAGGAAGTGTTAATTGTCTGAGGCCGCATTTGAATTCAGGTCCTCCTGACTTCAAGGCAGTGCTCTATTCACTATATCAACTAGCTGCTCCCTGAAACTTAACTTTAAATGCCAAAAACATCCATTTTTACTTTGTGTGTAGAAATGCTTGTAAAAGTTCTTTTGGACTTTTCTGCCTTCTAAAACAAATGATCAAATGAGAGAATATTGTTAACGCTCTTCCCATAGTGCTCTTGGCATGTATAACAGCATATAGTAGAGGGTTTATATATATATAAATGCTTATTCTTCTCCTCTTAGTAGAAGTTATGCAGTATTGTTTTAACTGTTTCTTGATTATTGCTAGAGCATCATTAGAAATCTTTAAGGACTTCTCGTTATCATGAGGATAAAATCCAAACTCCTTTCCTTGAAATTTAAGGGCCTTTACAATCTGACTTCTTTCCAGCCTTTTATCCATTCTACAATCTATTGAAATTGAAATATTAACTTGTTCCCCATACTTGGATACCTTTTCTATCACTTCCTCAAATTCATACAAATCTTGTATTCAGAAGTAGGTCTCCAGTGGAATGGCCCAGGGATCTATGCTTGATCCTGTGCTGTGTGATTTTTTTTTTTAAATCAGCAACTTATATAAAGGCATTCTGTTCATATTTGCAGATTTCACTAACTTGTCAAGGATCTTCAACACATTAGATGTCAGTCAGGATATAAAGACACCTTACCAAGCTAGGAAATTGGACTGAATTTAACGAGATGAAATTAAATAACAGTAAATGTTAAATTTTAAACTTGGGTTCAGTAATTAATATCACAAGTATGGGGAGGTTTGACTATGAAACAAGTTAAAAATATAAGGGGAATTTTTGTAGACAGTTAGTTCAGTATGAGTCAGCAGTATGAAGTGACATCCAAAAGACAAAAACAACAACAAAAAAATGTGGTCTTAAAATAGATTAGCATCCAGGAATATGGATGCAATACTACCACTGTTCTGCTCTGGGCAGACAACATCTAGAAAGGATATGCAGCTGGTGATAACATAACTGAGATATTTCTAATGCTGGAAGAGATCTCAAAACTCATTTAGGCTAACCCGTCTCCTTTGATAGCTGAAGAAACTTGAGGTCCCAAATTTGTGCCATTGTTAGTCTAAGTAATTGCAGATATTTAACCTGTAGAAGAGAATATTCTAGAGGAACATAACTATCTATAAGTATTTAAAGACTATACTAAAAAAGGATTAGTCTAGTTCTGTTTGGTCTAAGGAAGTTGAGTAGGCAATGAGTAGAAATTGAAAAGAGAGAAATTTTAGGCTTGATGAAAGGGGGGAAAACAATAAGAGCTACTCAAAAGTTGATGACATCAAAATGGTTGCCTTTGGGAGCCATCAGACAAAAGCTGTCTAATCTACTTGTCTGGTATCAGGGATTTTTATCTTGGTTAAACTAGTTAGTCTTTACATTCCTTCCCACCTCTGAAAAATGCCATAATTTCCTGAGTATAAGTCAAATCAAGATACTTAAGAAGCAATACCAAAATGTAAATAAAGTATAGAATTCTGTTAAGGTCCTGTTGTACAGGAAGGCTAACAAAGTTAAATGAGAGATCCAGGATCTGTATTCTAAGAATGCAAAATATTCTTGAGGGTACTTCTCAGTGTGTTTTAACTAATTTGGTGTAAGCAAAGCTTCTATTTGTTTAAAGTTCGAAGAGGGTGAAGGTAAGAGTTGCTAAGATGCTAGGGCAGCATGTTAGATGTGGAAGCCAGATGGGCAATAACATAAGAAAAAAGGGGGCCACAATGTTGCTCTCTTTTGGGATCAGCCAGAGGGGCAGGTAAGAGCCAAGAGAATGATCAGAAAATTCATTTATGATTTTTTTAACCCAAGGTCAAATATTTTGATAACTGTATTTTATTATAATTGGCTTTATTGCTATGTGTTTTATTTCAACATCCTGAGAAGGGAGTTTATAATTTTTTGTATCCCACTGTCAAAGGGATACAAAATACAACAAAAAGGTTAAGAACTGGAGGTGATCTAAATCTTTGTTGATTAATAATTTAGTTTGAATTTAATTTAACAAAATTTAATTAAAATGTGTCAGATTACGATAAGGTAATATAAATTTCATAACCTAGGGATCTTGTTAGATTATCAAAAATTATCAAAAAAGCTACTTCCCATCTCCTCTACCTCCAAATTTTTTCTTGTTTTCTTCTTCTTCTTCTTCTTCTTCTTCTTCTTCTTCTTCTTCTTCTT